>WAAD01041907.1:2276-13689 GCA_013389945.1 Fregata magnificens | reverse complement strand
AAAAAACAACAGGAAAAGAAAAAGTAACTCAGGGAAAATTACCAATCAGTGTTGAATACATATACTTGTTCTGAGAGATCTGTAATCAAAGATTTTCT
Organism: Fregata magnificens; assembly: GCA_013389945.1. Classification (NCBI taxonomy): domain Eukaryota; kingdom Metazoa; phylum Chordata; class Aves; order Suliformes; family Fregatidae; genus Fregata; species Fregata magnificens. The sequence goes on along the minus strand of WAAD01041907.1, from coordinate 13,591 downwards.
GTGGAGAAGAAAGTCACTAGCAGCTGAAGCTCTCGATATGTAGAATATATCTAGCACAAAATTATTTATCCAGCTTTCCTTTGGCACGGGTGAGTAACATCTATGCTGATTTGTCTGTTTACTTAGTTTTTTTGTTGTTACTATTGACAGAAAAAACCAGAAACGTAATATGAGAATGATTGATTGTGGGATGGAGCCATAGGTTGACTCGTCCCATATAGAGTAATGACACAAATATTAATGGAAGCACATTTCACATGAGCTTTGTTTTTTCAACGGAGTTGTTTGGACTCCTGAGACTTATCCTAACAATAGTTCCAGACACAATCAATAATAATTTTTATTGCTTTTGCAAAGTGAATTTGAAAACTGTGTAAGTGAGGCCAGGATATCTGGAGATGAGTTGCTTTAATCATTCCACTGCCAAACTCTTGGCAGCACAATTAGGTGGTTTTAAATTAAGCCCATTTCTAAGCTATGGATATCTAGGACTAGAGAGGTGTCCTTAGCAGTGCTAGCCTATCAGTGGTCATTCATAACTTACTAAAATTCTCCTTTTAACAACTTCAAAGCTGAAGTATTCTAGCAGTCTATATGTTGACTTTGTTATAGAATTTCCTGATAACTGCCTGTCCAGGAAGAGTTATTTAATGGGTGGTGGTAAAAATCAAGACTGACACAGACTTGTCTTACTAGAAGTTGAAAGATTGTTCTCAGTGAAAAAGCGAAAACAGTTTACATACCATGCTGCTTTTTCAGGTGCCAAAATTTACTCATAGGGAACTAAACAATGCTTCTCATCTGTCTGTGGTTAATTGATAAGAAGTTCAGATACTCTTGTATCTCTAGATGGGTGCCATCACAATTCAGATATTAGGAAAACTTCTAAATCACTTGAGTATTGTGTAGAGTTTCTAATAAAATCGTGTATTTGAATAGGTGACTTCCTCGTAGAGAAAAGATTTCTAGATTTATGTTGCAGAAGCATCAAGCACTGCGGTTGAACAACGGAATGGTTGTACAGTGAGGTCCTGACATAGGGCCTTTTTCATTTCACTTACCAAGTATTTCTTCTCTGTATGGAAGTCCTTGAAAGGATGTTCATTTATATGGAGGAAAAGGATTATTTGCAAAACAGATGCTGTGTGCCTATAGCTTCTTGTGAGGGTGAAAATGAAGTGCCTAAGAAATCCGTACTTTATCAGAAAATATGTCGGAGTTTAAGATGTCTCCTAACATTATATAACACAAAAGCAAATTTCCCAATATTGGAGTCAGTAACGCTACAACCAATGAAGATTAGCTGAGGCTTTAGCAGATTATATACTCAAACTTTAAGAGGATTTGTCAATAGTGAATGTAGAGTTGTGTGTTGTTATTTGGTGATTTTTTTTTTTTTTTTAAATGAAATGTAGATGAGGTGAAATTTACCTATGGAAAATAAATATGTTGAACTGAGAGAAATTTGAAATGTGCAAAATATTCCTTTTGTAAATTTTTATGATTATTTCTCAGCTGCGAGCCCTATGATTGTAGATACCTCACACACAGTACTGACTCTGTTGTTCCCCCTGTTGCCTTAATATCCATTCCTTTGATGTTGCAGTGAGATTTTTTCGTTTATTTTTCTTCTCTCAGCAAAGTCATTTGTATGTACCAGAGTTTCAGCTCAAGAGACAACCAACCAATATTTTCCTAGCGCATAAGGATGTAACTCTACATTTAAATTTATTGTAAAACATTATGCTCATCTGTAATTATATTACTTTAAAATAAAGCCTTCATCCGCTCTAAGATCTTTTGATGTCCCTTCCCTGCTGACTCTTTTTTTCTTGTTCCCACTTACGTTAATGTGAAGAGACAGTTGAGTAAGTGCACAATGAACTTCAAAACCTAGTAATTGTTTTTCAGAAAGAATGAAACTTGTGAATTAGATATGGATTGTAAAAGAACACCAGAGCTGATTAGTGTTCGTTCGGTTTGCCTGCTGGACCGTTCTGACACCTGTCTTCCCGCTTTCCCCATAAATGCCATTGCTGATCCCTCTATACTGCCAGTCACATGACAGCCAGGGAGAACTTGTGGGTGGGAGTTAAAAGACTCCCAGTGAACCTTGTCAGGCTTAGCAATTCATGAAACTCGACATAAAAGGCAACGTTAAACAAAGATGAGTTGAATCCATTTACATGCAAACTGTAGTTATCTGTATGAAAAAAGCTGGGAAGGGGGGAATGTTGAAGGGGTTACTATTTCTTTCTTCCTTTTAGGATGTGTAGATAATGAGTTGTGTAGGGCTTAGAGGGGGGAAAATAAGCCAACTTTCAAGGCATTGAAAAATTGCTTTTTAGGAAAAATCCTTTTCATCCTAACCATCTGGTTGCATCTTGTTTACAGCACAGTGTGCCAGTTTGTGCTTATTAATCATGCTTACACAAGTATCTTAATTACTCCCTGCGTAGCTGCTTGGTTTTGAACTCAGAAGTTGACCTTTCTCTTTTTATTCCTTTAAACCATTAATCATACATAATCAACGCCAACGGGGCAGAGCCATGGAGAAGGCTACCCAATTTCCAAAAGCACATGCTAGTCCTGAGAAACCATGTAGACAAGAGTTGACTGCATTGCTATGTCAGGCATATCTTAATTAATGACTGCTTTGTGTGCATGCATACTTACATGCCTGTAAGGCAGTTCTGTTCCCCGCTTTTGCTTCTATCGATTGAGATAACAGTTGCTTCCCTACTTTATGGTACTGGAGATCATTTTAAAAGGTCTCTGTGTATAAATGACCTTCAGAGACATCATGTGACTGAAAAGGATCTGGTTCTCTTGTCTATGTTCTGTGGTTGCTTCTGTAATAATTAAAATTTAGAGAGGATATAGGATAGTCAGAAAAATTTCTAGGCTCTGGATTCTTCTAGGATAAATAACTTTGTTGGTAGAGGGTGAATTTTTCAAAAATAACTGGAGTAACAAATGGATTCCTCTTCTTCCCTGCCTTCCTTATTAAAAAAAAAAAAAAAGGGGGGGGGCAGGGGGGATAGAGAGAGAAAAAAAAATTGTTTGAAAGAAGCGTGTGTGTGAGAAGACTGAAAGAATGGCATTTCAGAAACGGCATTCTGGTTTCTAGTGTACTAGACAAATTATAGTATGCAAAAGTAATTTTGCCTACCCTGAAACTCTCCAGCGTGATGAAAATTTTATCAGTATTCTAAAAAGAGAGAACTATCCAGCCTACTCACTGAGTCAGCTTACATGTTTATATAGGGGGGGAAAAAAAAAGATTTGCAAGTATGACTTGCGTTTTCTCTCTACTGCTGTTGGATTTTTGTTGTTTTTGCCATAAATACTGTATTAGGAATTTATGCTGTCTAATCTCGGTTGTGCTTACTGGAGATGCGATTTCAGTTATAGAAGCTTTAACTGCAGTTAAGGCTCTCTTAAAAGCCTTATGATTATGCTATCATAATAAACAGTTCATTTATTTTTATTGCCACCACGGAAAAAGAAAATATTTCCCAACAAAGCACAACAGGAACAGAAAAAGATGAAAAACCTGTATCAGAAAATTTCTATCATGAAAATTATTAATATTTAATTCAGGTAAAAGCTTTGCCATTCCAAATGCAGAAAGAATGCACAGCTGTCTCTTCTTATGTTAAAATCTACTTGTTCATGATCTCAGTATATGGTGTGTGAGGTGAACTGTTTCATCTAGTCTAGTGTATAATTTGGCCATTTCCATCAGGCTTTTTCTTTTAATTGAGCTGAAAATTTTATTTAGCCTTTTTGCCTCGTTTGGGTGTCTTGGTGTGCTTGCACTTTTGGTGTTTCCTAGAAGGTTCCTTGAATGTTGTGTAACACTTTAAGCACAAGCAAGCAAAAGTTTCTTCTGAGAAAATTATTTTGAGAACCAAAACCGAGACACTTAGATTTTGAATAGGGGAACTCTTGCTGGCCTTAAACTAAAAGTGAGTCTCCTCACCCTTATAAGCAGCTAAAGACTTTTTCCGAGGCCAGATTGTAGGCTCCAGTAAAACAGAACAATTTTGCTGATGAGATTCAGTATTTATAAAATATGCCCAAAGAGCAGGGTGAATAGGAGATTTTTTTTACTTGTCTCAGGACCAGAGTAAACAGACATCACTGGAATTTTTTTTAACAATTTTATTCAATGTTGGAATAAAAAGAGAGGGGGTTGTGTTAATTTATGTGAGAAGATTGCAGACTTCTGAAGGTACATCTGAACCTTGTGGTACTTTAAGTGCAGATGTGAGTCACGGTGGTAACTTCATCATGGTAGCACTGTCACAAGGAGACCATGCTGATGACTTTTCCTTGCTAGCAGATAGCCTGAAGATGAAAGGTGGCATACCAGCAATGTAGCCCAACTGACCAAATGTAGTTATCTTAACCAGAAGGCTGTTCTAGGTCGAGGAGTTAGTGATCCACATAACAGTTAACCTGAGTAGGGCCAGGCCTGTGCTGTGCTGCACATGTGCCCTGGCTGCAGGGTAAGCTCAGCTACTGACTGAGAGAGAGGAACCTGTGGGCAGCTCCTGCTTGGCACCAGTGATTATGCCACCTGCGTGGCCTTGCCTTTATCTAAAGCTGCAGCAACAAGCTCTCATGTGAACGTCCTTTTTATTTGCCAGTAGAAATGATAAATAGAATTGTTTTCATTGAAGAAAATCCTGTAAGGACTGAAATGAACAAAATGGGATAACTTTCCAGGGACAGGATCTGCATGGTGGGCTGCGCCCTGGTTGGAGACCTGTGCCATACTGCACAACTCGGGGTTCCCAGCATCTGAAGGGATGTAAGATTATCTATATGATCCTATTTTTCTTTATAGTGTTAGCTCCCATAAATAGCATATCGAGAGATACTTTACAGAGTCTGAGTGCCTTTCTTACTGGGATGATAATGAACCAGCACCTCCTGGTGTAAGATGCAGAGCACTTGGCTTTCCTAGGTGGATCACTACTGTTGCCTTCCTGCGTGGCTGTGTTCAACTGACTGCTACTTTGTGCTTATTTCATGTCTCTCTGTTTGCTTTGAGCATTTAAATTGTACAGCTGGAGGACTGAGTCAGAGGAGATTCTGCACTGGAAGCATGCATCTTGAAATGTTTCTTGTACCTTGGTGCATACAAAGGTGTTATGTTGAGATGATAAATTGTAAGAGTTGTTAGCCTGTGTAATGAATAGGCAGAGTGAAAAGGTAGGGGGGGACTGATGGTGCAGCAGTAAAGTTAGCTTTCATCAGATGCAGCGTTTATTATCTGAATATTTTTCTAGTAGAAGCTACCTTTGGTTGGTTCATCTACCTGTTGACAGCTTTTAATTTCGTGTAAGCTGAAAGGATGATGATGTTATACAGAAGAAACTCCCCTGATTGGTAATAAATGAAGAGAATGTAGAAACAGTTGTTTCCATCAATGCCTGTTAAAATGTGGTGACCTATTGTACCTTTTGTTTTACATCTTCATTCTGCCTCGTTCTTCTGCTGTGTATAGCTGATAACTTTGTTATTAAGTCTTCATGTATTTTATTGTTTCTCCTCCTCCAGATTATTTTATAGCCTAATATTATGAATGTATCTCCATAACCAGGAGAGAGGTTGTTTCCCCGAATAAAATGCCAGAGTTTTCTTCACACTTGCTTCTAATGGAAACATTTTGTTTCCAGTCATCGTATCATTGAAGACAGTAATGCTTTATTGTCCTCTTTCCTCTTCAACATGTTTTAATCATTGCTTTTACTTCACGATTACATGAGTTTCCATTCATGTGGTTACTTCTCCTTAATTCTAGTGTCAGATTCTAATGGAAAATGTTCTTATTGCATGTTCTGCCCTCTTGAAGTTGAAATAAATACATGACTATCTCAAATGAATTTTAATTGTCTTCTGTGAAGCTCTTCATTGGTCTGTTCGTTGATGTTACATCATGAGCCCACAGCAGATCTAAAAGGGGAGAATGCCTATGTGAAACCAATGTTATATAATCTTAATTAGTCACGGAACACTTTGGTAAAAAAATTGTTGGAATACAGGCTGCTGGAAAATGGCCTATGTGCTCAATTTAATGTTCTTGGAACTGTGCATCTGTGGTGACTGTATAACTGTAGTGACGTGCCAACAAGTAGCTGTCAGCTTCTGTAAGTGGACACAAGGACATCCTTTACCCGGAAAGTAGTGGGTTGGTTTTTTTTTTTCCCTTTTGCCGAAAGCAATCATTTACATATACATATTATGGGGAAAAAGGTGGCCCTCAGCTTCATGCAAAAGGTTAGCTTTGCCATTGTGAAACAGTCTCTGTTGTTGTTTTGCTGGAAGAAGGATAAACAGAAATGTTTTCCTATTAATGTTTAAATATTTCCTTTAGATTTAGCAGTTAAATAAACTAGCTGTTTCCGTGTTAAATTTTAAGTTTGATATAAAGATGGAGCTTCACCTATGGAAGCTGGATTGACTGCATATCCCATTGCCTCAGAGAGAGATGCTTAAGCCTGGATTCTATAAAACTCACAGATACAAACTTGGGAGGTGATGTTTTATATATCATTTTCTTGGCAGCAGTATTCATTGAAAATATTTCTTCTATCATCACTGACTACTTGTTTCCACTTCTGTGTCACCTCCTCAGCTGTCCTAGCGTATCTGACAGTCAATGTGCTGTGCAAGCAAGCCTGAAAAAAATGTTGGGAGGGAGGTGGAAAGACAGTAACATCTTAAACTGGTGTCATCGCTGAAGACAGCATGCCTCCAAGCTGCAGCCTCAGTTCTGGGGGAATTCTTGGTCTGTTGGTGGGGTAGAAATACAGAGATATGTTGCTTATTTTGGCTTGTTTTCTCCCCAGAGTTTTTGGGCTTCGTGGCAGAGCTAGCCTTTGGATAGCTGAATCCTGGTTGTTTATGTTTTTCCCGTTTCACTCAGAAACCCTCGATATAAGTTTCATCTGCGTATCCATCTATGTAACACATTTGTAGTACAGGATGGATGAAGGGGTAGTGTATTAAAATGGAATACAATAAATGTTGTTTTGTATGATCATGCTATGATATGTTTGGAAAATTTCTTTATTCTCTAGTGTTTAAAGGCTTGAATTCTAGCATAAGAAGTTATTAGTAAAAGAAACAAAATGGATGAAAAAATTTTAATAAGCATAAAACAGTTGCATTATAGCTAGCATTTCATATTATATATTGAAATATGGATTGATCTTAAAATGGATTCCTAATTCTCTATAATTAAAATGCTCTGTTCATAAAAAGCTTCTTTTTTCTAATGTTGTCTTCCGTTCCTAACTTACTTTTCACCAATAAGCTCAGTAAGTACATTGGGGGTGGGAATAAGCTCATTACAGCTGACTAAATATGCACAAACCTCTTAAGTGATTGTGAGTATGACAAAAAGGATGTTATAACAGGTAGTCTGATGACCTCCTCTTGTATTTCTCTTTTTCTTCCTTTGCAGGTATTAACTTGTTCATGATATGTATATTATATTTTTGCCCAGCAGGTGTATATATTCCTTTGAATATGGGAATTATTCCTCCCAGAAATAAGCAAACAAATTAAACCAGCCCCCAAAACCCTGAGTTATCTGAGTTCTAAATTAGGGATTATCAATATTTAGCAATCCCTTTTTTGACAGAGTCCCTGATAATATGCTGTGGTGTAGATTAGAATCACCTGAGTTTTATTGCCTCAGTTGCAGATGCATCGGGGTGATGTCTCTAAGCATCATACTCATTCCCTCCTTTATGGGATGATATTATTGGAAGAAATTTTTCAGTATGTTTTTTAATTAATTACTAACATTGCAAAGTAGAATTAATAGAAGTGGTCAAATTAATGCCATCCTTTACACGATGTTGGACTGAATTATAAATCAGACAGTTATACCTGTTTATATACTCTGAATCATTTTGTGGATTTTCTCAAATGTTGATCTGTCCTTGCATCACTTTGGTGCCTGAGCTAAACCCTTGGCGATGATAGCATTAGTGCAGTGTCAGTATTGTCATTTGGAAGCCTTCCTCACTCGAATTGCAGTCTGAAGACAGTCCAATGTACCAGTACAGAGATGTCTTTAAAACTTGGCTTTAACCTTCAAAGATTACTGAAGGATAACAGAAATTTTTTTTTTCATTCAAAAATAAATTTAAATATTGATGATTTTTTTAAGGACAGCTTGAAAGTAGAGACTATAGTAGCAAAGTACTGCTATCGTTAGTAATCTCAGCATGGTTCTTGATTTCTCTCTCTGTTATATTATGGTAGCTAATTTAAGAATTGCAGATGAAAAAGGCTTGTTAGGACTCACTTGATAGCAGCATTAAGCCGCACAACGTTTTAAAAATAAAATATAATCACTTTTTTGCACTTAGGATCACTTAACATCAAACACAGTTTCATTAACTAAGCGTACCTGCTTCTAGAATTAGGAAAATATTATCTTCTTGATAAAATAGTGCTATTGTATAACTTTCTGATATCTTGCAGTGGAAAAATTGTGATAATGGTTCAGGAGAAGGAAAAACGTTGTATTATTATGCTGGATAACTTAGCTTTAGTGTTCATTTTTCTAAAATCTGAAGTGCTTTTTGTACCAAAACTGCAGCCTGTGTTTTTTTTCTGGCTATCAGATGAAGGTTATTCTGGATCTTGGAGTTATTAATTTCTTTTCATTTGTTTTAACATTAGAATTCTGTTCTTTCCTCTTTCTTAAACTTTTTTTTTCCCAATTTATTTGCAATAAACTCTTTAGGGAAGAAATGATCACAAATAGTTACTGTACAACCAACCCTTTTACTGGAAGTTAATGACACTATTTTTGCTGTGGTATATATAATGAAGTCAAGTCACTGCAGTGGAGAAGTCTGCCTTCCTCCAGTCTTCTTATTCTGTCTCCATGTAGGGTACTGTGATAATATAGTTTGATGACATGTTTACTGAAATACATTTTGGATTTGTTTAAACATGTTTCAATGATAAAATGTGCATTTAATCTCATGACTAACACCAAATGGACTCTTACATTTCTGTTCCCAGTTGTACTGAACAATGTCATGCTGAATGACTGTGGAAGCGCTACTGTAAAACTTTCCAAAGCTTTGGAAGAAATTCTGCCATGTCTTTTGATCACTTTCTGGTCTTAATCAAAACAAATAGGATTGAGTGTTTCTTACTCCCAAGGGTATTTGCATTAAACAGAGGAATAGAGATGGGGAGGGAGGGGCAGGAAGGAACAAGATTATTTAGCATGTTAATATTATTTCAGATTAAAAGTCTCACAGAAGACAATTCTTGTTTAAATCCTTGCTAAATTGAAAGATCTCAGTGCATGAAATAAGCAAGTTTGTTCCAGTACGGCCTGCAAAAGACCCTCGCCCATCTTGGGATGGGTGGTTAGCATTTAACTCTTCCCATTTGCAGCAGCATAGTAACTTGTCAAATAAGCTTCATGGGGAAAAGCCTAACGGAGTTGCAATATACTGTGGCATCAGTTCTTGATTTTGTTCCATCTAACAACATCAGCTGAAAAGGCCATACATATTAATCTAGAAGGTAATTAATATAATCATTCACTATTGATGCATTGTTGACTCTGCAAAATCTCTGAGCAGGCAGACAGCATGAGTTACTTAGTTAAACTATGAAATGCCTGGTACAAGTGAAATTCTTTTTGGCTAGATTCTTTGCTGAATACAAGCCACTCTTATAAAATTAAAGCACCAAAAGATAGCTGTATGCTTCGACTTGCCTCTTTGCTCCATATAGTCTTTCTGGAAATCCTTTATTTGAGATGACCTTGCCAATTGCTGGTTCTAAATTGCGCCTCTGTGAACTTTTCAGTTAAAGGTATATTCAGGTAGATTAGGAGACAGCAGTACTATTTTGGCCTCTTCTATTTGAGGATATCTATTCTTTCCTCCTATTGTCCACACTGTAAACCAAGACCACGGAGTGGGAAGAAAGCGAATTAAAAATGAGACTAGGCAGAACTGTGGTGCAAATTCTAGCTGATTATTTCATTGGAGGGTTTTCTGTTTCTTTACAGCAGTGCTTCTATAGTTTGGCTTCTCTTTGTTGTGCTGAGTATTTACCTGGACTTTTATAGGTTTGCCTTTGGGAATAAGAAGCATTAAAGAACAGAAACCTCCAAAAAACCTAACCCTCTGGTTTTCTTCCAGAAAATTTCTTTTGTTTGCTGTTGTGGTAATGGTATTTTTATTTTCTTAAAGGTGTAAAATATTTAGGTTATTTTAAAATAGACATTGGCAGTGCTAAATGTTGACTTAATGTTCTAAAGCGTGTAGTAGCTGTGGAATTCATTTTGCCACTGAAAGTCTGTGGCAGCCATAGACTTTATTAAGAGCACAAAAATGATAGGTTACAGAGCCTTTTCGCCTCCAGGCTGTCTCCTCTAATACATATATCTATGGAATTGTAGTCATTAAAGGCTTTTTATGTTTTATGATTTCAGTTGCATGAGTTGAGTCTTAGCCTAATTGTTTAATGAACAGTTTGAAAGTTTTCTTGATCTTAAGCCATTACTGTAGGCTGACCACGTTTTGAGTCTAAGCAGAAAGACCAGTTCACATTCTGTTTTGTGTAGTTGACACTTCAGAAGTATGTGACAGATGTATATGGTACATACTGGGCTGCCCCACTACTGATATGCCTGTCCTGAGAACAGAAAGCAATGTTTTTTAGGTTGTTGAGTGATTTCATTTACTATTCCCCCAACTGGGATCTTTCTCCCATGCCGGTAGGAACAATCCACCTGCATCTAACTGATGTCGTATGTTCAATGCTTGCTTGAAGGAGCCATTTCCTCTTATTCAAGGAAAGAAGTAGAACAGTAACAAACTTGAGCAGTACTTAGAANTTAATATTTTGCATAGCTTTCCATATGCTTTCTGTTTTTCCCTTCTATACAATATATTATTGAAGACATAGTTAACTACAAAATCCTTGTAACTGAGATGATTTCAGGGAATCTAAGTACTGGCTGTTATTTAGTGGATGTGGTAATTCTTCTTCATTGGGGTACTTTCTTGCGATTTTGTAAAGCTTCCTATTTGTCTGTGCAGGCCTAGTTCTTTGCTCCTTAGGAAGCAGTTTTCTACTTTGATGTGCTGCTTAATAAACAACCATACTAAACACCACTTGATGGTTTCTGGTTGGGGTTCAGGTCTTGTTTTAGTGTAAGTGGTCTACTTCCCAGGGTATAAGTGCTGAGTAAGGGATAACCTGATTTCCTCTTTATAAGGCTCTGGTGCTGCTGAGGTGACAGCCCTGCT
>WAAD01041906.1:63023-92679 GCA_013389945.1 Fregata magnificens | reverse complement strand
GGGGTGCGCCGGGGGCCGGGGAAGGCGCTGCGGGCGCCGGGCGCCGGGAGCCCGGGGAAGGGAGCAGGGCAGGCGGGCGTTTGAAAAGCAGGGAGGACGGGCTGCGCTTTCCAGGAAAACGCGCCCGGACCTGTGCGAGGTGAGACGCGTCCTGGTGCGGAGCCCAGATGTTCGCAGCCGGCTCTTACGCCACAGGCAGCAAGCAGGAAAGCCCTGAAGCGTAGTGATGGGACGGTGCAGAACGATCAGAATTAGGTTTCTGGGAAGCTAGAGACAGTCTTTCTTTGGTCGTAAACAGTAACTAGAGCAGGACAAATGTTTTCTAGACTTTGTTTATGTCCGTCTCCAGAAGTCATGATAGAGAATGAAAAGACCTAAACAGGCTTTGTGCCTGGCTTCTTGACAAGAGTAAAACGTATCTGAAGCAGTGCAGTGCTAGCCAAACTGTCTTTGAGCAAAAAAGACATCTTATGCTATATGACGATCAGGAACTTCGGCGTTACTTCATTATTTTACAATTTATTATTATTATTGCTTTCACCATCATTACTGCTATGTTCATGCAGTGGTGATGCAGGTAACTCAGTAGCATTACAAAAATAATCGTTGTTGTCTCAAAGTAACAATGGCCATTGGTGGCAGTAAGTGGAGTTTCTCTTGTGCTTGAGGGGGCGGGGAAGGGAGAGAAGTGACTAAACTGACTGTTTAAGCCTCCTGCGGTTAAAAAGGTCTAGTATTTGATTTTATTCTTTCCTTGTTTTTATTCTTTCTTTCTTTCTTTCCCTCCTCAGTTTTCCACCTCCATTTTTTCTTAAACATTGTCAAAGGGAAAAACAGGTGGTTTTTAGTCCATTGGCTGATTGTTTACAGCCTTGATCCAGCGTTATTTAGACACATGTCAAACTTTTATCCCATGATAAGTCCCTGCAGTTGCAAAGAGCTTCTGTTGTTTCCAGTGGGAGAGTTCACACACGCTGAGTTAGGCACTGGCGTGCGGGCCATGATCAGGAAGATCCAAACAGTTTCTGCCATTCCCTGGCTATTTGATCCACTGCAGGCCAGCACGAGCTACTGCTGTCTCCTGTGAATTGCTACCCCTTCTTATATGTGAGGCAAGCCACGGAAAAAAGTACAGGATGCCATGGGATCAGGTCTGGACCAGTTCCTCTCCTGAATAAAAACTGAAACACATCATGCCGACAAAAATCTAAATTCATTACAAGTTTAAGTCCAGTCTTCCCTCGTTTAGCAAAGTCTCTACAACCCACTGCAGTCAAGAAAGTTTTTTTCATTTCAAACAGACTGGCTGCAGCTTCATCTTTGGGATTAGAGTGATTTCGAAGGATCATAAAATAACCAACTTGTTAGAGAACAGCTGATGCGTCCTCATATGAATCTATGACAAAAGTTTAATTTGCTGTGCTGTACATGTTATTTATGACTCCTGCAAGAGCTACTGTAATGGGTCTGTCTTAGATATTGCTTTTTGTTGTTGTTGTTGATTCTTCTTTTTGTTTACCTTTTTAACTTGGAGAAATAAATGCAAAAGTTCACTGAAGATGTTCACCTTAATATCATTCCTTTCCAGACTCTGTTGAACCTGAGGATATGCCTTTGGAAAGCACTGAAATGACACAGGATCAGCTGCTGAACTATCAGTTGATGTTTCCCATAGGCCAGGATAAATCCATCCCCTGGAACGCCATCACTGCATATGAAAACATGAAAGCAAAGAGAATATCTGAACTCAAGAAATGGAAAGAACAGGTGGGTTTTCTTTGCAAACCTTTCAGAGGCCAGTTCAGTAGATGCTATTGATTCAGAATACAAAATGAAAATGTGCATGAAATGTTGCTAGCAGCAACACTGGGATGTCAGTATTTTGGGTAGCCAGCAAACAGACTTTTGGAATGCCTTCATCAGGTGCTTGAGGAACAGGCAAAATGGCAGCAGTGATAAAAATGTGTGTGCAACAGATATGTCCTATACAGATGCCATGCAGAGGCTGAATCTTTCTCTGCATTTGCTATCAGATTATAACATGGGCCCTTAACTTCCAGGAGCCCATACTAAAATCTTGGACTCCTTCTGAGTTTTAGTTAAGAAATAAAAGGCATTTGTCACTGGTCCGATGCTCAGTGAAATAAAAGGGAGTCCTTACATGCAGTTATTGATGAAACACCAATGCAAACGACAACATGTTTCTTTCTGATCACAAGGAAACGCTGTGAAGTAGATGCATGTAAAAAGACAGAAAGCTGAGCAATTACAGTAAGCTTTTACCTTCGACACTGCAAAATCGCAGTGGGTAAATGGGGTGTGGGGCCTTTGCAAGCAGGTCCGTGTTCCACTTGAGGGCACCAGAGAACCACAGTTAGACCAGTCCCAGGCAGCCCAGCACACTCGCAGCACGGAGCTGAATTAGAATCGGGCACCACAGAAGCCCAGTTTTGTAATGGTCACAGACAAAATGGAAAAAAAAAAAGGAAAAACCTACTAACCACCAGCCCACCCTAGGAAGCCTCATTCTCCATCCAGAACAGGACTTAATCACTGATTTAGTTTGAACTATTATACATAAGTGCCGTTAGCTCCAGTTCTGATTTTTAGGCTTCTGCTTTTCTCACCCAGAGCCACAGATAAGCCTGTTGACTTGAATAGGCCCGCTTATGTGAGGGGTTGACATGGGGAGGTCTTGCAAAAGCAGAGGGTATGATTATTTTCACTCTAAAGCAAAAATATTTGTGCAGTCACTTCTCCTCCCCTTTCACTCCTTTAAACACGTTAGGTACTATTAATATGCAGCGATTGTGACTTTGAAAAACGGAGAGAGCAAATGGTGAAAACAGAGAATACTGCAAACAGTTCTTCATCCCCAGTTCCAGGCACTTTGGGTTTGGGTCTCAGAGCCACAGGGGTGCTCTCTATTCTGCTTTGGCGACAGCTCTGTCCTGTACAAAAGATAACAAACATTCAGATGTTTGTTCTTGCACCGTCTATATATGTCTTTCACCTATTCTCCATACATCAACAGAGCACAGGGCCATGGCAACCCAGAAAACGTGGCTAGTCTCACGTACACCAGCCTCCTAACGTGCACCTCCCCATAATAGGAGAGATTGTACCCTCTGAGCAGTAATGTGTTTACTTAGTACAGGTTAAATTTCCTTGTGTGGCAATTTAAGGACTTAAATCCTCATGTTTCCGAGGACAGAAAATACCGCAAAGAGTAAAAACAAAGGCCTAAACGCAACACCAGAGTTTTCTGGCTGTGCTCTTACTGAAACAAGTGAAAACTCCATGCAAAGCAGCCTGGTGCAGATTTTATGACTAATAAGGTTTTCAGCTTTTTGCTAGCTTTATACTGATCACTTTTTGTTTAGTCGGTTTCTTTGTGATGTTGTGGTTTAATCCCAGCCGGCAACTAAGCCCCACACAGCTGCTCACTCACTCCCCTGGCAGTGGGATGGGGGAGAGAATCAGAGAGTAAAAGTAAGAAAACCCATGGGTTGAGATAAAGTCAGTTTAATAGGTAAAGCAAAAGCCGCGCACACAAGCAAAGCAAAACAAGGAATTCATTCACTACTTCCCATCGGCAGGCAGGTGTTCAGCCATCTCCAGGAAAGCAGGGCTCCATCATGCGTAATGGTTACTTGGGAAGACAAACACCATCACTCTGAACGTTCCCCCTTTCCTTCTTTTTCCCCCAGCTTTATATTGCTGAGCATGACGTCATATGGTATGGAATATCCCTTTGGTCAGCTGGGGTCAGCTGTCCTGTCTGCGTCCCCTCCCAGCTTCTTGTGCGCCCCCAGCCTACTCGCTGGTGGGCTGGTGTGAGAAGCAGAAAAGGCCTTGACTCTGTGTAAGCACTGCTCAGCAATAACAAAAACATCCCTGTATTATCAACACTGTTTTGAGGACAAATCCAAAACATAGCCCTATACTAGCCACTATGAGGAAAATTAACTCTATCCCAGCCAAAACCAGCACAACGACTAATAAGTTGTTTAGCTGGTTTCTTTGTGATTTTGGTATTGACAACCTTTGCATGGTATTCCTGCAGGGACCGTGTCAGAAGGAGCTCTACAGAGCCCTGTATAAATTGGTGAAGGCGCAGCAGAGAAGCGGAGGGGAGATTTACAAATTCTACTTGCCCAACTGCAACAAGAATGGATTTTACCACAGCAAACAGGTACGTGCCTTTTCCCCTGTCTGCTCACAGCAGCGCTGTGACTAGCCTGACACAGCCAACCCTTTCATAGCCCTCTGCTTCCCAACTCAGTTTGCAGCTGCTGGAAAAGCAGGTTGTGAAAACAGGGATACTTAGTAGTGGGAGCAGATGGTTTGTCCTTCTCTTAAAAGTGAGCCGCATGCTGTGGGCTGACAGCAATGGAGGCAGGAGTCTTTTCCATTCACAGAACAGGTGCATGCAAGGCCCTCTCCAAAATCTTTTAACCCTGTCTGCTCTCAGGCTGAATCAAGCTCCATGTACCTGATTTGTTAGCATATTCCCGGTTGACATTAATTCATGATATCCACCATACTGCCTGCAAAACCCATTGAATATATAATCATCACTATGGAGAAAGGAGGCTCTTGGCTCCCAGGCAGTGAAAAACTTTCACAGGCAGTGAAAAAACTCTCTGGAGCAAAATTAGCCTTCTGAAAGTAGAACAAAAATACTGATTTGTGCTGCCTATGGACTATGTTATATGCTCGTTTCCATTATAGCCTCAAAAAAAGCCATTGCGAGTTACACTGAGAGTAATCTGCAAACCTAACTAAAGCTCCAAACCTCAAGCCACACCCTTGTAACCACAGGTCATGCACACAAATTTAGTAGGTCTGCATAAATCTGTGTCACCGAGACTCCTTGTTTTTGGGCATGGCACCACTGTGTGACTCACAAACATTGTGACCTGGCATCTAATCAGGCACAAACAGAAATCTGTTTAACCCCCTCCCCAAGAAAAAAACCCACCCTATTTGCCTCCTTGCATGAAGAGCCAGACCATCTAGTCATTTCTGTCGCCCTACCAGCTTGTCAATCTGAAGTTGCTGTTGTGGTAGCTGACTTTGGGTCATGGCTCCCTAACCAAGTTTGTTGGTCAGAGGCTCTGTCAGAGGAGAGACCACCGCATTCAAAACAAGTTGGCATGGCAGGTCCCCACCTTCTGATCCTAGTTATGTCCAACACCGCTACTTGCAGTATCTCACAGGTAATCTTCTGCTTAACAGTTACTTATTGTAGGTTTTGTTTTACTAATAATATTCTAGTGCGAAACTTCAATGGATGGCGAGTCTGCTGGATGCTGGTGTGTCTATCCAAAAAATGGAAGAAGAATTCCTGGATCTCCAGAAATGAAAGGAGACCCTGAATGCCAACAGTATCTCAACTCACAAGAATAAAACTAAACACATTAATTCACACCACGTTTTCTGTGGGGCCTGATCTAGTCAGGAGACATTTCAGTCAGGAGCCGTTTCAGTAAGGTAGTTTTGTGCACCTAATTTTCGGCATATGAGCAACCCCCATAAAGTAGTTTTTTTTACTGCGCTGGGATTACTAAGATGCTCGAGTGACAGATATGAGCAACTGCAAGATCAGGTCCTACAGTCTTGTATATTTTGTTTGTATAATATTATAGATACCCTCATATGTAAAGCTGTTGAATTATTTATTTCACAGTACGTGTATTTTTGTCTCTGTGTGTTGTTACTAATTTATACTCTCAAACACTTCATAACTTTATATGTAAATAACTTAATATTATTGCTCTTAAATGTATGCATCTTATGTTGGAGGAATGTTGCTACTTAAAACTTCAAATGGCATAACTGGTGGGAAAAATGGCTTGTAAACTTGCATTTTTGTACTATGTATTTATAGACTTAAAACTGAATTTTAAAAAATAGCTTTCAGTAGAGAACATGCTTAGAAACTTATTTAAAACCTGTTTTGTTTATATATCATGTTGCTTTTGCACCTCTGTTTCAATGTCAAGCTGTTTCTTAAAAAAGAAAGTCTGAACCTTGATTATATACTGAAGCTCCTGATGGGACAGTATTTGTTTCTATTTTCCAAACATATGCACCAGATAAATGGCAAAACACAACAGGATATTGTGCCACCTTTGACAGGTGTAAGTTGTTCACATGTTGACATTGTCATATTATTTAAGACGAGCTATTAAATAATGTCTTCTACACTGTCCCGGTCTCTTGCTTTCTGTATGTTCCCGTTCAGCAGTCTGACCTCATCAGGACAGCGCAGCAGCGGGTGGGAGCGTAGAGGAAAACACGCCTTTTGCAAGTCTGCCCCCTGAACTCCTAGCTCCATTTCCCAGCAATGAGTTTCCTTCTTTTGCTCTCCCCGCCCTGTTCCCCTTCTCCCGTCCTCTCCAAGCCCAGCTGTGCTCTGCAAGCCTTTGCCTTGGGCAAAGCAGCAGCCTCCAAGGCAAGTTATTAAAAGGTTTTCTGGGTAGGAAAGCTGGATGCCTTTCTCCGCTCAAAAGCCCAAGGCAGCAGTATTAGTGCATTTAAAAGATAACGTCAAGAAGAGAAAGAGCCATTTCCTGCACAGAAAGTCAGAGGTTATAAAAGGGAGGCTGGGGAAAAGCCTGGCCTTACTCTTTTTGCTGAGAGCAGAGAAGAGGGTCCCCTTGGCTTGGGATGCAGCCCCCCTCCCTCCCCGGCATGTTCTTCTGACTTAGTGGTTGCAGAGAAAAAAGAGACAAAGCAAGTGACTGCCCTGCTGGCTTCAAGGTGGTTTTGTCCATGGAGGAACTGGTGTGGGAGTTAGCAGGTCCCAGAGGTGGAAACAGGCTGCACCAACCCTGCCTGAGAAAACAGCTTGAGAGGAGAGTAATAACATTTTCTAAGAGCCTGGCAGGAGGGAAACTCGGCATTAAATCCTCCTGCCGTTTGTTGGCACAAGCTTTGGGTTTTAAACAGGAGCGGGAAGCGGCTTGTAGAAACTGCAAAGCCAAAGCATGTAGATCTCTGCTCTCTGTCTCATGGTTCTGTGGCATCACACGTTGTGCTTGCTGAATGTGTTGGCTGTATTTGCATGTCAATGTCAGTTGATTCAATCGGGATCTAATAAATTGCTCCAGATTTAAAAGTATGGATATACTACGGAGCTCCTTTGTAAAGTGTTTTGAGAACTTCCCAAGGAAAGCACTGCCAAAGCAGTTGATGACATTGGTATTATAAATAATTAACGTCTAACCTCCCTGTAATGAGCTACAGTGAGACCTGGCTAAAACTGTGTTACAACGCCACATTCACTGTGTCAAAATGCTTGTCAATCATTGTACCAAAATAATGAAGAAGCAGCAAATTTGGGCAGAACCTTAGAGTCCTTTCATGGAGTCTATCCAGCACTGAACAACTGTCAGGCGGCATTGCCAAAAGAAAGTGGTGAAGAAAGGAGGGGAAATCATATACTCATAGCTACAGCCCATGCTTAAGGGCACTCTGACTGCTCTCACCCCATCGACCTCGTGTAAAAGTTGATACCTAAAGAGCAGAAATTGGTTCTTTTTGTTGAGATCATTGTATACATAGGGGAAATGTTCATCATGTTAATAATTATTAATAGCACAGTCTATGTGCAGTATAGCTATCCAGTGGACAGCTACTCCCAATGTTTTGCAGGCTGGCAGGTTCCCATCCTAGCTGCAAGAAATTAGAGTTTTTAACAGGGACAGGGGTTTAGGGGAACTCTTTCCTTTAAATATTAAGTACCAGGAGCAGAAGTTGCTTCGTACAGCATTCAGGCATGACAGGCCAATTTCTTAGAGGGGTTTAGCTCCTTGCCTCCCACTGAAAGCAACAAGGGAGGGGTGCCTCCTTATCTGCAATCTGGCCTCTTGTGACATCTTGCCAGGACTCACCAGGACAGACTTCTGCTGAGCTGCTCTGGGATGGGCTGTCTGACTTGGGCCAGACTCTTCCGTGTACTGGGATTAGGACTAATGCAAGGAGGCAAAGAAGGCAAATTTTATCTCCCCTTTCACAGTGCTGCCAGGAGCTTGGACTACATTTAGGCCATAGATGCCATGCTTTGTGATTTGTCCTGATTTTTATGATCAGCCACAGTAACAGGGTGAAAAATTAAAGGTCTGTAGCTTTCCTTTGTTTTGGTTATTTTTTTCTGTTGTGGTTTTTTGCTGTTTTTTTTTTTTTTTTTTTTTTTTTTTTTTTTTTTTTTACATGTGTCAGCTGGGAATCCTGGCTTCGGTGTGTGCCTGCTGCAGTGGTCCCACCTGTGCTGGCGAGCCAAGCCTGGTGGGAATGAGTGGGGAAACAGGGAAGGTGCTGCAGGATGCTCAGCTCGGGTCACCTGGCGTGCAGCTGGATATGTAAAGGGGATGTACTGTTCCTCGTTATTTCAGGCCCCTCCCTTCACACCCTCTTGCACTCCTCCTACTGCACCTAAAAAAAATTAATTGGTGGGAAAGTCTTAGGTGCGCATCTGTAATGTTCGGTTCACGTTATCTGAGAACCCTACCTACCCAGTTTGTGCTTCTTCCTGCCAAAACCCTGCCAGGTTTGCTGCGGCAGGGTTTGTTCCAGTCGTGCCTCCTCCTGCCCCTGGCCTACTGCCAGCTGCAAAATGCTCATAGCACAGAAATGAGGTCATTGCCCTCTGCACTTTATTTTCTACCCTCCTTTTCCCCCAAAACTGTCCAAGACAACCTACAGTCACCTGGTATTGGGCTCTGCACTTACTGAGTCAGTTCTGCTCTTCACTTTGGAGCACAGCAGAGACACATTCAGGGGCGAGGGGAGAGAATGAAGGAGATAAAGAAAATGGGGGTGGAGGGCAACCAACACTAATACTGAAAGCTCATCAGCATCTCTGTCACTTGTCTACCATAAGAACACATGCTCTGCAAAGGCAAAACTTAGGCAGGGAACAGCTTTCTACAGACCCAGCCCAAAACATGATCAGATATTAAGCATGTCAAGATTTAGCCTTTTCCTTTCCAAAAACAAGATATTCCTTTGACCTTGCTAGGCAAAGTCCTAAACACATCACGAAATAAAAAAGCAAACAGAAAATGTGTCACATATAGCTTTCTTTCCTCAAGGGAAAGAAAATGGGATGGAAAAGAATGGCACATGGCAGAGGCTTGTGACAGGATTTACTGCACTCCTGGAAAGTGCTCAGCTCCCATAGCATCAGATGCTATGTGGGAGCCCCAACAAAATACTAAAACAGAGCAGTTTTTTTCCGAAAAGTCAGAACCAAAGTTGTTTGTGCTTTACGAGCATTCCAGCAGCACTGACTTTGCAGAATTAGAAATGTTATTTTTCTACCCACATCACTGCCTCGCTATTGCAGAACACCACCAATGTCTAATCCCCGCTCAACCCATAATAATAATAATAAAAAGTATCTGTAAAAAAAAAGATCCAAGTGACTCATTCCAAGCTAGACTCTCAGCCCATGCTACACGTCGACTGGACAAGTCCTATCTCTACCTTTAGACAACACCTTTGAAGTGAGTCTACTTTTCCTCGGCTATCACTTCACTGATAAACCACTAGACTAAACAGCCTCCCCAGACTGCACTGATGACAGGTCCCAGGCTTTCTATTTGCTGACACATTTTGTATTTATGGACCAATTACTTTATGCACTTGTTGTACATTGCATTGATAATCAGGCAGGGATTCAGACCGCACAGCAAAGTGGGGTATGAGCATCTTAGCAAACACCTAATTGTGTTTAGCACATTCGCCTTAAGACTCGGGTGGATGATATATAGAGAGTAACAGTAGCAGGGTTGGGGCAAGTGGAGGGCTTCTCTTACTGACATGTCACCCTATATTACTTAGTCACATTTAGGTAAAGGCAGGAGGGGACAAAGCAGGAGAGGATCTCCTGGGAGCACAGCCGGTTAGTTCTGTATTACCAGAAAGTACCAAAAACAACAGCAGTGGAGCAGGAGCCCAGACATACCAGCACTTGCACTCTGAGTAATAAAAACGGCTCTGACGATAGCTCTGTCAACAAACAAGGGCTTTATTTTATTTTTCCTCCTTTCCTCCTCCCTTGCCCTACCTCCTCCCCCAGGGTGCAAAGTTCATCTGCAAGTAAGCTACTGTGAGGGCCCAGGGAGAGGGGCAACCCCCTGCAGGAGAGACGTGGGAGCAAGGGTACTCGTGGATGTTGCAGTAAGGTCAAACAAACAAATCTAAACTTAGCCCGTTCCAGATCTTGGTGTTTCATTTTGCAAAAGTTTCTGCTCGCCTTTTCAGACTCCATGTTGGATTATCACCTCTGAGTGGCAGTCTGGGCAGCCCAGCAGAGACAACGGCACACAGGGCTGCACACATGCTTGGCTCCTTTCTGCTTCCTTTTGAACCACGTTTCCCAGCAGGGACAGTGCCTGGCCAGCAGGCACAGCGATTCCAGCAGAGCCTCCCTGCTACAGTTCTGCCATGCAGAACACAGCACAGGCAGTCTTCCTCTTGCTCTCAGTCTCCTCCAACTGCTGTTAAGCTAACAAAGAGCAGCCCATTTGTGCCTACACTGAGGTTTTTAATTGCATAATTATGCCAGTGGTGATGTGTGATTTTTTTCCTCTCTCACTGACGGCGCTTTGTAGTTCAACAGGCTGATTGTGTAGATGCTGAGGTTCCTCAGAAAAGCATCTTAGTGTGGCATGTCTCTGGAGGCCTCAAGCAAGTGCTGGCTATATCATCATCTTCTTTCATATTTTCTTTTTGCCTGCGGCTTCTGTTTATTGCTGCTTCGGCAGCTGAGCCCTCACCATTTAGCTCCAGCAAGGAAACAGAAGAAGAAGAGCAGCAACATGTCGCTGGTAGCAGGGTAATAGCAGCTGTGGAAATGTATGGCAGGATCTGAGGGCTGAAGCTTGCATGTGGCACCCCTGTGATAAAGCAATAATCAACTTTTCAAGCTCAGTCAGTTAGGTCATTTTCACTGGGTGCAAGTTATGTGATATGTAGCAGATGTAGGAAACAAGTCTTCACCTTGAATATTCTCTGTGTGGCATAAGCAGGCAAAAATAGCCTTTGTTCTCCAGTTGCAGGGAGTGAGGGAAATACATACTCACCCTGACTCTCGTAAGCAAGTCCCTTCACTACCCCACTTTTGGAAGGTCTTACCACATGTGGCTCTGGGAAGCAGTCTTTCTCAATGACATTTTCTTCAGCTTCACAGATTTTTCTGGAGGAAATTTCAGCCGCTCCCTGCAGCAATAACTTTGCTGCATTTCTTTCCATCCCCACTCATGGAGAGAGCAGTGGGGTGAAATTAGCCATGACAGAGAAAGGCTCTTAAGGAATTTGGATAGGTCAGCAGAAGTGGAAAGCCAGGATACATACTGCAGCAGGACATGCATTCTGCAAGGATAAACTGAGATTTGCAGCATTACCCTTTGCTTCTGCTAACACCTGGTCTCTAGTTTTGTTCAGCTGGAACTTTCAGCCTTGAAGTCATTCGCATTTTTTAATATATGTACAGGGTAAAAGCAAAAGCAAAAGTTTTTACAATGGGATTTTCTCTAAGGCTGGTGTATATGCTTCTACAGCTGCAAAATCTGAACTGGAAGAAATAATACATACAATGCAGAGTTTTAAAACCAAAACTTCTTCTGGTGAACAACACATTTGCACTACTTGCAATTTTACCAGGAAATTTCCTTTTTAGCAGAAAAAGATGTAACATCTTCTCAGCCAATGGGTTGTATAATGTAGACAATAATCTCATGTGCTGGAACTCCGGACACCAAGCTTACCACATCCTGACAGGTCCATAGGATCACATGATGGTTGAGGTTGGAAGGGACCTCAGGAGGTCACCTGGTCCAACCCCCTTGCTCAAGCAGGGCCACCTAGAGCCGGTTGCCCTGGTCCCTGTTGAGAGGGCTTTTGAATATCTCCAAGGAGGGAGACTCCAAAATCAAATGAAGGTTAAATACTTTCCAGTTGGAAGAAGATACTCAGGTCCACTGGACATACCAAAACACTTCTCTTCTAATGGCCTTAAACAAAATGTAGTTTGCACACTTGCAGATGAAGGCATTACTGATACTGACCACAAAAAGCTGGCCCTTGGAATAGTCTGATACACTTTTTGGTTCTTATTTTTGGATCTCTCAGAAAAAAAGAGGGAGTGGGGGAAGAAAAAGGGGTCCTTTCTAATGTAGGAAGCAAGCATATTCTTCTGATACAAATGTGAAGAGTTCCTAAAGCGCAGCAGGACCACGTACAAAACAGCTACCCATATAAACATTTCATTTTGAATACTAGTATGCTTTGGCATCCAGGAAAATTGCTCAGCACTTTTCATACTTTAAATATAATTTCTATTGCTAATACGTAAAATCTCTGTGGAGCCATCCTTGCTTACACAGTTTTAGAGAGTGACTAGAGATACCAAAAAATGATTTCCCAAAAGGTTTGTAAAACCATTACTTAAATTTAGGGCTCAGTTCAATAAAGAATTATGCTGTGTTAAGGTTTCTATGGAATTTAGTCATAAAAAGTTCAGACTGTACTAAAAACTAATTAATTCTGTGGTTTTGGTATTCATTGAAGCCTCCTTCCCCTGTGCACAAATAGCTAACATTACGCCCTGAAGGGCATGCATGCCAAAAAGGTGGAAAAGGATATTCTGAGCTCAAAAGACTATAGCACAGTAGGTCTATTAAAAAAAGGGATCTTTCTCAAATAGTTCGAAAGATAATAGAGCTGCCTGCAGGCAGCTTTAACTTGCATTCTGGTCAAGTATAGGGATTTATGCAACTATTTCTTACACTGGTTAAAATAAATACTTACCACATCAATCTGGGCTACATATGGTACCCATGTAGCATCTAGAGCTGAAATATACTCAAAAAGAAATTAGCAACTTTTGCACTACATACATTAAGCTTTTGTAGTGCCTTCCCATGCAAATATTTGATGTGTAAGTAATGTTAGCAGTGACAAGGATTTTTCTGAGACTTCATAATGTTCACCCAGATCACCTGAGATTCTTGAAAGAGCTTGTTAAAAATAAGAAAAAAGCTGACAAATGTTCACTTATAAAAATAAAGCATCTGAGCTGAAGGCAGTGAAGGCACCAAGACAGGAGTTATTTTTCTAATGCATTGGTTCCATTTCTGCCACCAAAACCAAAGTCCTCCACTCATTGCAGCTCTTAGCAGGAAACATTTCTAACCTGTGCATGGAGGGAGATCTTCCCCTGAACTGATACTGACCCATACATTTGCTTCGTGCTGCCCACATTCTGCTGCTTGGATGCAGCCCACAAATATTTTTGTTTGAATTGCAGCCTGGCTCCCATAGCCATGAGAAAAATCTTCGAATGACAAGTAACTTGCCTACTGAATTGAGCCCTTGTCTTCATAGAAATAGTAATGCTAAAAAACCAAAAAGGAAGAAGCGACCACTGATTCTCTTCATTTTAAAGAGTGCATTTTTTTGAGGGGAAAATAATGTTATTTTGCATTTCATACCAAGAATGCCAGCTGCCAGGAACATCAGACAGGCAACGGGAAGTATCCAATACTAGCGCAATCAACTGTGCTCGTAAAAAAAAAACCTAAAAGGCAACTTCTGAAAAAGGGGAAGCTTTAAATTACAGGTGAGATTTTTTTCTTTTTGCTATTTTTTGACACATTCTTTGTTTTAAAGACATCTGTTGGAAGCAAATTAACCAAACTGACTTGCACAACCACTCAATTCTTCCCCCCCCCCCTTATGGCTGTATGTTTTCTCTGTTACATACCGAAGACCATTAGTACCACTAAAGGAGCTGAATGCAATTCCTTAAATAATTCATGTGACAAATTGCTTGCTTGAATCAGTTTGAGTTCCTTGAGATGTAGTATTTTTTAAAAAATAAAATTGGTGCTCTGCACAGATTAGAGAATTTAGTATCACTTAAGGACCTTTACTAGCCAGCTTCTTCTATATTTATTTGTTTCCAATGGTAGGGCAAAACATGAAAAGCTTAAAAACTTGACAAAATACACCAATCAGAAATACCGCCACAGGCTGTGAAAACATTTCTTGCATACTGGAAAAATGTGGCTTGCAAGGCAGCTATCCACCTTTTTTGGTGAGAAGCAGCTTTTCTTTTTCAGAAGGCTCATGAGATAGCGATTAAAAAAAGGCAAAATACTCACTGTCATGAATCCAACCCTTATTTTCATATCTATAAGTTACGTGCCCAAATATTGGTGTATATATAACTTTCTTCCCTCTGTGAAATTATTGAAAAGGAACTGGTTTACAACTTTAAAAAAAAAAAAAAAAAGGCCCAGCATTTATTTTTTTGCCAACAAATTTTTGCAGGCATTACATTTGCATTAGCAGTAAAGATATTGCAATAAATCTTCACCTCACAAAGCTTTCTGTAGCCATCTGTCAGGAAATCTATTAGCCTGCAGTAAGCATCACTTCATGTATACTTTTTTTTTCTTACTCTAAGGTTAAAAAATTTCAGTTTTAACGATGATGTGAACTCATTTCATTAGATAGCAATTAGGAAGATGCGCAGAATGCACACATGGCTGTTCAGTTAATACATTTCAGGGTAAGGCTTTAAACATTTGATTTATGGTGATTGGCTGTCTCGATCCTGGCAAGCTGCATATCCAAACCTTTCCATGTCAGAGTTTCAAGACATTTGCCATTGCTGGCAGGAACAAGGGTGGTTGTAATTCATGGTGCAGGAGAGGAACAGGCTCCTCGGCCCCGTGTTCTCCCCTCTGACAGCAAAACCCCTGGCCCCATCGGCTGGAAACCCACTGCCCTGTCTCCACAGAGTTCCCAACCCAACAGGAAATTACAGTGTTGATGGTTTCTTTTTTCTACAGTGACATCAAACATTTATAGTGACACATATAAGAATATATTATATATTTATATAAATATATAAAATATTTATATAAAATATATAAATAAATACATATACAAAATATGGCATTACTTTCCAGAGAGATGTTACATTTCACAGGCCACCTTTCCTTATCCAGATTTCACTGTCATACAGAATTTGTCATGAAGTTCAGTAAACAATCAGCCTCAAAAAAAAAGTTGCCAAAGTCTTTCTTATGTGAAAGCATCACATACCAAAACAAAACCAAATCACTTCTCTTCCAATTAAAAGGACATATAACATCATGGCAGACAGTTGGTTTAAATATTTAAACCCAATGGTTCTTATTCTATGCTTAGATACAGGCAAATCATTTCTACCAAAGTCAAAGCAAGCAACAATTGCGTGTAGCATAAATGAAGCGCGGGGGTCTCAACACCCAGGTCCACAATGCCCCCATCTTGTCAGCATTGTTTTAAACAGGAGCTCCTCATACAGAGTATGTGCTTTGGTAGAGTGTACCAAGACAACACAAAATAGACACAGCTTTTCAAAATAAATAAGCAGATAGAAAGGGTGGTACTGTAATGGCAATTTTTTGTCCATTAATATTCTGCATTAGCGTGAGTAGGAAATGAAGGAAATGTAAGCCCTGTTGCACAAACTGAAGCGAAGGACAGACAGAAGAATGCTTTACTGAGAGCTTCAGTGCAACTGTTATCCTTTCCAGTGGCATAATTCAGTGATGGGTACATTAGAAATACCAATAAAATAAAATAATTAAAAAAAAAAAAAAAACAAAATAAAAAAAGATTATCTTGGTATTTGTAGTTACTTCAAATAACAAAACTTAATCTCTTCTGGAAACACTTCCTTCGCTCCACAAATTCATTTCTATTATCTAGAATAGGTCAGTGTGTATGCATATGGATCTATACATATTTGTAAATCATTCCATACCCTTACTTTCTCTTTGCATACAGAAGTATACGCTAGAATTATTGTGTAGTATTTGGTATTCACATGTTACATTTAAATAAAGTTTATTAAAAAACAATTATATTAAATACAGACTAACAGAATATCCATAATATATTTTACAGAAAAAATAGCCATGTCTTTATTTTAGAAATACGTTTCTTTAAAAAGTTCTTTGAGATTTTTATAAAACTTTTTACCCGTGAAGATAAGTTTCCCGTCAGACCTGTAAAAAAAGCTTAACCTTTAAATCCTTGTGGGTTTTTTGTTTTGTTTTGTTTTGTTTTTTTAATACTTTTACAAGCTTACAATCTATAAATTCTTTAAAATAAAAGAACAGTATCTTTCGGGATCAAATTGGTCACAGGCCGTTCTTTAAAAAGTCAGTGGAGATTCCCTGAATCCATTCTGAAGTGCCTTTTGTTTTTCTCTCTCTCTGGGTATCAATAGTGCAGGTTTACATGGGAATTCCAAGCTCCCTACATATCCTACAGGAAGCCTGATGCGCGTCGGTGGCGGGGTGCAGCTGCAGCAGCATCCGCAGAGGCTGTGACTCTCCGTCCACCGCAGGACACAGAGCTCGTTACTCAACGCACAACGCAGTCCACAGTGTTTGCCCAGCCCCTCCAAGGTCTCTGCGAGGTCCAGCGGCCATGCACAGATGCCAGAAGAGCTGGCACCTAGCCCTCATTTGCTTTCCAAGTTATAGCAGTGGACATCTCCTTTTCCCTTCCCATCATAGCCGGGAAGCGGCTGTCCGTATTTATCCACACACCAGCAGTAACCTCTCTTTCGGCCTTTGGATGGGCGACACTGAAACAGAATAAAAGACCCAGTTAGCATTATTTTTGTTTTCTCCGCTCTTAGTGTTATATAGCAGGGATCCCTGCTCATTTGACAGCTGCACTTCCATATCCTGGCCATATCTGACAGAATCAAACAGAATATTTATTATCACTACAAAGTATTACAATAAAAGCTTACCTGCTCTGCCCGTCAACTCCTTTGGGTGTAATTGCTCCATAATGAAACCGCTCTGAGACCTACCAGAAAACAGCCTTATGAACTACTCCCTATTATATTAGGCAGCACAGTTGCCCCCTTTGAATACCAGGACTACTTGTAACAGTACGGGCTGACGACTGGGACCCATCTTTGGAAAAGAAAGTTAACAGATTTGTTCTGCGCTAAAGCACAGGTCTGGCAAAGACAGCCACTGCAGCAATAAACACCCTTGGCTTGCATCTGTTTGCTGGAGGAATTTCAATACTGTAGTTGACATTTCTTAACAGATACATAATCCTTTTGTAATGGAGTTATCACTTCAACAACTGTGAAGTGTACTAGAACTTTACATGTATATTTTCCTATAAATAAGGTTGCTTATATACTAGTCTATAACCTATGTCAGCTTTAGAAGTTGCCTGGTGGAATTTGCCAGCAATGCTGACCAGCCTGAAACTATCACTAGACAGGCAACGACACTGAACTTCTTCAGAAATAGTAATGCAGTAAAAATGCGTTATAAGGTCTAGAACGTACTAAGTAAGTAAAGCTCTCCCCAAGGAACCAAGAATGGTAAAAAACTCGATTAAAGGAGATGACATGCTGCAGGTTGCATTCAGTATGCAACCCTGGACACAGTTACATGCTGTGAACCTCTAGGACCCTGCAAGGCTTTCACCCACTCAAAAGACATGTGTCTCCAAGACACAGATTATCTTACTAGGTTTGCCATGGTCAACCTCATTGCCAACACATAGCCTCCATGTCAGCTCAAGTTTTGAGATTTGGTGATACAGGATTCGCTGCAAATGCTAACAGAGGTGGCTGTTTAGTCAGGACAGACTTACAAAGGAGGCAGTGACACAAATACACCTAGCTTTTCAAAGACTGAGGTTTCATTGTTGCATCGTCAACATGAAGATAGGCTAGACTGAAGCCACTTGTGGCCTGCAACACTGTAAAGGCTATCTTGCAAGCAGAGCAAATGCTGCATCTGAGATCACACTCACAGTAATTCAAGTATTTCAGAAGTTCAGGCTGGTACAAGTCAGGCAAACTTTGCCACTACTGCTCAACTGCTTGTTCTCCAGAGTCTAACAGGCACATCCCCACCTCCCATGTGGGTATGGCAGTGGCTCACAAAGCTAAATGTCTTTTCCATATGCAGGTACACAAGGAAACATCAAGCAAGTGTTGGGCTTCCATGCTGCCCAAAGTGCCTGACCCTTTCCACGTCTAGTTTAGAACCTCAGGCGAAAGGGTGGTATTTCAGACAGAACTGTGAATATGGGTCACTCCTGGGACAGCCTGCACCAGCACACTGGCCCGTGAGCCAACTACTTTGCGGCAGCACGGAGCAGGGTAGACAGCCTTCGCTAGGAAGTTGTGAAAGAGAGATGGGAGCAGATCACATATTAGACACAATTTCCAAACAAGTTTCCATCTTGTTTATCTTATTTTAGAGTAAATGAAGTAATGTTAACCACCGTAACTGCAAATTAATCTACCCTTGTGATATATTTTTGAGTAACAAGCCCAATGCAGAAATAATACAATGCCTTCTCTTCTCTGAATTTGCAGTCCTTCTGCATTAGCCCTATGCAAATGGACAGCAGCAGGATGACAAGATCAAGCTTAAAGTACATATCACCTTATTTTAGGAGAGGGTGAAGAAGTTCAAACCTACTGAGAGAACAGCTATATTAATAATTTGCTAAACTACATGGTTAGCTGCATTTGAGTTCTAGTTACCTGTTCGGCTGGTTTTCTGTACTGAATCTTTAAACATAAGTTTTACAACTTATGTTTATTGTCTCAAAAGTCTGACTAGGGCTTGCGTGTATTCTCCAGGATTTCCGTGAATGGCTGCTCAAAGTCCACTGACGCCAATGGGAAATTTTCCTTCCATTGTGGTGGCAACTGGACTGGACTCTAGCTTAAGTGGTATTAACATTTAGTGACTTAAGTTCTTCATGCTCAGAACTGAAGAATCCATAAACAACAGCCTTTGCACAATTTAAATTTTACAGAAAAGGAAACTGAGGCAGCAGTTCTTGAGTTGTTCTTCCCAAGAGAGCGGGCACAGATGGAGCCCGAATTAGAGCACAGGGCTTCTGGCTGCCAGCCTGGTGCTCTGGCAATGAAACTACACTTCTGCTAATAATAGTAACACAGCCTCCCCTTTTAGAAGTACTATATGAAGCATGTTACACAACTCTCGCTGATTCATAGGCTTGCATCACTCTCAAAACAAATGATCAATTAAAGTTATCTCCTGTTGTTGGAGGTTTCGATTGCTTTTTAGCGTGGCATGATCAATTTTTGGAATTAACTACAACATGAAGTTAGTCTGCATGAACACCTTCCCTACTACTAATATTCTTTTATTTCTTCTAGACAACCCATTTGGAAAACAAAACCCTTAGATCATTCTACAGCTGAAATAACGCTCCATGAGGAAACAATTTACCTTTTCCAATCTGCAGTTTTGTACTACCTGCTCAGCCATGCTGTCAATAGTAAAGCGCTTCTGATTCAAAAGTGATGCTTTTATCTTGAAGCAGCTAGCTTGCATTCCCTACAGAAGTGGTGGACAGTTCATATGGAAAAAATAAATATATAAGTATCCGCTCTTCTGAATTTTGTACTCCACATACATTTCAAGGCTCTGCCCAGCATTTCTGTATGACTTCAGAAGTCCAAAAAGCTGGAAAACTGCCCAAGCAGTGGAGCCAGTAATTACTTCTGATAGAAACACCAGCTGCCAGCTTCCATGCCACCTGCCCCTCTCCCTTCCACAAAGAAGTGCCGCAGAGGCATTCGTGGGGCACAGCAAAGCATATGGTATCCCATTGAATTCCTGGTCAGCCCAGAGGTCTCTGTGGACCTACAACTGTGGTCTCCTGGAACAGACTGCAGACAGCATTGACATATACCTCGGGCTGTTTTGGCTCCTGCCAAGGCCAGCTCTGTTTTCAGTGGAATGATGCCAGCTCACATTTAGGTGAGTATCTGGCTCCGGTATAAAAATATGGGGCCATTCTAGTAATTGCCCCATATAATAATTCTAATTTCATCAAAACCTTTTTTTCCATGCTTGAGGCAAAAACGTGCCTGTATCAACCTATTCCAAGTAAATATACCTATATACTGCAACTGAATAGTACAACCTTACATGTGTGATTTATTAAGACAAAGAATTCTAAATTTTAATAGGTTATATATATATATATATATAAAAAGTTTATATATAAACACAAGGTGTGAAATACTTTTCATGTTATACCCTGACAGATAAATTTATGTTCTTAAAATTGTTTCACATATGCAAATTACTCCCTATGGTTGTTCCTGAAAAGTCAATTTCTAGATATCCACAAATGTCTTGAAAAATAACTACTTTCAACTTGACTGGAAGAGCAGGTGACCAGGAAGGCGCAATATACTAACATGTGAAGCGCCTCCTGAATGAGTTTTATTGGTTTCCGGGGTGATCATAATTGATCAGATTCCTACCATCACACACCTATCTACATTATCATCCTAGGCAGTGGTTTTGGCAGCTGTTTCTGGAATTAAAAATGCCTAGCTCACACTCATTTTTGGATGGATTTACTGTCTATTTCCTAACCTATTATTCTGAATTTTGTTGTCACAACAGAATATAATTGAATTACAGACTGGATGCTGCTAATAATAATAGCAATGAAGGAAATTAGACACCTGCTCACAGTGCCTAAAATATCAGACCTACATGTTGATGCTCCAAAAAGAAAACAAAATTGTCACATTGCCTTGCGGACAGTGAATGCAGTCTGGACAGGACTCACTCACTTCTCAAACTGATGCTTTTTTCTGGGAGTTAATTCCACAAGGGCAAAACTCAAATACATTCTTTTCGGTTTGTATTTTGTTCGTGTGAGAAGCAGCCTGCCTCTGTCGGCCCCGCCTGTGAAGGCCTGTTCCCAGGGTTGATGGAGGTTCATTTGCAGAAGCACTCCAACTGCGTTTCGTGTAGAATATTTCCTCACAGGGGCTCCATCTGTGGGCATCTCCTACAGGATCCCAAGTTGTCTCAAACTACCTTTGAAGCTACTGGACCTATGTAAATTGGCACGGCGTTTGACAAGGCTGGCCAGGTACTAAGTGCCCCTTCATCCTCCGTGTTTGCTGGCTGGACGGGCTGCTGCACATAGCGCAGGAACCTTTCCTAAAGCAGTTTGAAAGTCTCCAGGCAGCACGGACACTACACGGAGGGCAGAAGCCTGTCTTTGCTCTGTGCCAACTCCTTATTCTCGTAAATCAACTTCTAGGAACAAAGACTAGGTAAGTGTGTTATCTGTCTTTCCTTTCCCCCCCCCCCCCTCTGTATTTCCTTTTTTCCTGCCTCAGTGGCAGAACCATGACTGCACTTTAAAGTACAGTCATCCTTTAAAGTAAGGCGCTGGAAGACGTGCTTACTGTGGATCTGATTTACTACACACACGTGGCCAGAGACGGCATGCAAACCACCACCTTTTTGCTGACGAAGCAAAAACCTCAGAGTCTGAAGACAGATGAAAGGAAGATCTACTGAACAAAGTAAATACCAATCTGTGGTCTTCTGTAATACCTAGAGAAGAAAAAGGGCTACAGTACACTTGTGTGCCTTGAACGCAGTTAAATGATGTGCTGTTCTAGAGTAGCCAAGCAAATGCTTTATGGCACAGGCACAAAACACGGTCCTAGCCTCACACCACGTAGCAGTCCGACGTATTTTCCGAACGAACGCAAGACTGAGATGTGAGCATTGCTCTCTGCTAGTTTACATGCAGCGGGACATGAACGACATGGGCTTCTCAAAACTCCAGGCAACAAAAAGAAACTCTGTCGGTGCTTGGGAGTTGCCACCACCTGCTCGGGAAAAGCTGGGGAGCGTAGACAAGCTCAGCAGCATGCACCGAAGGTCAAATGGCACAGTCAATGCTGGGCTGATGGCAGAAGGGAAGGCTGAAAACCTCACCCCTATTGCAAACACCCCACTTGACGCTGCCAGCTTAATGCAGAGCTCCAGGGAATATCCGAAAGGAAAAGCCTGTTTCTAAGAAAGCTGGAAGCCAAAAAATGGAGAGATACCGTTCCTAAAATAAGGTTGCCTGGACGGAGGTTGGCTTCTGACTTCCAACCAATGAACTGCATTCGCTAGTAACACAGTCAGCCGCTCCTTTGGTTACCAGAGATAGAGAGGCTGACTCGTGTAAACCCAAATGGGAGAGAAAAGATGGTCCAGAAACAAAATCTGTCCTTACAGAGGGTTTGCCTTGAGGAAAATCTTAAAGAAACTTTTGAATTCAGGAAATTTTGTAATTATACCAAGAAACACATTTGGAGGCAGGTCACTGACTAAACACTGGAATTAGATGGGATGTGCACACTAAGCAAAGAACCTGGCATGTCTTGCACTTCCCCAAGTTCCTGAATGAGCTTCAAGGGCACCACTGAATGGAGAATGCTGCCGTAGCTCAACCCGACACAACTAAAGCATAAATACCTGCAGTTTAGGTCTGCATCTGTCAAGAAAGGTCACAACCCCAGAGCCAAAGAGGGCTGAGAAGCCATCCTTGCTGCAGAGCAACTACTAGATGTATCACTTTCACGATAACATGACCTGGATTTTGGAAGCGATCTGTGCAGCACATAAAGGACAGATATATGCCTTTCTCAAGTTGCTTTTTGTAATATGATCCAGTGCAGTTCTTCTAGGAACTCTCAAGCAGCTATTTACAATTCAGAGCATTGATCTATTGCAGTCATATGGTGACTGCAACATTTAGCTCTGTGGGTTATTACAGAGGCACTGCTTTTTTTAAACCAAAGGGCATTAGTATCTAGGACACCAGCCAACCCATGTGTGACTAGGTATGAAGTTTCTCAGATGAATCTGTTGTCATGACCAACTGAAAATAAAAACACTGTCCCCACTTGACAAGGTTCAGCACTATCAGATCAGGTCCTAAAACTGGAAATGAACTAGTTCCTCCATAAAATGATACGTAACACACCTTGCTGGCAAGATCTTTCAGCAAAGATGCAGAAAAGGTAAAGTCCATTCATTGAAATGATCAAAACTCTGTACTTACTTGCTTTTTCTTGTAGAACCCCTTCTTGTCACAATTTGGAATATGAAAACCCCGGGGACTCAAGACATTCAGGATCTTTAGGTGGTTTAAAGTGTCTTCCATTTCTCTACGACAGGGACCCTGTTAACGAGCATGTTTTAGAAAACACAGATGAAACTTCATTCCCAAATGCTGTCTTTCACACAAGAGTTAATAAATCTTTAAAGGGCAAGAAGCACAAACCCAAACAAATCCATTAAAACAAAGGGATGGCTGGATATGTCAAAAGGCAGACCATTCACAGATAAAATTCTGACTTTCTGCTTCATTCGGGATAAACTGATTTCTAAACACTGAAGGCCCTGTGCTATGCTGAGGCACAGACTGGCATTTCCAGTTGAAATCACAGCCACATATACATACAGGAAGGCTTAACCAGTATGTAAATCAATCATATAGAACATAACTTAGGTTTGGAAAAGCTGGCCTTGCACCAAATGGGAAAAGAAGAATGTAGGCAACTGGAAATACACCACTCGGTAGGTTTTCCCTAATGCCATTTGATTTTTGTGATTCTGCTGGATTTGAAAGCTTAAATGAAATGGATTTAATTGAAAACAAGTAGTTTGGCATAACGCGTATGTATATATAAAAATACTGCAACTTTGGACAACAATTCCGTTTCCACTGGACCAAATGGATGCAGCCATGCAAAGGAATGGTCGCACACAACATTCTCATTAGATAACTATGTCACTTTTTGCCTCACTTTCTCTGTCTGCAAAAGGCTGACAACAATGTAGTGCGGATTAGCTCTAGGACAATGAGCCAAAAAGAACTTCCAGAAGCATTTTTAAGAGCATGTCTCAAACGCCAACTAATTATTTCTCACTGGAGCCCTTCAGGGTAGGGAGTAAAGCGTTACGAGCCCCACTCTGCAGTCAGACAACCAGGAGCGGAGGAGTTCACGTTTTGCCAGAGGCCGAGAAGGCAGTGTCAGCAGTGGGATGGGGAGGCAAGAGCCGCAGCCTACAAACTCTGTGCTTAGCTACACTCCTGTCTGGGCACATTACTGACTCAGTCCACCAGCCCACTTCTTCAGCAGAGACCCGAAAAAATTCCTTTCCATGGTTGCATGGGTTTAAAATGCTTAAGTTGCTGTATCAACACAAAGACTCATTTGGTGCAATTTTTCGTTAGTGAAGTAATGACATTTATACTTTCAAGTGGTAATATTAATATTTTGCTCATGTAAAGTGCCTTTCATGTGAGTGTCTGAAAGCATACAGACTCCGCAGTCCTAATGGAGTTTAAAATTGATTTTTTTTTGGTTAGCAAAGACCTTCCTTGCTGCTTTCATATGTTTCCTTTCAGTATCAATCTGACAAGTTCTAAACGTGTGCTTAAAATTGCTGCTCTTATTGGCAGTTCCTGAAAAAAATGAAACTGCTCAGACACGCTGACTGCAAGTCACACACGTTCAAAGATTTGGCCCTGAGTTAGCTTACAAAAAGATCAACAGCTTTTTTTTAATTCTTATTTTGAAGCAGGCTTCCAAAGTCAGAGAGATCAATATCAAAAGCTAACATGCAGACACAGCTAGAAGGGCATTTGCTGACAAGGGCACCTGTCCCGGATGGACTTATTTCTGGTTCTTACAGACACCAGCAGCCTTGGTAAGTCAGTACGCCTTTGCTCATGGGGCCCAACTACCACGTAAGTGAAATGTTCATCCTAGTTAAGACCAGGACCCTATTTCCTCAGAGCTACCAAAGTTCATTCTTTTACTGTAGGCAGTTTACTTCATGTTTTTGGGAGAAGGACGTGCTGGAAGGCAGATACTGAAGTGTTTTTACTAGACGACTGGACATCAGCGACAAACTAAACATGCAGCTTCACCACCCTTGCTATGTTAACTTGGAGGCCACGCTCTCTTCAGACACAACCTTCCACCTCATACAGGTTTCAAAACCTTCTTTTGCAGATGGAAAGCCATGTCTGGTTTCACCACGACTATTTTGATGAAACGCCAAAGTATATCCAGACATATTTTTTACGCCATCTGGCACAGGCACAAGGGTAACCATCAGGTTATCAGCCAGGATGTCCAGGAAGAGGAATTGTTCTCCCCTCAGATTCACCACACTCTGGCTGCCCTGCAAATCCACTAGGCACAGTCAGTAGGAAGCAATGGCAGCTGATGTGCCTGTGAGCCTTTGCGTTTAGGCAGTAGCACCAAACGACGACTGCAAGTAGAGGCGGTGTTCGGCACGTCATACAAACAATGACTGGTCAGTCAAGATCCTAATCGTCAACCCAGCCTAAGTTTATCTCCCTTGATTTGCACTGTGGAGTGTGAACACAGTACCACTATGCTGAACGTGAAACATCTTTTTTCCATTACTGCAACCCAATAATGTTGTTTGCAACCAAATTTAATGATGACACTATTAAACCTGTCCCGAGTCCACTCACACAAACGTGTGATAATTACAGGGGGGAACAAGAACTTTCGATCTCTAAGAAATGACTTAGTGAAAATCATACTTGTATCAACGCAAACATCATTGTATTAGGCCTCCATGTTTTCTGAACGTGATCTGCTTGGTCTGCTGATTGTCTGCATTTGCAGATCCAATAGTTTTACCAGTTAAACAGCCAGAATGCCCTAAATGGCTACAACAATTACCACCATTTAGTTATTTGGTTTACTTATTTATCTTGTCGTATGCACAACGTGCATATACATACACACGCATGCGCACACTCACATGCTGGGAAATGCCTTTCCATTTACAAAAGTACTTACGTATTCAGTCTCTTGTTTGGATTCAGAAGAGAAATTCAGCGTATCCGTACTCTGTGAATCATATTCCACTTTATAGCGCTGCGTATTTTTGGCTTGCACTTTCCTGATGATATCTATTTTGATGTGCGGTGGATGTGATTTGGAATCTGGCACCCTGTGAGAGTTTGGGATGGCCTGATTTTCCATGCTGCTGGTACTCCGGTCTTCTTCTTCTGAATCACTGGAATTTCCTTCGAGAAGAACAAACGCAGTGAAGAAACAATGTTAATCAACTGCCAGCCGCGTCTGGAAGGGCAACAAGCCACTAGATCAGTCTGCGCGCTTAACTTCCCTTTACAAAATAGCGATATATAAAAAAAAAGATGAACAGCTTGGCATTCCGCATGCATCAGCACCTTCGTTGCCAAGCGATGACTTTTGTAACGGAAGCAGCCCCTTGCTCCCGGCAGCCTCGCAAGGTACCCCACTGCACCGCCCGTGCTGGCTGCCCGACACCTGCAAACTAGCTCNCCGGAGCCCGCAGCGGCGCCACCGGCGCCCCGCCGGGGGCGCGGAGCCTTCCCCTCCGCCACTGCTGACCCACGGCTGATTTAATCACCTTCAGTGAAACGCGGCTGGCTTGGGTAACTTGTGGGCTGCAGTGTGACTCTTTGTCTTGCCCCAGGAAGGTTTGTGGGGTTTTTTTTTTTGTTTGTTTGTTTTTTTTTAAAAGAGGCGTTAATACAATAAATTCTGCCACGTTGAGTTTTATGGTTCTAGTTAGCTATTTTTAACAGTTTTTCTTTCCTAACTTTATTCAACATACAGAACAGGTAAGGAAAAAAACCAGCACGTCTTCAGTCTTCCGCTATTAAAATCAGAAACATTTCTAGGTGTACAAAATACATTTTAATGGTAATGGACAAAAAATGCCATTCATTCTGTAATGGTGTCAAAGGACAAACATCTACTTTCATTACGAGCTTCAAAAATATTTTCTCTTTAAACTACCATCCACAAAAATACAGGAGAAGCACATTTTTTCCAAAATACTGCATAAGCCTAGTGTTCCTGTACCTTCTGAGGTATTTCTCTACACTGCATTTCTCCCTCTTAGGAGACTCCTACAGTGTAACTGTAACTGGCTGCATTTCCTCTAAGGAATTTTTCAAGTTTGGATATTCCTATCAGCTAAGTAGCTAAGTCCCAGTAGTTGCTGCCTTGGCTGCTGGCCACTTTTTTTGTTGTTGTTGTTGTTGTTAAGGAAATCTTATTGGGGGTGCACAATGATAACCGATGTGCAAGGAACATCCTGGAAATCTGTATTAAAACTGTACTTGACGGCTCACTGAAAAACCACAAAAGCCAAGAAATTCAGTTGCTAAACTGGAAAGCCCGTGTTCACATAGCCCATTGACTCTAAATATTTCAACACAGGCAGTACAGTGGCACTGCCAATACACAAGAGCAGGGGAGGAACACAAGGAGGAGGAGGGATCTGAGTTAACATCTTGGTACCGGTGGTTTTAGTGTAGCCACTGCTGGCAATGGACATAATTGACCAGGAAAATCCAACTCCCAGTGCAAATGGATTAAGGAAGTTTAAGTCTTAAGTCTAAATTTCCTGGCTTTTGTGGGTTTAACTCAGACTCTCAGTGGTATTTGAACATATTTTTGGTGGTTTAATGTCCTGTTTTTAAACAGTGGTATTTTTTTTTCCACATTCTCAATGAAGTTTGCAAGAAATGACACAATAAAATGTTATAAACCTGAATCTCCTAAATATAACTACTATACCTACTAGGTTTTCTGCAATCACTCCAGTTCATTAGTTTGCCTCCTCTACCAAAAAGAAGTAGAAAATATTCTTAATGTGCATTAAATAATTACCAGGCTGGTCATTTCAGTTCAGACCATCACGTTTCAATAGCACTTCTTACACTTCAATTCAGAACAGTCGTAACAGCACATTTTAAACTGTAAAGCATATTTGATTAACTCAGTTTCACAAAACTTGGTGCCATGTGTGCGTTACACCCTCATAACCGAAACAAAACTGCTATGAGAGTTACTTGCTCTCTGTTAAAAAAGAGATTAGAAGGGTTGCACATGCCCACTACTACTTAACACTTTAGGACCCAAAAAAACTTAACTCGAAAGTAAGTCAGTGGCCTCCAGTTGCTGTTAAGAAGCTACTGTAGTATACACCACCCCATACCAATTTCTAGCAATTTCTGTAAACTAGGAACGACCAAAAGTGTAGCACGTGATGCAGGACCTAGCTTGTGTGTAAAGGAGATGATGTGATCCTTCTCGGGGAGGGTGTGTACCAGGGAGTGTTGGGTTTAGAGCTGGAAGTGGAGCGGTCCTCATGAGGAGGCGGGCACTACGTGTCACACAGGTTCAGCGTACTTCTTCCTTCTTGCACCCCAGGTTTGCAGCCTTCACCCCTTGAACGTGAACTGTAAGGGTCCTACTTTGCACTTTTTAAGGAATCAAAGCTCCTACTGATTTCGAAATCAGAGTTCTCCCTCAGCCAAGAATGCAGAAACAGGAACTTGGCATTTTGACTATTTAGGCTGAAAACAGAAAGATCTTCAGCAAAGTACAGCTCTGTCTTCCCCTTTCTCCTTCTCTAACAGTCACTGTTCAAAGCACTACCCCTCCATTAAACAGCACCAACTCTCAAGTACGGAGGAGATGCCCCTCGTTTCCCATTCATGTGAAGGATGAATATGCAGAGCCAAGTTCATGTGATGAAGGAAGCTGCTCCATGTTCCAATGAGATTTAAAACTTCACTGAGTACCTCTGAACTCTCCCTCATTCAAACTGTCACAGCTTGGGAGCAGCACATAAATAATTATAATAAGGCATCTCCTACTCTCATAGCAGCCAGTTAACTGGAGCACTGGTGCCACTTCCTCAGCTAAGGAGAGGCCAGCCAAAGAGTCCCTGCAACCTAGCAGAAAAACTCCTGGCTTTTTAAAAATGCAAACAGTGGAAAGCCTTTTGACACACTTTTCTATTAAATAAATGTTAACATACTTGCTGTTGGTTAGCAAACA
Organism: Fregata magnificens; assembly: GCA_013389945.1. Classification (NCBI taxonomy): domain Eukaryota; kingdom Metazoa; phylum Chordata; class Aves; order Suliformes; family Fregatidae; genus Fregata; species Fregata magnificens. Next base: position 63,872 of record WAAD01041906.1, on the reverse strand, counting down.
GTTTAATGAAATGTTTGCACAGAGGGACTGTGCTTTCTTGATCTGAATCCCAAGTTTCCCTGTCTTAAGTTTCCAAATGTGCATGCTAACAGAACTTTTTCCAACCGTCCCTTCCTCTTCAAACAAAACAAAACCCGCTCTGTGAACGTCTCATTTACAAGACATGTAAGAGGTACGGGAAAGCTTCGTTTGACCAAAGATTTATTTGCAGTGCAGGCAAAAAACCAACGTCCTCTTAAATACTGCTGTGCAAACGCTTTGTTCTGAATAACCACCTTCCCGGGCCAGGGGAATATTTAACTCCTTTTTCTTTTTTTTTTTTTTTTTCCCCTCTCTGTGCTTAGCATTCCCCGGACTTAGCCACGCTGCAGTCCAGTAGTTAGCCCACATTCTCCAGTTTTCTCGCACTCTCTTTCCAGGAACACCGGGGACAAATCACGAGGATTCCACCCTCTCTCCATCCAGACTCTGCAGCCTGGCAGCCCCACGCACCCGCAGAAGCAACATGCAACCCCTCCCCACCCCCCGATTTTTTTAAAAAAGAGCAACTCTGCCTCGTTTGCGAGGAGCTACTTCTTAGCATCGGTGTTGAAGAAAACAGATGTATACGTTAATGAGGCATAAGAGGTGAATCTTCCTTCCCCTCGGCAAAACCACCCCTCCTTCAAAACGATCCCAGCCTCGGCTACGCGGCTGCCCCAGGAGCCCCCCGCGGACCGGCAGCCGGCAGGCAGCGCCGGGCAGCGAGCGAGGGGCCTTTCCGGAGGGACAGGTCTGCGGCCAGCCTGCCCGCGCCTCCCCCGCTCCTGCAACTTACTTTTTAACTTTAAAAAAAAAAAAAGGCAAGCA
>WAAD01041906.1:28747-62144 GCA_013389945.1 Fregata magnificens | reverse complement strand
GGGGGGCGCGGCGGTGCCGGGGGTTTATGGGCACTTCTTAGAAAATCAGCTGTAAGGCGTCGGGCTCTGGGAAAGAGGGGGACGTCGTGTGCCTTTTGTTTCAAGAAAAAAGCGCTGGGTGTGTGCGCGCGCGCGTGTGCGTGTCCCTGTGTGTTTGTCCCCGTGTCCGTCTGTGTTTCCTTGGCACCGGGAGAGGAGACAGGAGCAAAGCTCGCGCAGAGTGCCCTTTTTTGGACTCCTGTCTACAATCCTGTCTGCTTTGGGGCTGACTGAGAGCCCCGGCCATCGAGGAGGCGTGCCTTTGCTCACACACACGCACACGCACGCACGCACGCAGGTTCAGGGCATACCTTGGGACCGGCTTACAGCTCACATGACAGCTGCGTTTCCTAGGAAGGTGGGGGGAAATGTATATGCGCGCGCCCGCACACAGGCACGCACACACACACACACACACAGAGGCACACACAGGCGCACACACACACACACACACTCTCTCTCTCTTTGCACAGATGTTGTTCTCTGGCACAGGACTCGGTCCATGTGGTGCCCCAGCCTCGTGGATGTGCCTCCCCTAACTATCTTTTTAAAGTGTTTTCTGAACTCTTAAAACTTTCCCCTCCGTCCATAATAAAACCGTTTCCATTGCAACATCCTCGCACATCTAGGGAAAAAAAAAAACAACCAACCCCCCAAAAAACCCAACAGCGAAACCCTATGTCGATTTTGCACAATGCATGTGTTTGCGTTCTGTTTGTAGCCACTGCAAATTCTGCCACAGGGCTTTATTTCGCTCCCCCTCTTAACCTGGCTTAACTTTGATGGAGAAAATCTGAATTGGCAATGCCAAAATTTGTGACCATCCTTTCTGAAGGTCTCCTGCGAGCTGATGCGGAAGGGGTGGTGAGGTGTATACGTAGACATATATAGGATGTTTCAGCCACAGGAGGCTGCTCCTCGTGCAAAATAAACCCAATAATGCTTGCAGATACTGGCTTATACAAATATATTCTGCTGTGGGAATGATAAGAGCCAGACTACTGCTCTGTTTTCAACCCCTTCATCATTAACACTGAAGCCCACCTTCCAGAAATTCATCAGCTGTTCGTGTGTCTTAATTCAAGTGGAGGAGTGGAGTATATACGTTATTGCTTAAGGTACTGGCCATGATGCTGTGAATCTCGAAAACTGCACTTTTTACAAATCACATCTTTTTAGATAATTAGAATCAACTATTCAGTTTGTTTTCTCTGTTCTTTATTCAGTAATGATACCTTTCAGATACCATCTTGAAAGGGGCACCGTACGTAGCAGGATAAAAAATATCTGATTTTATGTGTGAAGAATGTGGTGTAAGAGTAGATAGAGACTTTTTCTCAGGAAATTAAATTAAAGATGTGTTGGAAGAGAGATCAGCCTTGCTTAATGCCCCAATGGGTGACCGCACCAAGGCTTTTCAGGCTTCTTTTGTCCTATTGCTCATTTTGTTAATTGACCAAAAGAGGTCGCAGGTTGTCCAGGATTGAGTTAGAGACTCGCTAAATCTGTGCGAGCCCATCTACAAAGGGGGGATTGATCAAGCACAATATACTGCGTGTTTGGTTTCAGGGTTGGGTGGTTTGGGTTTTTTTTTTTTTTTTTAAGACTATTGCAGGAAAGCTTGCTGTTACCTTTTTATTTTACTTTGGTTTTAATAACTGTTTAGGTGATGAAGTCTGAAAATCTTTGGGATTGTCTGGCAGCGTGTATCAGGAGAACTCAGATCAGGTCTAGCAGAAAGAGGAGGCCTTCTTCCTTTCTGCTCTAGCAGTAACGTGGTAGGGTAGCACTGTACACTGTACGTATAGAGGCATCTTTTCAGTTGGGGCGAGCTTTTATAGCATGTTGCTTTCAAAACTGAAACAATAATGCAGGGGAAATGCTGAGAGAAGATAAGTAAAATGGAGCAAAGGGAATTAGGGGACAGAAGGAATGAAATAGAGCAACCCTTTTCCTTCACCGCAGTTGTACACCTCTTATTTACACACTAATACCAGTGTAACTTGTATTTTAAACCATGGCATGAACGTTTTTATCAAGGTGGAATTTGATTCCCACCATCAGAAAGACTTTTTTTTTTTTTTCTTTCTTTTCTTTCTTTTATAACGTTCCACAAACTTTGTGGTACACCATTTTGAAGTCCTGTTAATACAAGGAGATAGTTGCAATGTCACCAAATCAGAGTCATCTGGCTTTTTTTCTTTTTAAATACCCAGTTGGTGAACTTAGTATATATTTTTAAATATCATAACCAAAGGTTAATGCAACATCAAGGTACTTTGAACAAAAAGCAATCCAAATGGAAAATTAACACTGCCAAAGATGTGGCTGAATCACCTTTGCAGTAAGTGAGTAGAAAGCCAGTGATGTGTCAAAGATCAGGTCGGCCTAACAGCTTTTGCTAAACGATTAGCTGTTCCTACTGTCTTAACCAATGGGCACTGCATTACAATGCATTTATATGAATGACAGAATTTGGTCCAAAGCCCTGCTTGGCAATGAGAAGATGGATACCAATGTATCTGGAAAGCCAGATATATAAAGAAAAACCCGAAAAACCCCAACACATACCTATAGCTAACAGCTGAATTACACTTATAGACCAAACCTTAGTAATAATCAATGGAACTCTTCTGTGTGGACAAGGCTAAGGGCTATATATGCAAAGTAGCAATGTTTATAAAACTGCACCAAATCTGAACTTCCACATTTACATTTACTGTTTATTCTAGAGGCTTTGCAATTTTTTTCCTGTTTATTCAGTTTTTCTGGGAGAAGAGGGAGAGACAAAAGTCGTGCAGGCTTATACTGAACCTCTACAGTCAGTTCTAGACGATGGAGAGCAGAAGAGGAACAACTGAAAGGTGCTGTGCTTCAGAGAATCTCACATCCTCCCATTGCTCTAGAGAGTGAAAGTGTAATTTATGGAAGCACAAAAAGGATGCACTTTATTTCCCCTTCCACTTTATCCTCCCGCCTTCTTCATATTCAGCTCGCTCTCTTCTCTGGTGCATTAACTGAACTCATACCTTTTGTGTATTTGTTTATTGGTGGCTGTGTTTGCTACAGAGACAGGACATATGAACTAGAGTTGTGGTTGAAGTAGCTCTACTTTCTGCTGCATGGTCACATTACATTTTGGAGCACTCCAGACTTTTTAGTGTAGTCCTGTTGTACTGCATATGGTTACACTATCCAAAATTTAACTCTCAAGAATGTGAACGTCCCTATATAATGCCACTTTAAAACTTGTGTAATTTTGCAACTCTTTTTCAGATCAAAAGAAAACCTTCACAGAAATCTAGAAATATATAGCTCATCTTGGGTTGAGGGCTAAATTCACATTTACAAAGCATTCTTTAATTTGGGTCTCCCTGCTCTTCTTTTTGAAGACTTTGGAGTTTTATGTACAATAAACTTCTGAAGTCAGCAGAAAGTAGGATTTCCTCAATATGCTCTTGTTTTTCAGAGAAAGGATACTCAGATTTACAATGAAGTCAGTTGATATACTGCATACTTTAAACTTAATTTAAATGATACTTTCTAGATCAGTGTTTTCACAAAGGCAAGGGTTAAGATCTCAGCATCATTTGTCACCTGTCTGTAAAAATATAGTTTAATGAAAATTTGCTGCAGACGTGCTCCTGGTTCGGGAGCATCTCAGGCGTTTTCTGGCTCCCCCTCTTAAGCCAAGCAGGCAGGCTTACAAAGTAGAAAACTGTACTGGATTCCTCACAAATGCCACCCTGTGCTGCTTGTCTGAAGATGGCAATCTGAATTCAGTGTGACAGAACAAACGAGAACTGAATTTGGAAGCAGACAAAATTAGGAAACCAAAGGAGAAATAACAAATCCTTTGTTGGGAAGTCAACTGAATTGAGACATTTTACACATTAGCAAAGACTTTTCAGGATTTGTCTCTTTTTTACTACCAGAGGCATACATAATGAAAGGACATATATTGGCGGTATTACAGAAACAGTTACCAAACACTTCCCTTTACTAATTGAGATGTCTTGTTAATCATAATAGAAGAAAGGAAGAGAGCTGATAGGTTTCTTATTACAAAGCTCTTATCCAGAGAGGTGTTCATCTCTTTTATGTACTAGTTAGACATTATATAGTGTGTCATGGCAATAAAAATCTTATGGAATTTAGAGAGAACAGGGGGATTAGAGGGAGGGGGAAATGAAGGAAAAAATCTAGCTCTCAGGACTTCTTCATAAGAAGAGAAGAGATTGCTGTTGGACCAGATGTTCTCCACACCCACGCCGCAGCCAGCAATCTGGGTATTGTGCAAGTTCCAAAATGCACGTGTCATAAGAGGTAAAAGGAGAAATGCTGCTGCTTCAAAAGTGTACAGTCTGCTGGAGCTAGATTTACTGACACACTTGAACGTCTGTCTGCAAGTAAATAAAAAACAAAACATAATAGAAAAATCATATCCTACCTTAAAATCTCAGTGAGGTGTTGAAGTAGAAAGAGAAGTGATTTTGGATTACTGGAAGAAGGCTGCAGCTGAGACTGGAGTGCATGGAGAACTGACCTTCTTTATGTGTATTTGATTTTGAATGAATACATTAAATTTTAGGTCATTCTATAAATTAGTGGGTCATGAACATACTTCATGTTAAGATGGGTTTACATACAATCAGGGTCGGAAGACAAAAAGTATAAGAAAATATGTGAGAAATTAATTTAGCATGAGCTGATTCTTTTCTCTATTCACCGATCCCATCCCTTTATGACACTATGTTACAGTACAATAATATCTCACTATATTTCAAAAGTATCATCTCTATTACATATATTATAGAAAAAAGGCAGTAATTTTAATGCCTGCAAATCTAGATGCTTTGTTACCATGAGGCCTTCAGGAAAAGTCACAAAGCAAAGACACTCTTAAAAACTTTGCAGGATATAAGTTGAGCAAGAAAAATACCAAGTTGTAAAATCGTCTGTCACAGACTCGTGTTAGAGCTAACAGCATATGCTGTGAGTTCTGTTGAGAAGTTTCCCCCTACCAAAAGCATGAATTTTTCTGTGCAAAAGAAGATAGATAGTTTTAAGTCCATGGTTTTACTTACCCAAGGTAAAATTGAAGAAGTCCCAACCATTTCCAGCTGAAAATGGCATCTCCAACATCCTATATATTGCCCTAGCCATTGAACTATTGATTGTAAATTGGCAATATTGCATCTTAGTCCAGCGTTGGGCAGCACGGGATACCCAAAGCCCCTTTGGCCTCACAGAGCTGAGGTCCATCCTTCTGTTGATCACACTGGGCAGGTCTCAGGTGTATATGAATGTCTGCTGTTATGTATCTCAACCCTCTGGGTGCTAATGCCTAAGGAAGTGATAGGCTACGATCTTATAATAACCAATTCTTACACACTTGATTTTTACCAGTAACTCAGGTATGCAAATAATATCAGGAAAAAGACGCATATTAATTACCATCAGTTCCCGCTCTACTTCAGTTTACTCACCTATTGCATTTCTTTGACTAGGATTTTAATCTCTTGGAAGACAGCAGTGTTTGTACTTTCCATTTTATAAGTAACTCATAATTTTGAGTACCTCTGCTAATTAATTAAATAATTTTGATGTCCACCATGAGAATGCTGACAGAGACCAAGTAATAAGTAATTTCTGATCAGCAGACCCCTTTTAAAATGTCTCAAATATCAATTCCAAATCAACAGGTGTTTGGTTTTTTTCCAGCGTAGGCCCACATTTTTAAGAAGACTTTAGAAATAATATTGTTCTCTTGGACATTCAGGGCATACTTTCAATAAAATATACTAGTTTGTAGATTCTGAAGCTTTAAGCACTTCATAGTGCTTATTGCACAATATATGCCTAACAGACCTGTTAGGTTTTCAGTCTGAAACCTATTTCCTTTACAATGGCATGCAACACAAGTAGTGCAGGACCATGCACAAAATTATAAAGGAGCAAAATCAGGTTACAAAAATTGTACCTTCCTGTAGGAAAAATAAGTTTGCTATACTTATTACGATTAGTGTAGATACTTTAAAATGTAAGAGAAAGTCTTACGTATAAGAAATGCTTAACTGCTTGTTTCACAAGCAAGTTTTGTTTGATAGATGCTTTGTTGATTGCAAATATCTCGTCAGTGGGTATTTCAGCCTTCTCCCAAAGCAGAACAGGAATAACAAAATCAAAGCATGGCTGAGTTTAATACTTGCTGGAAAATTTGAATGGCTCCACAACAGTGAAGTATCTCTTGATGACAGAAGACTGGCACAGGGCAGTAGTATCCCTATGAGTGATCCGATCCTAAACCCATCATATATAATAGGAATCTCTGTTCTTTTAAGAGCCATTAGTTAGAGTCGTTAGCTGGAGTATGGCTTCATGCATGAATTTGGCCACTGGATGTGGAAACTGCAGAAAGGGATCCTCAGATCTGCTACAGACTGAAAGGAAGAATTTCCCAGGAACACAACAGAAAAACACTTTTTTTTTTTTTTTTTTTTTTAAATATAGTCACATTCTCAAGTCTGGGAAGCCATACCTAGAAAGAGAAGAGAAATACATATGACGTATTTGATGATGCATGCCCAGTATCCCATGCTGTCTGATGCTTCTTGTTGTTGTTCTGTTTTTGAAAAGTCCATCTCCCTGAGGGTTAGTCAGAAAATTATCATGATTTTTTAAAAAAGATTGTAAATAGGCTGATTCCAAATTTCAGCATAGTTATCCTTGCACAAAGCCTATCTCTGCAATTCTCAAGAGTGTTGTATGTCTTGGTTTTGGCTCTGAGCCACAAACTGACAGTTCTTAGGAGAATCTGGAAAGTCAAATCACAGCATACAAACAAACATTCTGCTTCTTCTGTGTACGGTAGTTTCTCAGAAGGATAAATGTCACAAATGATGCTGGAAAGATATGTACATCTCCTTGTTATATATGTGGGTGTGACTGGAAAACAAGGGGGCTAAATCAAATCCTGTTCCTGCTGCTGAAGTCATTGGCAATATTCCTGATGACCTGGGGGCATTTGGGTCTGAACAAACAAGCGGCCCTTCAATCTGTGTGCATAAAGAGACATAGCAGACTAGTCCAAAATACAGCCCCAAAGTGCACCCAGTGCAGAAATAGGAGCTTCTGTACTCACTGCTTCAATTTACTGATCTGATAGTGCTGCAACAAACTACTTGTTCATGTAGATTTTTATAGGCACCTAGAGTTACAGCACAACCCCTTGGAAATTTTCTGTTGTTGATTAGAGGAAAAGGACTGTGGTCTGTATATTATTGAACATTATATTTAAAGTAACTTGGAAATGTGGGCACTTGAGGCTCACCTGCTGACATTTAGGATGAGAGGAAACGGCCTCAAGTTGCGCCAGGGGAGGTTTAGATTGGATATTAGGAAAAATTTCTTCACTGAAAGGGTTATCAAGCATTGGAACAGGCTGCCCAGGGAAGTGGTTGAGTCACCATCCCTGGAGGTATTTAAAAGACATGTAGACGTGGCGCTTAGGAACATGGTTTAGTGGTGAACTTGGCAGTGTTAGGTTTACGGTTGGAGTCGATGATCTTAAAGGTCTTTTCCAACCTAAATGATTCTATGATCTCTGAAGAGAAGTCATTGTGGAGCACGTCTCTACAAATGAAACACTACTAGCTGTCAGTTAAACAAAATAATCTCTCACAAGGAGTTAGTTTTAGGAAGGCACACTATGGCAGTCACATAATTTGTGGAAGCCATTTCACCTTGTGCTTTCACTGGTTTAATTGTCCTTTCGTAACATTGCTAAGAATTAAGAACAACTCCACTGAAATTAATGGAGCTAGAATGGTGAAGAGTTGGCAGGAGGGGAAAGAGAACGAAGCCCTGCGTATCAGAGCTTACTTGGCAGTAAATTTGGGAAAATAACACTTCATAAGGAGATTAAGAGAATGAATACATCTCTCACCTCACCAGCTAGAAAATGTAAAGGACACTAGACATTTTTATTATATGTTGGTATTCAAAGCACAACCTGTTCAAAAAGTTGTTATGTACGGGATGGTGGTTTTGAACCCAGAATTCAACTCTGAAGGAAGCTGTCCTAGCAGTCTCCCTCAGAAAACTACTAAATGATGGATGAAAATTGACAGAATCTGATGTAACTTCTCACATTGCCCAGCAGATCCTCCCCCCCGCAAACAAGAAAAATTTCCCAGACTTGCACAAAGATCAGTCTACCCCTGTCCTTATTGGCTTCTATATCTTAGTCTCTTCTTTAGACTATTTCTGCACTAAAAGTCTTTGCTGAGTTCAGCCAGATTGGTCAGAAGTATGATTATAGCAATTTTTACTGAGATATATATAGTTTTGAATACTCACACGTAGCTTTATTATCACAGGAGGACATGGAACGGGTTGTACTGACAAAGATAATAGTCCTATTTCTGCAGCTGTGCCCCTCTTATGTGCATTTTGTATGACGTACAACTGTTTCAGTCTACTAGAAAAGTGATTTCAAGCAGATGCTTCCTGAGCTTTCTGGGCCCATCCACAATCAAAATTCCTAGCAAGAGTTTTTATTTTTCCAGACAGGAGCCAGAGATAAGGGCTGTCTCTTTTCATGTTCCCATTAAAAAGTTTACTCTTCATTTTAACCAACCTAATTAATTGCCTTGAATTGCTTCTAGTTCATAAATGTCTCTCTAAGGAAAACAGCAGCATGACAATTATAGTCACTTTCTTCCATGGACTACATATACAACTGCATATTTTATCCCTGTTCATTTGAATAAAAAATAGATGTCCAATGTGGTTTTGAAAGGAATAAACCATAGCAGCATTTTATAATTAATACAAATGATAATTGATCTACTGACAGATGAGGCTGCATCAGAACTTTACAAACCCCAAAGTATGAGAACAGTAAGTTCAAGAAAAAGCCTATTGCAGCCTTGCTGTTCATAACACATATGAACATACCATAAGACTTTCACTAATACTGCCAGTTTCATTCAGCATATACTCTCCTGTAAAATCTTCATTGCTCCTTTATGTTCTTAGCACTGCAAAAAATCAGCTTATCTGAATGCAGTGCATGACTTTAAACTATTTTTCTTCTTTACTATTGAAGTTTTTGTTATTTAGTATTTTAAGTTAAATCCACTTAAGGACTGAATTGCCTTATGACAGTCTACACTGAGAATTTGCTCAGATGAGACTGGATTAATTTAAAGCCACTTTAGAGAGAGACTAGGTCATATTTTCTAAGCTAGGCAACCTCTATATTAATCTAAGGACCTGACCCCCTAAATATTTATTATTATAGGACTAGCATGCTATTATAGATAATAAAATAATAATTATATATAATAAAAAATAGCTATATGGATAAATGTATGCAGATACAGACATACATAACTGTATTAAACTTGCTGTCAGAAAATGTGGGTCATACAGTCATTCCCACATCCGTATGTGTGACCGAAAGAAGGAACTCAATGGAATGCTTTTAAAAACTATCTTTTTCATTATTCTCAATTAGATATAAACAAAAAGTGAAAATACGCCTAAACAAAACTGAGCAGTTTTGCTTTAATAATTCAACCAGAGGTCCAAAACTATCTTTGACTGAAAAAGATGAATAATAGCCATCAGATTTTTTTCCAGACAACTGAACAGACTAGCAGCTCAAAAATCTGGAAATTATTAAACATATAAATCCCCCCCCCCCCTTTGGGATGTTAAAAATATTAAAAACAATGGAGAATCATTTGAACTAAGTCATCTGCTGTCCTATGTTGTGGGATCTGCAAGATGTGGCAATAACAGATGATATAAAAACACAAAGTTCTTAGAAGAAATCTACATTTGGAATTAATTTGTTAAACTGTGAATTTTGCACTTTCAAAAGCAACAGCACCATGATTTTCAACTGTGCATTAAAAATATGCTAGTAGTAGTAAGATAAAGGCAATATTTTATGTCTTCTGGAGACATTATTATTTCCATATGGTGCAATACCTTTCACACTATTATGATATACTGTAATACTGATTGCTATGGTAACTATGCCCACTCTAATTTATTGTATTACAGGGATCTAAATAACATATACCTTTAAATAACAAAGCTCAGATCCCATAAATATTGTTCGTACACTGCCATAGTTCAGTACAGAATAGAGAGAGGCTTATAGTACTCCAAGCAAATGGGAGCTGATTTAAACTTTGCATATCATTTAATTCCATTGTTATAAAAGACCAACAACAAGCTGAAGCATAAGAAAGCAAATAATCCTTGCATTACTTGCAATGGAAAATACTGTTAACACTGAATGAAATGTAGCTGAAGCTGCTGAGTGTAGCAGTTACCCTTCATCAGGGTACACATTAGGAGAAGTTAAATATCCTTATTCAATGAAACTGTTGAAGCAATAGGGAGCCACCGCCCAAAACACAGGCCACATGCATGGCTGGTCAGATGCTTAGCTGTGTGGGTGGAGGGATTTCTCTGGGAGCTGAACACAAACACAGGGGTTGGGCATTGCTGGAGTAGGGTTGTGCATGCGCTCCGAAGAGAAACTGGCAGCCCGAACGCTGCGGAAACAACATCGAAGTACCAGAGGCAGCTAGGGGAAATGCTCTAGGTACAGCGAATAAAGGCCACTGAGGTCAATGGAAGGACGGACTCTTTCAAAATTGTCTTTTCTGCTTCTTTTCAGGAGTGAATGTAAAAATCCAAAATAGTAAAAGATGTAGTTCCACGGGCCTCAGAAGTAAGAATTGTCAGCCAGCCAAAAACCCGCTAACCCACAAATCCATCTGGTCTTCTACCAAATAATCAGCTACTCAGGAGTGAGTGATTTTAATGTCTTAAAGAGAGCAAGCTTTTTTTTCTAGAGTCAGGACATTTTTAAGGGATCTCCGTAGGAGTTCAGCTGCCTTTTATCAATTACTGATAATCAATTATAAATTTTGATAATTTATCCTTTAATCTTCTGTTAAACTTTTACGAAGTCAGCCCCCACAAAGCCTCAGTGCTTCAACATTTACTTGATGGGGGATCAGACTTGGCTAGGTTAGGGCTAAGCTGTGCCTTTCCCTTTTCTGCTTAGCCAATGAAAGTGGATAATTTTGACCCCATGGCTGCACATTAAGGTTTCTAAATACAGAATGATATTTAGAAAAGATTTCAGATCAAATCTACACAGCTCTGAAATTCCTGCAAGTTCGTGGTTTTAGACTAGGTATTGACAGAAGAATATGTCATAAATTGAGATGACTGGACAATTTTATGGCCAAGTTACATAAAGATTTTTCACCTTGAGTTGGCCAAGTAAGATCCAATTTTAAACAATCTCTCTGCTGCCTAAACATATCAATAGCTGGCAAAATACTGAATTATTTAGAAATTCTTAAATGTTAATGCCACTCATTTCATACATTTTGGATCTGATAATGGCTGTTAGACTTTGGATATGACTGCAAGCAGCATTTCTGGAGAGAATGATAATATTTTGTTAAGAAAAAACTCTTGGACTTCTAACTATATGTGCAGATGAAATTGGCTAGTAACCCTCATCACCTACATTATGTTTGAAACTACTACCCCACAAATAAAAAACAGTGAAAAGCCAGCATTTACTGTTTAGGCCAGATTATTTGTGATCAATGTAGTAAAGATGAAACTGTCACAGCTTCTTTGTCCATGGTTTCTTTTCAACAGGATATGTAAAATGGCATTTGCAAAATTATCTTATTTGTGCCTTACTGTTGCTGTCACCATGAGCTCCAGAGCTCCTGCCCACAAACATCATGAGAAAAAGACAATTCACTCCACGGGCAGAGTTTATACACCACTTTGTTGTGGTACTTGCACCAAAATTCGGACCATCATATCTTTTACTAACAAATTGTATAATCTTAAGTGTAGGATTATTTTCACAATAGTCTGCCATGACTTCCATATTAGCAAGAGAGAGATTTAAAAGTGGAGCATTTCGTTCAACCTACTTACCATCCTAGTTACACGATATTGTAATAGTTCTACCATTATTATTTCTGTAAAAATAACAGGAAATTCTGAACTAGAACCAAGCAGCCTGGCTGTGTGGGTACATGTACAAACATAAGAAAAGAAAGAGTTCTTGCCATGGGCATCCTACAAATAACAAAAGGAAGAGAATTAAAGAGGTTGCCTGTGGTACACTGTATTCTGATTTAGAGTCCCCCAAACTCTAAATCAGAGAGTAGATTTTGCGTACAGTTGTACAAAGGTTTTCTTCCCTGTATAAAACATTCACTTCTTCCTTAGCAAAGCCTTGTTTCTATGCCTACGGAGCAGTTTGTCAACGGCTCAGAAGCACAGATGCAACTGTTTGTTCACGCTGCAAAATGGGTGAGTGAAATGATCTTGCTCAATTAGATAGGGGGCATTAGACTGTCTAGTCACTCAACTTCAGGTGAAGCAGCTATCCCGTATACAGGGTGGTCTGCAATTGCTTCTGGTGGCATAGCTGTGGGGGGAAGCAAACCGTGGTGCTGGGGGTGCTGGGGTAGCAACTTAATAAAGAGGCTTTGCTGCCAGAGGAGCTGCAATGTTAAACTGCACCTTCAGTTTATATATATAAAAAACATATATGTATGTATGTATATAAATATTAAAAAAAAAACAAACCACACAGAACAGAATTTTTCTGCTAGTGTAATTACACTAGCTCTCTCAAAGACTTAACCTGAATTGACAAAAGCTGCGTTCTGTCAGCATGGCTGTGACCAGACCAGGGGTTCTCTTTAACAAAATTGTGTCAGCCACGACGTGTGAAATTTTTCTATTAAACAAAAAATACTGTCTTCTTACACTGGCACAGTGTCATAGGCTAACTTCTGTTTGCAGAGTCTTGCTTTGACAGCCATAAAGCTGTATTATTTGATAGCAGCATGGAGCCATACGGGGAGTGAGTTGCTGGTCAACAAGGTTCAGATTTTAGTTAAGAAACATCTATGTAGCGAAAAGCTGACTGGCATCTTTGTTGGCATATCATAACACTGAACAAACACTGCATGCATACAGTGAGTTTTTTTCTCACTCTTGATGTGATCTCACGTTAAAGACAAGGCCGTTTAGTAGAGCAGAGCTGCTGCCATATGTTGTACTTGCCCTGTGCCACAAGGATCCCAACTTCCTACAGGATCCTTCCTGTATCACACAGGCACGGGTGCTGCGGTGGTCCCTTTCTTTTGTAAAGACAAGAGTCTCCACCAACAGTCTCAACCACCTCAAGGTATGAAGTAGGCCTACGTATTTTATTAACATAAGTTAATAAAACAACAAAAAAAAACAACAGCAAAACTGAGTGATTGCTTCTGTAACACCGTTGTTTGGGGAACCACACAGTCCTCTGCAACAGGGAGGTTATGGGGCTCATGACTCCTTGGGGGCTGAGGTGCTAAGCAATAAGCAAAAGGAAAAGAAGGAGCACCAACAGGGCTGAGCAGGATACCCCACTCCTTCCTTGTGCTACAGCCAGTGACAGTCTCACTTCACTAAACAGGAAGGGCTTGTTATTGAGGTTAAGAAACGATTCTTATTTACCTTAAAAAATCAAGAGAACTGGCCTCTGGCATGAAGTGAAAACTTCTGGGATGCTTGTAATACCTGTGTTCTTTCAAAACTAAATGTCCTGCTCCTGTCCCTAGGACAACAGAATTTCCCAGCACCTTTGTGGCACAAAAGATGATGCCAGTCTCTTAGCTATATGAGTGCTAGTAAGTAAAACAGGCCAGGAAGCATTCTCTGGCCTTGAAACCAACTAGTATGACAAGACTCACATCTGCAGTGCTAAGCTCTCCTGTCCCCTAAAACAGAGTAGCCACATCCAGACTGCCCAATATGTCTCCTTCAGGCCACCACGCAACCACAGAGCCTCACTGAGATTACAGTTTCAGGAATGGTCCCAGTGGACAATTGCCTTACTGCCCCAGACAGGAGGGAGACCAGTGAGCATTTTGTGTGCAGATGCTTCAGCCTGCCCAGGCTTTGTTTGGGGGGAGTGATGATCAGCTTGTGCCACAGCCCTTACTAACAATTTGACAGTATCGAGCACCGCAGGACAAGGCTTGTACTTGTGAACTGGCTCTGTTTAGTTTAATAGTATAAACACAGACTTAGAGTCTTCTGCATGCAAAAGGGTTACATGGGTTCAAGGGCAGATCGGACAAGTACTTGGAAGATAGGTCTACTGAGAGCTGCTAAATAGCCAAACCACATCAGCTACAGAAAATCCCCTGAGCTAAAAACAGCCAGAGATTAGGAGAACAGTCAGGAGATGTGTCATATATGGTTGTCCTGTTCTTACTCTTTCCTGGGAATCAACTCAACAGCCAGTCTTAGAAACCGGATAGACGGACCTTTGGTCCACACCGGTGAAGATATTCTCATGCTCTCAGGAGTCACAGAAGCTGCAAGTGCAGCACCAAGCTCGGTTGCCTGAGACTTTCTCTTTATACATATGTGTAGGTACATGCACATGCATTTGCTGTCTTTTTCTTTTAAGACCTCCTCCTCACCGAGGATACCATGAAATGGCAGGAGAGCCTTGCTGTCACTGCAGCTCCTGCAGTGGTCTCAGAAGGAGTTGACCAGGGCAGGTAACTTTGTACTCAGCTGCAGCCAGGTGTCCAAAATTTGAACCTAACTGATTTTCCTACACATTAATTAGGTAGAGAGTACATCAGAGTGTTTCACTTGTTTGCAATAAGAGTTTTTCTTTGCAAGGTGCCCAATAAAGTAACTTTAGGTTGAGGTTAAGAAAAGACAGGGAATTAAATGCTTTGGTAACACTGAGAAACTTGGTATGAAAGTGGAGAGAGTGGAAGAATGAGGATCCACTTGAAAAATTTCATGTTTTAGCACTTTTATTTAATTTACTCATGTCAAAATGCTATTCTTCCAGTCATTGCCCAAAGAAAAATCCAGTAACTGGCTATATAATAACACATGATTTGTGCACCTTTCCTGCTTTGGCACTGCATAGGAGTTTTCAGAGATCCTTTCTCCCTGAAGAGGGAAAATGAATCCCAGGGAACAGAATAGCAGCGGTGTTGCCAGGCTCCTGCTGCTTTCTCTCGCTGAAGTGACAGTGCGAGGCAGAGGGCCTTCGGGGAGGCCACGGCCGTGCCACAGACGAGCGGCTGTGCCTCCCTCCCGCTCTCCGAGCGGAGCCGCAGCGCGGGCGGGGAGGGAGCGTGCCCTGCCCTGCCCTGTCCTTCCCTGCCCGGCCGGGCCGNNAAAAAGGCCATTTTGAAATGGTAGTGGGAGGAGGGCCCCACAGGTATGCCTATACCATCATTGGGAAGCCTTGTGCATCTCTTACCTAAAGCTGTGCTCGCTGGCGTCCCCTGGGGTTCAGCCCTGCCCGTTTCCACGGTTCCCGTTTGCCCGTAAACCTGGTGTCCCCTCCACTGAGGGGATTAATAATTAATCGGATCCAGCAGAGAGCAGCCAGCGCATGACTTGCCACATGCACACTTATGTTGCCCCGATTTGCAGTTCAAACACAGAAGGGAACAGCTTGCTTCCCGAAATTGTTGCTGCATCTTGCTGGATTTTGAGCTGTGGTGCGACCTTCATGCCAAGCCACATGATTTTTCAGGATGTGTTTTTTTAGCCTGAAAGGTCCTGGTTAATCTTGCCTGTGCAGCGCTGGAAGCCTTTTGCTCTAAATGGAGCTACTCTTGATTTATAACCTGCCCTTGGATGGAGAGGAGCAAGGCTGCACGCTGCCCTTCGGCAAGCATCCCTGTGGCTGCCGTGTTCTGCAGGTGCGGCATTGCATTCACCCGCAGGCTTGACGAAACATGCACTTTTTGTTTCTCTAACTATGGCCAGTAAATTATTTATGAGCAGCAATTAAAAAAAAAGCTGATTTTTTTTGGCCAAATTTGAAGACAGTTCTGTTCTTCAAGGCATCACTAACCTTGCTACAAAGTAAATGTCAATGAGCAAATGAGCAATCCTAGAAGATGTATCAATAGTGCTTACCCGGACACAGAATGAAGTCCCTGATAGCCATTCAATTGACCACAGAAAGCTGAAGGTCTGAGTCCATCACGCAGCCTGGAACCTGTGAGTCCAGAGAGGCAACATATTTCTAGCCTGAAATTTATCCCACAAAGCCATTCCCCCTTGGGGATGGGAGTAATAAAACTAATAACAAAGTACTTGTAAGAGATCAATTACACTGTGTACAGTGGGTTTTGGACACTTGTCTGGGGCTGCTAGTCAGGTTTTGGAGAATGACATTAATGCAGCACCTGGAAAAATGTTGGTACAGTGTCATTATTTAATTTCCACCTTTGGAAAAAAAGCTCTGAAGGTAAGGGCTAGCAATTTCTTAATGATATCAGGGCTTAATACAAAGACATTAACACACATGGGTGAGGAATGTCGCATGGAGCCCTATTTGCCATTAGCTAGGAAAGCATTGTGTGCAAGGTAAATTATCAATTATGTCAATGGCATAGTTGCATCAACTAGAATATGGAACTAGAGTTCTTAACTGGTGCTGAGATGCTGAGATGCTGCGATGGAGCCTGCCCTCTGCTTTACGTAGATGGGCAGTGCGCTTTCTTTGTTATTTGAGTAGCAAAATGTCCCTAACCACATATTATTTTTTCTGTTGCTGCCTCCCAGACTGACTATACTTCTCCCCGGCAAGAGCAGAATGCAGAAGGCCTTCATCTTCCCAAACTGTTTGCATGATGCTTCTGCTGACGACAAAGTAGCAACAATAAAATATAACTGTAGACACAAAAGTGCTACTGTATGGAGAAAGAAATTGAAAAAGATCCAAAAAATAACAAGTAACTTTTATAATAGTATTCAGTTAATAAACAAAACCAAAATACATTAAGGACTGGAAACACACAAAAATATTCATATTTACCTATCAGAAGTTAGATCTATTATTGTATTATTTTAATAGATAGTAGCTTACAAAGATTCACATTCTATCTCCTATTTTAACATGGAAATGTGTGCACATATTTAAGTAACAGCTTTTCCAGCACTTGTAGAAATTATTTTGTTTGAAGTCTGTGCACATCCCTTTCGTGTGAACAAGATTCTTTCTCGTCAGTGAAAGAACAATACCAAAGCTACACAGAACTGACCAGCAGCCAGCTCTCAGGCTATTTTCTCTGAGCCTTTCTGTGTATCCTTGCCAGCAGGATGGCTGACCTTACAGTAAGGAGGGCTTTAAACTAGCAGTGATGAGGAGGGAGAAAGTTACCAGCAGCCCTGTGAGGGAGTGATGGACAGGTCTGACGAGCCAAGGGCCTAGGGTGATGTGACAGAAAGAGATCACAAAATTAAGAAAACAGGGCTGAAGGAGGGCTGCCTCCAGTGCTTGCATATAAGCAAGGAAGTGCCTACAAGGCACCATTATGGGGAAGTGCCCAAAACCCTTTCTGGGAAATCAGCATGCTGGGGTGCCTCTCCAAAGCACCTGTACACTCATGCACACAGCATGGGGAATAAACATAATGAATTATAGATCTGTGTGCAGTTGCAGGACTATAATCTTCTTGGGATCATGGAGATGTGGTGGGATGCCTCCCATGACTGGAGTGTTGCAATGGAGAGATACAAGCTGTTTAGGCCAGGAAGATGAGGAGGGGGAGTTTCCCTTTATGTGAGAGAGCAGCTGGAGTGCATGGAGCTTTGCCTGGGGATGGATGATAAACCAACTGAGAGCTTATGAGTAAGGATTAAAAAGCAGACTGGTATTGGTGGCATTGTAGTGAGTGTCTGCTATGGGCAGACATACTAACAGGAAAGGAGGGGCTCATCGGGGATGTGAAGGTCGAAGGCAGCCTTGGATGCAGTGGTCATGAGATGTTGGAGTTCAGACCCTGAGAGGAGGAAGCAGGGCAAAAAGCAAGGTCACAGTGCTGGATTTCAGGAGAGCAGGCTTTGGCCTCTTCAGGGTTCTGCTTGGTACAATCCCACAGGATAAGGGCTTGGAGGGAAGAGGGGCCCAAGGAAGCTGGTTAATATTGAAGGGTCACCTGCTCCAAGCTCAAGAGTAGTCCATCCTAACGAGCAGGAAGTCAAGCACAAAAGCCAGGAGGCCTGCATGGATGAACAAAGAGCTCCTGGCAAAGCTCCAAAAAAAAAAAAAAAAAAAAGGAAATACACAGAAGGTGGAAGCAGAGACAGGTAACCTGGGAGGAATACAGAGATGCTATCCAAGCATGCAAAGATGTGGTTAGGAAAGTCAAAGCCGAAGTGGGACTGGATCTGGGCAGGGATGTCAAAGGCAACAAGAAGGGCTTCTATAAGTACATAGATGACAAAAGGAAGACTAAGGAAAATGTGGGCCCGTTGATGAATGGGACAAGGGACCTGATGACACAGGACATGGAAAAGGCTGAGGTACTCAATGCCTTCTTTGCCTCCATCTTTGTTATGAAGACTGGCCTTCAGGAATTGCAGGCCCCAGAGACCAGGGGGAAAGACTGGAGCAAGGAAGACATACTCTTGGTGGAAGAGGATCAGGTCAGAGAATACTTAAGCAAACTGGACATACACAAGTCCGTGAACCCTGATGGGACGCCCCCACAAGCACCAAGGGAGCTGACTTTGTCATTGCTAGGCCACTCTCGATAATCTTTGATTGTGGCAATTGGAAGAGGTGCCTGAGCACTGGAAAAAAGCAAATATCACTCCTATCCTCACAAAGGGCAAGCAAGAGGACCCAGGGAACTACAGGCCAGTCAGTCTCACCTCGAGCCATGGGAAGGTGATGGAGCAGCTAATCCTGGAAACCGTTTCCAGGCCCATGAAGGACAAGAAAGTTGTCAGGAGTAGTCATCATGGCTTCACCAAGAAGTCATGCTAAAGCAACCCGATATCCTTCTACGACGAAATGACTGGCCTGGTAGATGACGGGAAAGCAGTGGGTATTTTCTACCTGGATTCAGTAAGGCTTTTGACACTGTCTCACATAAGATCCTCATAGAGAAGCTGTTGAAGTATGGGTTGGATGAGCAGACAGTGAGATGGATTGAAAACTGTCTGAATGGCCAGGCCCAGAGCATGGTGATCAGTGGCCTGAAGTCTAGTTGGAGACCAGTAACTAGCAGTGTACCCCAGAGGTCCTCACTGGGTCCAGTCCTGTTTAACATCTTCATTAATGACCTGGATGATGGGGCAGAGTGTAGCCTCAGCAACTTTGCTGGTGACACAAAACTGGGAGGAGTGGCTGATACACCAGAGGGTTGTGCTGCCATGTGGAGGGACCTTGACAGGCTGGAGAAATGGGCTGACAAGAACCTCATAAAATTCAGTGAGGAGAAGTGCAAAGTCCTGCATCTGGTGAGGAAAAACCCCACGCACCAGTATATGCTGGGGGCCACCCAGCTGGAAAGCAGCTTTGCAGAAAAGGACCTAGGGGTCCTGCTGGACACCAAGTTGGACATGAGCCAGTGATGTACCCTTGTGGCAAAGAAGGCTAATGGTAACCTGGGCTGCCTTGGGCCAAGTAGTGGCAGCCAGTCGAGGGAGGAAATCCTTCCCCTCTACTCACCACTGGTGAGGCTATACCTGGAGTACTGTGTCCAGTTCTGGGTTCCATACTGGAGAGAGTCCAGCAAAGGGCCACAAAGATGATTAATGGACTGGAGCATCTCTCCTATGAGGAAAGGCTGAGAGAGCTGGGACTGTTCAGCCTGGAGAAGAGAAAGCTCAGGGGGAATCTTATCAATGTATATAAATACCTGAAGGAAGAGTACAAAGAGGTTGGTGCCAGGCTCCCAGGAACCAGGCCTAGTGACAGGACCAGAGGCAACGGGCACCAACTGAAAGACAGGAGGTTCCCTCTGAACTTCAGGAAACACTTTTTTTACTGTGAGGGTGACTGAGCACTGCCACAGGTTTCCCGGGGAGGTTGTGGGGTCTCCCTCCTTGGAGATATTCAAAAGCCATGTGGACATGGTCCTGGGCAGCTGGCTCTAGGTGGTCCTGCTTGAGCAGGGGGGCTGGACCAGATGACCTCCAGAGGTCCCTTCCACCCTCAGCCATTCTGTGATTCTGCATGACCGCTGTGAACTTCCTGGTCAACACTAGAGACAGATTTCTTCTGAAAACAGAGATGTTTTCCATATGAGCTGTTGGCCTTTATAGTGTCTCTCTGAAAATAAAATCCTACCTGTTTTATTTTCCATGGTTAGTAATGGTCAGCAGCATTAATTTTTTTTTATTCTTCTGAACTTTTATTCTATGACAAATGATCAACAGTTCTTCATTATCTTCCCTTCACACGTCCTTAATCCCAGTGCCATGTGGACCAAAGCATTCAACTAATTCCTCTGTTATCCTGCACAGAACACTTCTGGCCTATGCATTAGAGGTACATGCTTTACTGCATACCGTACCTGTTTCTTTTGTTAAATCTAATCTGAGTAAATTAATTCCAGCATATCTTTAACCCCTGCATGATACTTTCATCAAAACTGAAGACTGCCAGCTGCAAGCAACTATTCTCATCTGTCAGAGTGAATCAAACAAAGCGTAGCACTTTAGTGGGCCAGACCACTATTTAGTGACTACAGAAAACAGTAAATAACAAAACATCTTTATTAATTTTGAAGGCAAGACATTTAATTCATCTTTGAGTTATATCTGAGATTTATGGTTTTCAAAACATTAAATAAAACAAAACAAAAACATACTAAGCCCCAGAAGCTGCTTTACTCATTTCATAACAATAACTCAGAGGAGAAAGTGTAAACAGGAAAATTATAATTGATACATCTTAGCTCTGACAGCCCAGGAGGTATGCAAAGCAGAGAGGTGTTCAAGGAGGCAACCAAACAATTAAAGGAGAATATGCCAAGATGATCTGATTGAAAGATGTATGGTGTAAATATTTCTATGCCCAACCTACACTCTGCCTTCTTTAAGTGGAGGCATTTAAATTGAATTGAATTGAATTGAATTTTTAATTGAATTGAAATTTATTGAAAGAGGAGGAATATTTCCATCTCTTTGAGGGGTGTAATAGGGTGGGAAGGGAATGTGTAATTTTTTATCCACTCTGCAGCTGGCAGAAGAATGTAGACTTATTAATTACAATTAAAACAGAAAAAAAAAAATTATTCTCTTTACTCAGCTCCATTAGTGACATTTCCAGTCCAACTGGCAGATAATACTAAGGTACTTGCTATAAGCAGTCTTTAAATAAATTGCTACCTCTTGGTTTTCTAACAGGTCTTTAAGCATTAGCTGAAACATTCCTATAGTAATAAGAGGGATTATATTAGCAGTGTTCTGATTTTTCACCATTTTTATATGGCAATAACTCCACTAACTCAACCGCCATATTTAGAGAGGGTAGATTTAGAGAACTGTATTTCTTAGAGAAAAAAGAGATACCAAATATAATCCCAAATTCCTTCAGAAATATTTATCATAGTAAATGTGGTGCACATTTGCATTTTTCTCTCTAAATTCTGAACTAGTGGCATTTTTTGACCAATAAATGATAATAGTAAGTAAACACTTAGTCTGTCAATAAGTATTCTGTTCTGGACATAGCTCCTTCCTGCAGTAGTTGCTTATGACTGAAAACACTAACTCTTACATCTGCTAAGGGAACTGCACTTACCAGGAGCAATCACCTTAGTCAAAGCGAGACAGAGCAAAGATGTATAACATACTAGTTATTTGAGCTAACTGGGCTCATTTTGGCACAAGTGGACTAAGGAACACTTACGTGTTCCTCCTCCAGGGGCTGGGGAATCACTAAACTACATGAAAACACCATTTAAAAGCAGCTGGAGAGAAATTATTGGCAGTAACCTCATCTACCAATACCTCCATAGCATCCTGCACAGCTGCCCATGGCCTTAAGTGAGACTTTTTGAAAGGATGTAAGTGAGCTGGCTATCTGCTCCCCCATACAGTCCCTTGACTCTTCTACAGCAATCACTGCTCATCATGCTCAACTTCACAGTGGAGGTGACAAATCATTCCCCTAACAGCCAATGTGAGTGACATCTCTCCATGCAATTGCACTAATAAGGGGAGAACAGAAATAGAAATGTTTAAGGAACAGGTGTGTTCTAAAGGGATTTTAATTATACCAATAAAACTGTGGTATGACATTAACACTATTACTGTAATTTGTTTTCACTTTTATTGTGCTGTACTTCTAATACTCTGTTCAGTGTGCCATGATTGTTTAAAGCAGAAAAAAATCTGTATAACCACTACAAGCTTTGTCTGTAGACAAGCCAGTAAGGCAACTTTTACATAATGTGACACTGCACAATAGCTACACCCTAAACAAAAGCACGCTCCCTGATAAGCATGTGTGAATGTGTGTGTATGTCTACAGACCAGACTGCAATATTTGCAAACTGGGATACTTAAGCTTAAATATAAGTACCTGAGAAAGAAGCCACATTTTTAAAAGTGCCCACCTCCTATTATTTGACAAATATGAAAGTCAGGCTTTTAAGTAATGTAGGTAACTGAATTTGGCATTCAGGTTCAGAGTTTTGAAAAAATTCAGGCATGTAAAGGTGCAGATAGGTGGCTTGTGAATTTTTCCAGTGGACTGTCCAAATCTAAAGGTTTGTAAAAAATCTAATTATGGGTCATATTCACATGCCAGACATGCACTTAAGTCCTGCACTTAATTAATGGATGGAGCAACGTTCCTCTGGAGTAGGATGATGCCACATGCCAGGTGGATTATGAAGTCCTGAATACCAGTGTAGCAACTGTGTTCTTATGAGGTGCAATATCACTCCACATTTTCATCTGAGATACAGGGTTTCCTGTTCCCTTTCCAAACTACAGCTCTCTGATCTTATGTGTGCCATATTAGAAGACCCAATGAAGCGGCACATTGCCTTTGCTCCTTCAAAAAAGAGAAACAAAGACAGAAAATACACCTGGTCACCCTTTTTGAAGGCTTTCAATGATCAATTCAGAGCCAAAGCTGAGAACCACAAAGATCTAGCCAATAGGAAAAACTGGGCACGGGGACTTTAATGGACGTTTTAAGTTAATATGTTTATCTTTAGATTTATACACCTTCCCTTGGCACCTAACCTTAATCTACACAAGTTAGAACATTTTAGCCAAATTGTATTTTCAGTTGGCAAGTATTTGCCATTTTTAGATACAGGTCTACCAACTGAGATAATTGGGATGAGCTGGCGTAGAAGTTTACATTAGCGATTGGCAACTTTCTTCCTAACTGTTTTCTTTGGAACACTCAACAGGAAAACAGGAGAAGATTGGCCTTTTTTCCTATGATTTATATGGGAAATTTCTAGGGTGTGGAAAAGCCACAGAAAGGTCTTGAAATTTCAAAATAAAGCAAATAGCATGTTGTAATATATTTTACAAATGATAATGTAAACCGCACATAAACATAAGGAGGAATTTAAAAAATATGTTCCTTGGCTGTGAACTTAGGGAATGTCTAGAGTCAAACTGGG
Organism: Fregata magnificens; assembly: GCA_013389945.1. NCBI lineage: Eukaryota > Metazoa > Chordata > Aves > Suliformes > Fregatidae > Fregata > Fregata magnificens. The sequence continues at coordinate 38,610 of WAAD01041906.1, read as the reverse complement.
GGACTAGAATAGGAGTTTCTTTGTCTTTTCCCAAATAAACAAATTGTTTACTGTGTTGAAAATGGACAGTAGAACACATGCAGCCTTTTTGGCGAGTAAAGAGTCAAACATGGGAATGTCCAGCTGCCTCTAGTTAATTTTTTCCTCTGATCTCTTTCAGACATCCCATGCTTTCTTAGGCAATCTTCTGCAAACATGGACCTGGACCTTCTGCCTTTGTTGCCCAGCCTCCCACACGCTGGTGTGATTCCAGCCAATCCCCGCCCACGCGATGCTAAACCTGTTGGTCAATGGTTGGTGAGTAACAGTCGCTCTTTCTCTACCCGGAGATATTGGATGGCAAGCCTTAAATCCCTCCCATCTTAATCTGTGAAGCAGTAGGTTATACAGTCTATTCCCTGTTCTTACAAATCCCCAAAGCCTTTGCAATTCAATAGCCAAAAAACTTAGAAACGTACATAAATGAGCCTTATTAGTCATAGGTACTTACAACACTGTCTTTGTTTTCCAAGGGAAAGAAAACAGCTTACTAGACATTTAGCATGAATTAGCATTATAATTTTGTGAAATCTTATTTTTAAATTCCTAATAGTTTCTTTGCTGAAGTTACCCAAAGCCTATCTACATTTCTGAAACTTGATAATACTTTTGTCTCTGCGTGTTTAAGTTTTGGCATTATAAATTTGTTTTAATTAACCCTTGCTCCTAATTCTGAAAAACTAACCCTTAAAACCTGAGAATGACACTGAGAGAAGGATGGATACTTGCATAAGGGTACTTAAACAGTATGAAACTGTATTTCTGTACCTTTGCTGGATAAAACTGAAATGGAAGTAAGTCCAGGAAGTTAACTGAATATAATATCAACGTAACTCAGCTATGTAGTTAAAAATATATTAGTGGTCTAGCAAAGTTAAATCTTACAGCCGTATTCGTTCTCAAGAAAACTGAAACCAGTCAGATAATATGATCACTGAGAATCGTTCTGCAGAGATTTTTTTTGGGAAAAAAAATCCTGCACAATACCCTTAAGATTTAGACCACTTGTATTAGCAAGACTGAAGAACTTGCTCTATTGTCAGCTAAACCAATTATTTTTTTTCCACATGGATTTGTATTTTTGTTCACTAAAACTCTGCTCTTCCTACAAGTGTAGCAATAACACCAGCATTTTCATATGTTTTAAGAGACATCTCTCATTCTTTAGCTAGTCCTAAATTACTCATGTTGATTGGCTGGACAGGTCATATTGTTCATACATGCTGATTAACAGCTACTGTCAAATACTGTGTCATGGCTGAATTTCACCTTTTTTCATTGCAGACACCAAAACTTGTAATTTAGGTTTTTTTGAGAGCTGCCCTACTCTCAAGTTGGGTTGAATATGTCCATTGCAACCATTTTGCATTTGTTGTAAAAATTAGTGAAGGGAATTAGCTGGGCAGATGAATGTAGCTAAAATCGTCATACCCTCTTTCTAATAGCTAATAAAAACAGTAAGCAAAATATTTAATCTGTTATCCCTGATTTAACTTCAAAGGAGGCGAGAGTCTCTTCTTTGTTTTTCACATCAAATAGGCTTTTAAGATGAGATTCTATAGACATAATTCATCCTAAAAATTTCCAGCTTAAAAGAATGTGTACATCTGAACAACTGTCCTGATTTGGTAACCTTTAACTACAAGCTAATTTCAGGCTTCCTCAAATCAGAAGTTATTACCCAAAATGAATACTAAGGTGATTTGTGTGAGACTGGCCTTTATCCAGTTACTGGCAGATACATTACCCATTACCAAGTGGTAGGCCAATTCACAAAGAAGAATGAAAGGACCTGGTGATAGGGTACTCACTTGATCCTCAGTGACAGTGTATACAAAATGGGGTAGAGATGCTGCAGCTGGGTGAGTAAAGATCATTCATGTTAATGTAGTTTTACACCAACTTGTTGTTGGTACATTTCATATATCTTCTCCAAACAGATTCAGTAGGCAATAGAAATATTTGAATGTAAGATAAAAGTGTTTTAACAGAAGAAAGGTCTGTTATTTGTAGCTCCATATTCAGCTAATATTGGATTGCTCAGTCTGCATCAGTTCCACTGTTCATGAAAAAATGGAATACCCAATTTATTCATTTTACAGTTTTAAAAGAAAATCTGCTTCAGTTCTCTGTGGAAAGGTACAAGTGATGGCAAATGTCAAGAATTTTAGAAAGTTGGTTTGGATAATGTTACAACATTTGTCTCATGGGGAACCTAGTTCAGAGACTGGGTTAAAAGAACCTGAGACAAGTCTAATTTATGCTGGAACAATATTCCCAATGTTCTTATAGTACCATAAATACTTTGAAAGAGGGATGAATATCCATTAGTGAAAAAATAAAAAGCTTTGCCCACACAGAGGAGGATAAATTTCAATCTCCCCTCTTTACCTTGCCTTTACAAGAGGTTGCCATTAAATGGAAATGTGCACAATGTCTGCATATCAATGCCAACCCACAGAAGCAGTAGTTGAAATCACAGATGAGCAGAATAACTTTAGGGTGTGCAAGCTCAAAACCAGCTCCCCCTGCCCTCCGCTCCCTTGTGTAGCCTTCAGTCGGCTGCCAAGGTAGGAAGGGAAAGGGTGTGGAGGTGGCTTTGCTCTGCTCCCTTGGAGGCTGTCTGCTTAGGCAAGTTGCATTTACTCCTTTGCCTGGTACACTGTAGGGGCACAAGTGTGACTGAGCTGCTTCTGCTTTCTGCATTTGCTCTTCGGTCTGAAGATGTCAGAATGATTAAATTGGCAGCACCAGCTTTTGCAGTTTGATCCAGAAATCTCGCAGTACTTGATGCCATATTTGAAAGTGTCCATTCCTCTAGGCAAGTGATTAAACAAGACTCTTTTTATTAAAAAAAGGAGAAAGGCAGAAATAGCGCTCTGGCTTTCATGACTTGGTGTTGTGTCCTGAAGGAATTCTGAAGTCTCTGAAACTAAAGGCAAACATCTCCAACCTCTTGTTTTGCTTTTCAGCTTGCCTTAATCCCATAATGTGTCTGAAGAGTTTGACTCATGAGTTTTAAACATTTAAAATAAGAAATTTGGATAAGCATTTGCACTGAACGTGGAGAATGGAGAGCAAAAAGGTAAATCAAAAAGAGAGCCAAGTTGTAATACTCACCAAGAGACTGTGATAGAAAAGTCTTCAGTGACTTACTCTTTCCACTGCAGCAGCCACAGAAGGACTCCCTGCAACATGCCTCGCACGCAAAGGCAGGATGAAGAGCAGGAAAAACATGCCTATTTCTCCCTCTGCTGAAAGATGGAGCTGGGGTAGATCTAAGACTTCTTGCTCTGCCCTGTCAAAAAATGGGCAGACAGAACACAGCTGATACAGAGTGGGAAGAAAGCTGCACATCTTTCACAGAAATTCACAGAAATTCACAGAAATTCACAGAAATGTTCCTGGAGGTCCAAGGAAGGATTGTCATACACAGGATGCAAAGATGCTTAGGAAAGAAAAGATAAATAGCAAAGGGTATGAAGTTGATATGCTTAAAGTGCTTTCAAATCTAGTGGGGAATTAAATTACCTCAAGTTAAGGCACTTTCCTTCTGACTTAGTGTGTCTATGTAGTGGTTGAACCCAAATTCATTTATGTGCATTGACATCGCAGCACCCTTTTATCTTTCCTGCACGTCCCACAGATGGTGTGTCCCTCCCAGGAGTGGTATGGATGCATCCAAGCTCTCTCTGCCTGTCCTAGCCCCAGATCTGGAAGTGGGAAAGTACATTGGAGAAGTATTGACACTGACTGAATGTGAGCCAGTATGGGTCCAGATGCAGTTTAACTGTATTATCTTGGCACAGGGCCCAAATGCCCTGAAGCACTAGAGCTTTTAATAACTTAGTGGTACCATTGCAAAAATATGGTGTATGTCTCCTCACCAAAAATAAAGCAATTTTGCTTTTGTCTGTCAAGAACTTGCTAGGAAGATACTAACTGGACTGACCCAATTTCTATGTCTAAATTCATCCTTTACTGTCACACAGAGCCCTTCAATAAGTTTCCATAGTCTGCCTTGGATCAAGCATGGTTCTTTTCTCATCCCTGTTGTTTGAAAAAGAACTTCACAGCACTTGTGATTAGAAACTTAGATAAGTAATTCTAGCTTTTACTCATTTATTTATTTATTTATTTGAAATAGACCTTTGCCAGGTTTCTATTCCTCCCATAACATGGATTCTTCATTATCTGTATCATTCCAATAGCCCTTTTCTGTCTGCATTCCAGTTTAAAATATATTTCTGTGAATACAAATGACTAGAACTATATAAAATATTCTACTCTAGCTTGTACCGATGCCTTGCGTAATGTAGAAGGCAGCAGGACTTCCTTGTATTCACTGAAAATGGTAGAGTCTGGACTTGGTTTTTTCTCTTTCTACAGCCACATCACACTGGCAAGCTCCCTGTCATCCTTTGTTTGACTATTTTATCCTGTTTCATATGCTTCTCTTTCACCTCCAGCTGATAAACATCCAGTTTTTAGAAAATGCTTTTGTCAGCAGTTACTGAGTGGATGCCTGTGTGCTTTGTACTGTGCAAACCCATTGTTGCTGTTCTGTCTTAGAGGTCTTAGAGGTCATACTTTCTGTGTAGTAAGTTAGTCCTCAGCAGTATCTTCATTTGGCAGTCAGCTAGAATCTCATGAGCAAACACCTTGTTCTCTCACTAATGACAACACTGTGCAGGATCAGTCCTAAGTCTGATGGGTATGCAATGCCACTGGTGATAATTTCATCTTGGGGACTTCCTTTTCAATATATGCCCACTTCAGCCGTCTGCTTAGCTTTTGCCTTTTCTATCTTCCAGTTCCTGTATTAACACCCTTCCTGAACTCCTTAAACAATAATTTCCTGTGTGGTAAAGTACCGAATGATTTACCATAATCTACACTCTTAGAAACACGACATTTACTCTTACCTTACAAGAAAGTTATCTTGTCGAATGTCAATTATGTCAGACTAACCTAGTGTGCACCTCTGATAAAGAAAACCACATTACAGTTTAGCCCTCTTTCCATGTGCCTCCACAGCTCATTGCTCTTGACTTTAAAAATCTGTGCTAAGGGCTCCTGTAGGGGTGACTAAACTGATGGGAATGCAGCCACCTAGATCACTTCGCCGGTTCCTTCCCCAAAAACTTTCCGTAATTAGATATACCATCTCCAGTCAGAGGGCAGGTTCTCTCATCTTTGCACCACACATTCCCAAACTGATAGAGTAATTAAAACGTCTGCTACTGAACTTGCAGTTTCATTTTAGCATTTTAGCTGGTCCCTTTTTCCCCCCCTCTCCTTCTTCCTTCATTTCACCACACTCAGCAGCCCAAACTCTGGTTTTACTTTGAATATGGTAATGAAATTACCATTCCTACTCTCATTCCTGATTAGGCACCCTGTCATTACCCTCATAATCTTCATTTCTACTGAAAACTAAAGTATTAATTTAATATATAGGACATTCCCTTATTCATCTTTAATCATCCTTCTCTTCTCAGCTTTCCTTGTTCCTCTCTTGTATATCTGGTGAAGATATCGTTAGCATTTGTTTTTGTTTTCCTTCCAAGGTAAAGCTTAATTAGCCTTTTAACTAAATTTATTTCTTTTCTTTCCTAACCTTCAAGACAGAGCCCTCTTAGTTTATCATACTCTTTTTGTGCTCCAACTCTGTTTGTCCTTTTAACATCCTGTCTGATGTATTTATTCATTTTAGTAGGTCTGTAGCCCATTCCTAGCAATCTTTTTCTCCTTGCTTGGAAGTCTGGCTCTGGGTAGCAGTGGCACTTAGACCTCATGTAATTCTGCTTGTACTCAAATCCATAAGCTTCTCTTCCTAGTCAATCTCACCAATTTGTACCCAGTTTCTCAAAATTTCTTCCTATGAAACTGAAAATCTGTTTTTGTATGTCATATAATCCAAAGTGATCTGATTCAATTGCTTCAGTCCAGTGTTACCTCCTACAACGAGGTCTTTTATAAGGTACTTGTTACTTTCCGAAATTAAGTTCAGTATGAAATCCTGATAGCTCACTGTGGTGGGTTGACCCCAACCAGCGGCTAAGCATCCACCCACTCAACATTATATAGTATGAAATATCCCTTTGGTCATTTTGGGTCAGCTGTGCTGGCTGTGTCCCCTCCCAGCCTCTTGCCCACCTCCTGCCCTACTCACTTGGGGGTGCAGAGCAGGAAAACCAAAACCTTGACACCGTGCAAGCACTGCTCAGCAATAGCCAAAACAGTGGTGTGTTACCAACATTGGTTTAGACACAAAGCCAAAACACAGCGCCATATGGGCTGTTAGGAAGAAAATTAACTCCATCCCAGCCAGAACCGTTATATTAATTAACAGAGAAATCAATCAGCTGTCATATTCAACATTTGTGATCCTAGCATGTTCATGTTATCCCAGATCTGTCCGTTACTCATGATGTGATGTTGTGATACTCATGACTTCTGGTTTTGTAAGTTATATATTATTTAGGGATGATGAAGAAAAATACAGACAAGTAAAACCCTAAATGCCCCAAATCTCAAGGCAAATGTTAAAAATGAATATCTGGAGAGTTTTTAATATGTCAGTTCTCAAACCCATCTCATCATGTGGAAGGTCCTTGAATTTTGGACATACGACATTGCACGGGGGTTAATTTGACCCCACATCATCTCACATTTTATTTTCTTTTATGGACATTTCTTGGAGCACACTGCAATCTGTACAAGGCTGTTCTGTTGGACAGCAGCTTCTCGCTTTGATTCTTCAACTAGTGTAGGTATAGTAGGGATGGACATAACTATGATCACGGTGACTACTGCTTTTCCCCTATCATGTGCCATGGAGAATGTGCTTTGCAACACTGTGCTAAGAGCAGAAAGGATCTTTACCATCTTCCATTCCCTCAGTTGAATATTTAAGTCTCAGACCAACAAGTTGTCAGTATTATTTTGGTAGTAAAAAGAATAAGGAGGACATTTATCTATAATGGCAAACATGCCAGTGACAGCTGTGTTAAGAAACGTAACTCTTCACAGCTAAGAAGGACAGGACATGTCACTCATTTCACACCATGATTTAAAAATAATTTGTTCTTTTGCTTTATATTTCTGTAAATCAGCATTGTGTATGTTGATTCATAAAAGGTTCATCTGTGTTAGAAGTTTTTATCTTGTTTCCCTTCGTGATATATTATGTTGTGCTTCTTTTATTAAGGTCATTACTCACATCTTGAGGGCCAAGGTTATCTGTGTCAGTCTGGATGCGCAGAATTATCAGTAAATTTCTGTGTTTCCCTGCTGTTCAGGGCCCTGCACACACTCCTGAATTATGTAGGACCAAGAAAATGCACTATAACTTTTCAGTCTGAACCATTATTGTATCAGTTATAGATGCCTTTGTAATAATAATATTAATGAATCAGGAGCCTTTGTGTACACAGTCATTAAATTCTGTCATTATTTGTAAAGTTAAAATCCTTAAGAATTTTTTAATATGAAAATAATGTGGAAATTTTCCAGATCTTCATGGCATCCTTTTTTCTCCATCACATGCACTCACACACGCACACAGACTTAGTCAAGTTTCAAATATCCTCAGCAGCAATGAAACCAAATAGTGATGCATATACTGTTTTGTTTAGCTGTTCCTGTAGAAGAAATAATACTATATAGACACAGAGTTCGAAACACGAAATGCAGATGGTGCAAAGGCAAATGGAACAATGCTGTCATATGTTTGTGGGAAACAAAAAAAAATCAATCTTAAGACATCTGATAGTGGGAGTTCTGTGTTTTGTTGTCCTTAATTGCACTGAGTCTTAATGATGCTTGTGTCCTTAATCACATTTCTCTTACTCCAAATCACCCCACTCATTTCAACAAGAGTACTTTGGGATTCATTGCTGTTCAGTATACGGTAGAGTACTACAATTTGGCCCTAATTTAGTAACCATCCAGTTAAATGTGTGCATTTTGAATGATAGCTATGGGTCTCCTTTTCTAAGCGCACACTGATAATATTTCATTTCACAGTGACAATACTAATTTCATTTCAGTTATAATATTCGTTCAGGTCATATTCATTTGATAATGTCCACTAGCAAAGTCATTCATGCTGTGGAAGTAGTGTGTAGCACTGCTTACTTGTAATAGTATTTCATTTACTTGCTTTGGCAACATCTTGTCTACCAGTTAGAACCAGAATCTGAGTCTAGATATAAAGAGACTGATGTTCTTGCCTACTGCCACAGAGATGGCAGGTCCTGTCCTGCCATTGATTTTCAAGTAGACCTCTCCAATAAATACATTATGTGAAAGTCAGTACTGTATATAAGAGAAGGAGATATTCTGTGTGACTCCATTACTGTGACAGATTATTATCCTATTGCCAAGCACTTGTCTTAAAATTAAGAAAAATAGTTGCCGGGTACTCTCAGTTAACTTCATGGTAGTGCTCTGGATCTTCTAAGTCATCTTGTATTTTGTGTTTTGAGGGCGTTTTTTTGCTTCTAATTTTTAAGAAACGGACTCCAGTCTTCTAAATGTAGCTTGCCACTTGACCTTTTTCTTTGAACTTCATGCCAGCACCATTTGACTTACAGGGACAGTGAAAAGAAGGTATAATCCATCATAGATGACAGCCATTTGTTTTAAATCAAAGTTCTCTAATTTTAGCAATAAGCCTAAATGTTGAAATAAACAAAAACAGTGATATTTTTGCTTAAAAGTGGTTAAGATACCACAAAGCTACTAATTTCACCAATCTTTCAGGCTCTGGAATATAGATTTCAAAGAGGGATGAGGCCAGATGACTTCACGCAATTCTCAGAGAGAGAATTTATTAAGGTCAAGACAAGTCTAAATATCACACTTGATCCACAGCCTGTTCAGAAGTAGAATTATGATGAGTTTACTGTTCTCTCTGCCACTATTTTTCTCCTTACTTCAGAGCACATAACAAAGTAATAAAATAACAGACAATATGTGTGAATAAATAACTCAGCGTGTTGCTGTGCATTTTGAAAAGAAATTATAACTCCTTTTGAGTTTCCTAGCTATGATTTTTTGTTGTCATTTATTAATACTTTGCTTCTAGGGTAATCCACATGCAAATGGAACAAAAACCAAAGAACCTTCTATGCCACGGGAGCATATTAAAGTAAGTTTTCAGAAAGTCATGTTCTACTGCTGGAGAAAACAGCCCTGAGTCAGCACTCCCTCCTCTCCTCTCCCCCCACTTTCCCTCCCTTCTTCAGGCTGGCAGGAAATGAAAACTATTTCAGCATGTTACACAAAATGTGTAGAATCGATGTGATCATTTCAGTCTTGCTGTATACCAGCCATGAAAACTTATTGATAGCATCACCAGCCATTTCCTAAGCTTCCTTAATGATTCTATGATTCTATTCAAAAATTATCACCTGTCTTCCCTGCTTTCAATCTGACGAGATGTTAGAAGGTGTTATGCTTAAAAAAAAAAAAAAAAAAAAGGCTGCACTTTCCAGAAAGACAAGTTTGTCTGCTTTGGTTCTCTGAGAGTTACCCACTAGTTTAACTTACATGCTCCCTTATGTTGCTTTTCTGTTAGTCTTTTCTCTATCCCAGAAGGTAGGAGAGTAAAGCAGATAGCATCTACTTTTGACTCAATGGCCAAATTGAGAGGCAATGTATAAGTGGATGCAAGATCCGTATCAGTGAGTGGATGCAAGGCTTAGGGATTCTTACCAAGCCCAAGCAAGTTTAAGCTAGTTTAATTTAAATGCTGAGCGTGGCAGAAGGTGCTATACCAGGTTAGATTCCCTGGGACTAACTGAGGCCTGATCCAA
>WAAD01041906.1:829-27901 GCA_013389945.1 Fregata magnificens | reverse complement strand
TCATAAGAGAAGAGTCAAGTTTCTCTGCCCATGTTACCCAGAGCCTTTGCTGAGATTGTCAACAAGGTTGCCAATTAGAAGCAATTGTGACATTTTGTTCATGTGTGTGATACAAGACCTGCTGACTAGGAGTTGCTGAAACCACCAGCTCATTTCACAATATTTAAACAGTAAATTACCATACCTAACATTTTTGTCAACAAGCTGAGGGATTGATTGATTGGGTGTGTACATCCTGCATAGTGATTATTGTCAGCCATAACTCTTCAACCTGTAACAGGGTGAAAGCTGCTTTTAGTTTACAAGGATGTCAAGACACTTGCAGACAAAGTGTTCAGGTAAGATTGGCTGTGGTCACCTTGAGTGATCCACTTGTACTCTCTCAGACCTCCTGTGTAAAATGAATAGAGATTAATGCACAGGCTGTGTGAAAAAAAGGCATGACAGGAAAGGAGTGGGGAAAAAAAAGAAGAAAAGTGCTGGCAGGGACAAAAGTGAGAATGAAAAACTCTGAAAGTTGACTTGTACTCTGCATGAAAAACATTCCTACCCTGTATTGTGCCTGTGAAAATGCAAGGGGATGGCAATAATGCTACATAGTGAAGGGTTAGTGCTCGTGGAATAGAAGGTAGTCTTAGAGGGAGCAGATAAGAGTATCAAAGTGTATGTCACAGTAGAGCATTCTCAAATCCCTTGGTACTGAGCTCTGTCACTCCTGGTGGTGTATGCACATTAAAATCAGTCAGTATACCGCATATATTATATTGATGATGCAGCAAAACAGAGTCTACCATTTGGAGAGTTTTCTCAATTGTTATTTGCTTTGTGGCACTGTCAGAGGCCTGATTGCTGACCAAAACCTATCATCCTTAAGGACGTTTGCAATATTGACAGTTTCTTCTCCTCAGTACACCCCTGGATGAAAGTGGCAAGCATGTACATTCATTTCTACTGTTTTTTTTTTTTTCTCCTCCTGGGCCACTAACTCTCTCTCAGTAAAGACCCCACACCTCACCCTAGTTTTCTCTCCCTTTTCCTTAGCCATGTTGCAATGAGAACTTCTAAGAGCTATTTTTAACACATTTATTCTGAAAATATGCTGATCTTTCACCATGCATTTGTAAGAATTGCTTGATTTTGCAACTCTTCACATCTGAAAACATAATGCCACCTCTAGTTCCTTCCATTTTTTGCTTTATTTCAGTATAAATTACACAACTTCCTCCGCAATGCAAGGGCATCTTCCCTTTCCTATTCCATTCCTACTTCTCTGGGTTCTTTGGTGGCTCATATGATTACCTACAGGGATTCACCACAGCCACAACATCCTTCTGGAGCAAACTGAGATCACAGCACTACACTTGAAACACTAGAGGTTGCTAAAGCCTGTGTTTGTTCATTTAGTTTTCTCAAGTGAAACAACATGATAGATCTTACCGAATTGAAGTAATGGTAGGAAAATTCCTCCTACTTTAAACATATCTAATCTAGCACTAGACAATTCATTCTCTGAATTCTCTTGCTCCTTGACTGTTAACAAAATGCACAACAAAAGGTCCTGTTCCAGTGTGTAAAAGGCATCTATGCTAAATACAGGGTATCTAGGATACAGGAGATTGAGGATAAATGCAGGATCAAGGATTTCATCTTTAGGATCTATTTACACTTTGTCAGACATGAAAGTTCTGACTTAAGAATAGTTGGTTGCCTTGTTTTAAAATACATATTTTAAGAATACTGCCAGAAAAAAGGGTATATATAAATTTTAATAAGGAATGTTATGTAAATTAACAATTTTATGTAAGGCCAGATACACATACTGTATACATGAGACTGTGCCTCATGTCAAACAATATCTCTACAAGATACTTCTCCAGATGGCTTTTTGAATCTTATGTTTTAGGCTTCTCCTTGGGTTGAAGAGTAGCTTCTGTAAAAAACTGAGCTATTTAGTGGTGATTTAAGTATGTCTCCTACTGTCATACATGCAAGCCTTTAGCTAACAAAGGGTAGCCAACCACTTTCCATTACGATTCTTCTGATTAGCAAAATCAGTACAAGTTGATTGCCTGACAAGGGGACACTGTACTGAAGCACTAGCCATGACTATGGTAATCATTTTTCACAGCAGCGTGAGAATCCTAACTGGAGTAGTTTTGTTCTCTAGCGCCCCAGCTCCTGGAGTCAAGTTATTATGCCAGGAACTCTCTTGAAAAAAGACTGCTTAGCCAAAAAATTATAATGTGACACATACCTGCCATGCCCCTCAAAATGAAAAACAAATAGAAAGACACCCAGATGGGTTATTTTTAGTAACTGCATGGTTTCATAAGTTTAATTTATAAGTAGTGAACACTTGGGGCTGCCAATCTGTGAATAGTCTTTGGAGGAGCTGCTTGGGCCCCTTTCCAACCTCCCTTCCTGACAGGAATTTCTATGAGGGGGGTAGGGAGTTTATAATGAACTTGCCCTGACATCTGGGCTGGGGGCAGCTAACAGGCCGCCTTTGTTCCCAGCAATTCCAATGGTTTCCAGTACACTCCAAAGTCCCTCAGAATATTCTTGTTTCAGGAAGGGAAAGCAAAACCACGAGAAGAGATCCTGAGTATGGTAGCAAAAGCTGGCCCCCACTTCCAGGAGGATACACATACAGGGGAATGGCAGGGCCAGCTGGCTGGACAAGGCCCCCACTGTGGCGGGCAGGATGTCCCATGTGATGACATCAGATTGGAAGGTTGCCCAGCTTGCGTGAGCCCATCACATAGCTCCTGAGCAATAGCGTGGGCTATATTTAGAGAGGGAGAATAATAGATGAGACATATGGTGCCTGATTCTCCTTCAACCTCAAGTCTACTCCTGTACATGAACAGACTCCCACTGATTTCAATGGCTTAGACTCCTCCATTTCAGGACCAGTAGCATGACTGATTTTACAATGCTAATGGAAGTGAAGTTCAGCCTAAGTAAAAAGCACACAGTTTTGTTCTGTGTACAACTGATGCTTTAAAAATAGCAGGGGAAAGATCAACTGTCTTAGCTCTCCCCTTCCTGCAAGGGCCTGTTAGCACATTGTAAGCCTTTTCTTCTTGACTTACTAAGACGTCACTGAACTTCTCCAACAAAATTTATTTTATAAATAAACTTTGTTACTATGGTTGGTCAGAGTTGAGTCTCTGGTCAGAGACTAAAGCAAAGTCCTTTTGATGGGTTAGTCATTCTTTGCACTTTAAACCTACGTAGTTGGAGAAAGAAAAGTTGAAAGCATCTTGGGCTGAGCCCAACTCCTTGTCTTACAAGAGCTATGGAAAGCAGTGCAAAATTATTTACAATGCAAATGAAAATCAATTTGTGCCTGTTCCTTGGCCATTATGTGAAACAGACCCTGCTTTGTAATGCTGCTGATCTCTGTATAGCCATAAAACAGAGATTTATTTGCTTCTCATCTCCAGCAATTAACTGCTACAGATGTCAGACAATTATGCTGAATGAGTGTGCTGCGCCTTCGCTAGTTTTCTTCTTTTGTCTGAGTTGCTGATTTTGAAAGCTGCCCAGCTATCGAAACTCCACTTAAAGTGCCTAAGATCAGAAACAAGCCCAGGGCAGCAACATGGTATGATACTGGAATAAATAAAGCATTTGTTGACTCATGACCCATCTAGATCAGAAGCCCTCAAGAGTGTTTTATGCTAAAATAAATAAATAGATCTCTGAAGTTAACTGATTGCTCCATGCAGAGCAGACTCAACACTTAGTGTAACATTTGCCTCAACAGCACAAAAGCAGGCAGAGAGCTGCCCTGCAGCTCTGCTGTTCCAGACAGAGGAGAATCCAAGCAGGGCTATGCCTACTCCCTACCACCTGTTCTCCCCACCTTCTCTGAAGAAGACATGTCAGCACAGGGCAGAAAGCGCAGCCTTAGGCTTCTTTGAACTATACAGAGGGCTAAACAGTCCCCAGCTGGCCCAGGATCAGAGGAGTGGACTTAAGTTGCTTAAAGCCACCTTTCTCACAGCTTACCAGATGCTTTTCAGCTGTGCAGAGGGCAAAATAGGTTCAGTAGAGAAGCTATCCTTAAACACAGCTTGGGATTCATTCTCTGACTCCTTATGTCATGATGTACCTTCTGTGACCTGGCTAACAAGGAAATCCAGTGACACTCTACATGTTTAATATGTTCCTTGCTAAGCCTTGAGCTGATCTTCACTTCATGCTGCACTGATACCAGTTCTTAATTAAAACAGAGTGAGCCCAGCATTCCTAGTAGTGATTTTAATTTAACAAGACATAGGATTGTGGTCATTTTAGGGCACAGTTCATACCTTCTTAATTTGGAAGACACCAAGCATAGGCTACACATATCTGAAGCAATCTGACAAGCCATTTTCATCAAGTGGCCTTGTTTATCTTGCAGTTCCCCACACTCACACATTTTAAATATTGAAGCCTTGATGTGAACGCTGAACTTCAGTGATGGAGGACCAGTCCCTCTGAGACAAGAAATCACTTTTCTAGGCATTGATTTCTGGGCTATGGTATAGAATGTCTCTCTTGAAGTCCTTCAGGGGAGTACTAGCTGCAAAGTGTTTCCTATGGTGGCTCCAAGGATTTTAGCAATTCACAATAGTTTCACCCACTTTGATACGGGGAACCATGGGAACTTAACTTTTTTAGGCTGTGCTGAATTACTGATAAAGTAATTTTGAGAGGTCCTTGTGTTGGATTCTGTTGCATGTAATGCAAACAGAAAATGCAATATAGACCCTCAGTCATGGTTTAAAGTTATTTAAAAGTTGTTTAAAGTTATTTAAAAATTCTGAATCTGCTACTCTGAGTCCAGCAGAATTTATTTCTGAGTGGGCATGGCATTTCTGTATTGCTCTGTGAGTGAGCATTTATCTCAAGATTTTCAAGATGGTCTAGCCTTTTTACTCTTATTGCTATGAGATCACTGTCCTTAGATGTCACTGCCTTCCCTGATGTACAGGCTTGGGACAATATACTTTCTGTTTCATCTGATCACGCTTTCGCCTTGGAACTTTCTTTCCCTGTATGCAGATCTCTACAAAATCTGACAAATTGTCTCATCTATGTTAAACTACAGCATAGCATCACTGATCAGTCAGAGCTGGCCCAAAAGTGATTTTTTACCATTTTTTTCAGGCACTGTTTGCCATCATCTCAACTGGTCTGCACAGAGACATTAGACCTGCTCAGATTCTGGAGAAAGCATCCACACAGGGGTCCTCAGTGAAAAGGAGCAATCCTGCCTACTGGAGACTCATTACCAAGCACAGAGGAAAGAGTAAGAATCTGAGGTCAGCCTAGAGGAACCACAGTTGGTGTCCTCTGCCTCCCAGGGATCCTGGCTGCAGCCTGAGCTGGGAGATTTCGGATACCAGGTGGATTCCTGGGTAGTATCTGGGACTGTGTTTTGTATGACAATACACCCCTCCTAAGAAAGTAGAAAGCATGAGGGCAATGGTCAAACCACTGCATCTGAGTGGGCCAAAGTCAGAAAGTGGGTGTGGAACAAGTAATTTTCTGGGAACACAGAATTCTTGAATTGCTGGAAACCACTCCCAATGTGTAGATCTGTGCTTCCCAAACTCACCCTGAACGGCTGACATACATGGCCAACCTCATTACACCAGTAGGCCTGTCTCCAGGTACCTCTATGCTCTGGGATGTGATGCATCTTCCAAACTCATACGTGAACCAGATGATAGCAATTTTCAGAATGAAGATGCTGGCACTGACAATGAATCAGACATTTGTTGCTCCAAAGAGATGTTAATGAAAAGAGTGATGGCCTTTATCCATCTCCCTGGCAGCTTCCAGAAAACAGGTAAGCATGAATCATGCTTCTAATCTCAGCTGTTGCATTAGGGATTAAAGAACTGAGCATGAGCCAGGGAAACAGTACCCTCTTTATGTTGTAACTGCACAAGTCCACGAGTCCACTTCATCCGCAAATATCATGTGCAATAAAAGCATCAGACTGCACTTGTTTGGGGGTCACTTGGCTTGAAGGGGAAATTTTGCTGACCTGAAACGGGATGGATTGGTTTCTCACTACCCAGTGGAATATTAGTCTGCATGCAAAGAATGTTCATCTTCAGTTGGCCAACTCGCCAACCCAAGGAATGTGTCTACACATCCTGTCATCTCCAGTCACCTGCCTTCTCCACATTGTAAATTCTTATTCCTCACACACAGTGGTGGCTCCCAGTAACCTTTTAAAACCAGAAAGCCATCTTCCTTGGGAATCTTCCCCACAAGGCAGCAGGGTTAACATTCCTATGCATAAACATAAGTAACAAACAAAATAAATGAACTAAAGTGGACACAATACACTCTGGGATATGGGACATTAGTCCCTTGATGAATGCTGGTTTGCACGGGAATGGTCATGCTAATTTGGAAAGGGTATGATTGGGGGTTCGCATGAAATCTGGGTCAAACTTGCACTGCCACAGATATCAGAAATACTTAGATCCAGTATTAAAGATCATGGAGCCACAGTCTCATTGTCAGCTCTTCTTTGGAAACATGGAAATCTTTGGAAAGGAAACTAAACACAACACAGATGTCTTCATGTTGCAAGCTAAAAAAAAAAAAGTTTGAAAAGTCTGACATTTTTAAAAAGAATGGCTTTGAGTTCACATATACAGCAGAAATACAGACAAACCAGCACACATAAGCATGTCTTCACATGCTCATTGTTGCTAGCAGAGAGATCTTAAAGATACTGTCCTGAAGGATCTGCAGTATTTACAGCATATCTGATAGCTGGGCTTGTGCCAATGGTGCTCACCTGGTGTATAAATAATACAATTTCCAAGTCTAAACAAAATTTGTCATACTGGAGAAAACTATGTAAAAGGTTTTCCTCTCTTCTTGACAAATAGGCACTTCAAACTTCTAAGTTTGTGGCAATACTGTTTTTCAGTGTTCCTGATATGTAATTAAATGAACCAAATTGTTGTGTGTCGTGTGCTAGGGCAGTATACCTAGACAGAGTATTTTAGCAAGTTAATTAGATGCATGATAGGAAAGCATTATATACATTTGTTTTGCAGGAATGCTTTATTCAAAACTATGCAAGAGCTGAATGAGTAGATTTTAATCTAGCATTTCAAATTCGCTCTTCTCAGAGGGCAAAATTATGATGTTCACCTATAGAAAAAAAAGGAGTTTATGTGAAAAAGAACCATTAAAAGTTGGAAACTTAAGTCAGTGATATTCAAGTAGCTATGGACAAAGCATTCAAGACCTGTTTGGTACCAGACCAAATAAAATATCCAAACCCTACCACTCCTGCTTCCCGGCAGTTCTTCTTTCTCCACAGCAGTATCTCCCACTCCGTCCTATACCATCTTGCCTCTCTCCCTCTCCCTGTACTTAAGTAGAGGCAAAGAGCTTGAGCAAGAGGTAACTGCCAAGATATGGCACAGACGCAGTCAAAGGAGGCTCTGCAAGGTCCCTAAGCAGACCATAACAGAATTGTCCTGACAAAATCCTCCTGAGCTTTCCACGGGTCCTCTCAACACAGTTCAGGCACTCCTAAATGCTTTTAAGTAATTTTAACTTGATGGGTAAAAATAGCACCTCTCTGGGCCAGATAGTGAATCTCTTTTCAATAGAGAACAGCTATTTGGGGACAGGTCTGCCTTCACAGCAGGGTTCATCAGGTTGTAGGAATTCTTTATCTGGACAGGTAGAAAGCTTTGAGGGGTAAGAAACCGCTCGTTTTGAGTAAGTTTTTATCAGAAGCTGAAAAGCAGAAAAATGAGTTTGTGCATCCTAGTTACTGGTGTTTTCTATGCAATTCAAAGCAGTGCAGGCCTCCAAAAAATGCTTTGAAATAATTTTTAGAAAGCCTCTGTGGTCTTTACCCTACAAAACACATCAGAAAACACTACAATAAGGTTGGATTACCATGAATACCTAGAATCAAGTTAGGCAACCTGTTTCAATGTTTCCTCTCCAATACCCGTACCTCAAGAGCCCATAAAGTAACATGTCCAAATTCAGGCCTGTGCACCAAAATAAAATCTTCACCTTGCAAAAATATATACAGCTTCCACTATGCACTTTCATGCCAAGACAAGTTGGGGAGGTAGTAATGGGCTCTAATAGGCACTCCCTGAAACTGCTACATTCAGCCAAGGAGCATTCAGAAGATATGACATTCTTTTTCTCTGGAAAACATCAGAGAACGTGAGAGAAATTACTCTCCATCAGACCCTCCTAATATCAGTAATTTGCTGGTTTGACATCATAAGAAGAGCGAGCACAGGGGATCTTTGACAAAGAGATAACAGTATCCCCATCACGAGGAGCGCAGCCTGCAAGTCAGCACAACGCTGGCGGTACAGAGCGGAGCAGGGCAGGCACAGGGCCGGGGTGTGGATGCTGAAAGCTGGAATGCTGCGTGGAGCAGGTGGGCCCCTGGGAGCTTTAAAGTGAGTGGGAGGAAGGGGCTGACAGAAGATTTTTTGGGAGGCTTTTTTGGGGGGGTTTTTTGTTGTTGTTGTTGTTTGCCCTCTGCCAAGCCAAATGGGCAACACAGGGCAAGATGCAAGCTTTGGAGTGTGTGTGAAGGGTGAAAAAGGAGCAGATAAAGAACAGGCTCCTGCCTCAGGTAGGAAAGGTGTTGGCAACCTGGGGAATATGAGAGAAGAAATGTAAACAAAAGGCACAGTTGTGCAAAGCCTTGGAACTGAAACAAGCATGTAGCTCATCTTTGATGCCCCAGGTAAGTGAAAACTAGTTCAAGTTCTTACTGCAATAATACCTTGCTCATGTTATACATGCTGGCCCTGTCTTACAGTCTTACCCACATAGACACTGTGCCCTTTTGCTTCTGGGAAGCCCATTAATATATATGGAGTGAATATAAATGCAAATGCAAATGACCACTTACAAATCCCCTGTTACAGAAATGCGGTCATTATTAACTAAGCAAACATTGGTGGGCTCAGCAGCTAGAAGGAGGACCAAGTTTTTTGCATTATTTTATATGACAAAAGGAGCATATTTCTCCAACATTACTCTCTATACTTCTTGGCAACAGAATGTTTTTGAAAAATATACCAATGAAGCTACAACCTTGTTAAATATTACCTTTAAGCATGAGGTCTGTTTTTTTGTCCTTGACTATTTTAATGATGGGTTCTTCAAACAGCCAAGGCAAGGATTATTCAGTGTTTTGTAACTGTAGTTAAAGCTTAAAAAACCTAGTAATTCCTTTCATTCTCATGTTTTCAACCGAAATTTTGTGTTTCAGGGGAAGCTGAAAATAACCTTCAGAAAATGTCACAAAGAATTACCCTCTTCCAAAACCCATCAGTGGGCTTGGGATCACACACCTATTTTGGCAATAACAGTACCTATGCAAGTTAAAAAGCCATCATTTACTCTAAATCTGACTTATTCAGAGCCATTTAGGTAAGACAAATGGAATAACTGCAATTCTGAAAAAAATTGCATTTCATTTTATTTCAGTAGAACAAACAACAGAAATAACAAAAAAAAAAAAGGAAAAATGGCTAAGCTAAGTAATTAGTTACAAAACTCAACAGCTCTACTCTACATTGAAAAATGGGCTTAAGACACACGAAATATTGTTTTATGGGGAATATTTAGGGAAGTATGCTTCCGTATTTGAAAAGATTCTGTTTCAAGAATAAAAAGAGAAAGAAAATATATACTATAATCTTCAGGAAAATTATTTTAGAAATCATGTTTCTTTTAGAATCATAAATAAGAAAAAGCCTTTGTAATCATCCGTTTATTTTATTATGTTGCTTCAAGGTAGAATATAGTTTCCAGTTCTTCATATACTGCAACTTCCTGTACATTTAAGTCTGAATTCACTGGGTTTAATCCTTTATTTGAGAATAACTTTATGATTATATTTTAAGCCACAATAAAGATTATACATAATTTTTGTGGGGAAATGTATTCCTAATGACTTAAAAGGAAAGTAGCCCATAAATACTACATGATGTCAGTAGTACTGACTAAAACTAAAGTGGAATACATTTCCCAGTTTTCTGTGCTCTGCACTTGTAGCTGTAATACTGAAACACAGGCTGATAGTTAATTTCTTTCTATCTTCAAAAAGCATAGCAGAATATGAGAAAAAAATTCTCTCCAACAGACAGCTAGAGATTACTGTGATATTTTTCCTAGTAACTTAAGTTTTTAGTGAAAAAAACATAGTCTGTAGTGCTGATTTGTACAAAATCTTTTGTAACTCAATTTCTGCTAAATAAGAATCAGTAGTAGAACATAACCATATATCTTACACACTATTGCAGGACACTACTTACTGTCTTTTTAGGAATATAAAATAGGTAGATGACATCTAGTTAGGTCAAATAAGCACTTATATGTGATGTCAGATATTTCTAAAAACAATTAATTTTAAACACTACCTTTTTTATATAACAAACAGAAACCTTTCAAACAAGAGAGTTATGGCAAGACATATTCTTTCCATATCTGGACAAGCTGATATACTTTCCAGGGGCAGTACCTGAGTCTGTGAAGATCCACATTTTAAAAAAGCAGTTCCCAACATTTGTAATCCAGTGAGTACCATCAATTATGGGCATATCATTCAGAATTTAGCAACTTAACAATTTTTTTCTTATCTAGAACTCAGGTAGATATCAAAAAGACTTTATTTGTATGGGAGTTTCATAGCAGATAGAAAAATAAAGGCAGGAATTTTAAAATCTCACATGTGAACTGGATTTGCTTAATCAGTATTCAGAACTGCCTGAAAATTAGTCCATAATGGTCAGGGTCTATGGACCGTAAATTCAAAACTATCAGTCCAAACACTTTCCATCAGGGATTATGAAGGCTTTGACATTTTGTTTTCCACATAAAGGCAAAATTGCTTCATAATAATCGATAGCAATCTTTGGAGGAAGATCAACACAGGTATGTAAATCACATACTAATATTAAATTCCGTTATATTTTTGCCAGAATGGCATGTAGTCATAAGTAAAACATGTTAGCTGTATTAAAAAAGATTTGTTATACAGAAGAATCTCTGTCCTATTTTTATCTTCCTATGCACCTCTCAAGGTTTCTGACTTACAAATTCAGAATGACAAATTTTCCAAATTTACAAAATTACAATTTTCATTCTGAAAATGGCCAACTTGACAATGTAATTTTTGCCAAAGTTTTCAAACATTTTGTTTCTGTTCCAGTACAGAGTAGAAACATTGGAAAACCTTGAAAGCAGCCACAAATTGATATTTACATCTAAGAGGGGCACAGTCTGTCAGTGCAGAACTTTCTGGAAGCTGCTTTTTTAGAGCCTTTAGTTCTTACTGTTTGTAGGCTACATTAGGCATTCATTCAACAAGGTCCTCAAGGCGCAAAAAATGCATTTTAGTTGCATGTAGCTTGCCCATGTGATATTCTGAACTAGTAAAACTACAAGTCTCTTTGGTAGAGAAGTTGGTTAAGATGTGTGTGTTGTATATTTCTGGGAGGGTAGCATTTATTAAGCGATAAAGAAAAATGAAGTATTTTCAAACTTTTGAAAAAAAAAATTCTTTAAGAGCTCAGTGATTGAGAACTCTCCTGTACCTCTGCAAATTCCAGGGTTATCAAAAAATACAAAGCTGACAGTGGCTGTTATTTCTAAAAGATTTGAGGAAAAATTAAATGGGCAGAGCATATACTTGCCATTCTACCAGGAAGCTTAGACCAAAGGAAATGAGCCTTGGGAAAGACACAGCAAATAAAACCACAGACAGGTTGCATGAAAATTGGTGAAAAAATAACAACATATGAAGGCATGTGGCTCCAAGGATGATAAAGAGGTGTAGGAAGAACAAAAGACAAACAGACACCAATTACAATCTGCTACGATTAAACTCTACTTTGACGAGACACAAAAGGAAAAAAAAAAATCCAAAACCCTGAGGAATGCAAAGTAGGTCATCAGCTCAATTACATGTATGAGCTGAGAAGTGGAAGGGAGTTGCCAGAAATAAAGGGTAAGTAATTCTGACGGTGACTCAAGGAATGGGAACTGTAACCTAGATAAAGACAGAAGGATGGGACGAGGCTTTTCTGATTGTTGTGATAAGGAAATTCTAAAACCTCCAGGGAAATCAACCTAATTGTTATCCATATAACAACAAAAACCAATGCAATGCTATGAAAACAGATCAGTTCAGAGACATGCAAAGGAAAAATGAAGATGGAATGAATACAGATAAACTTTTCAGTAGCACATCGAGTCTAATATGTGGGGACAGACTGCTGTTTCTAGACATAAACCTGTGGAAATACGGGTAGGTTAGGAAAGAGATTCCACAGAACATCTGAATTGCCTTTGTGACAAGCATTAAATGAACTCAATTTCTGCTAAAAAGAAAGTCTAATGGTTCCCAAATCATTAGACGTTGCTGGACATTATAAGATAAATTTCAGCTGAATAAAGGTGGTGAAGGAATGTAATCTTTTGGTAACTAAAATAACCTGAGGTTGAGCAGAGGATCAAGACCTCAGAGAGTTATAATTATTGAATTTTGCCTGAAATTCAGAAATATAATGAGACATGGACAGTTGTGTTTAACCTGGCAGGCAGCTAAACACCACACAGCCGCTCACTCACCTCCCCAACCCCTAGTGGGATGGGGGAGAGAATTGGAAGGGCAAAAGTAGGAAAAATTGTGAGTTGAGATAAAAACAGCTTAACAACTAAAAAAAAACCAAAACCACCACAATAATATTAATAATAATAACAATAATATTGTAATGAAAAGGAAAACAACGAGAGAGAGGGAAAGAAAACAAAAAAAACCCAGGTGATGCACCTGTTCACCACCCGTTGACTGGTGCCTAGCCAGTCCCTGAGCAGTGATCACTCCCCCCGCCAGCTCCCCACCATTAATATACAGAGCATGACGTCATATGGTATGGAATAGGCCTTTGGCCAGTTTGGATCAACTGTTTTAGCTGCGTCCCCTCCCCTTCCAGCTTCTTGTGCACCTGGCAGAGCATGGGAGGCTGGAAAAGTCCTTCAGTAGTGTAAGCGCTACTTAGCAACAACTAAAATAGCAGTGTATTATCAACATTATTCTCACACTAAATGCAAAACACAGCACTATACCAGCTACTAGAAAGAAAATTAACTCTATCCCAGCCAAAACTAGGACAACAGTTAAGAGCAGACGAGCACACAGGAACATAGATATCCTAATCAAACTACTAGGCTTTTATGAACAGTAGTCAGGTTGCCTGTGCATGTCAGCCAACATTCATTTTATTCTAAATGCTGAATCTTCACCAAAAATTAAATTTGTGATTATTCAGGAAGCCTGATTTTGCTTTTTTTAATCATTACAAAGCAGATACTTCAGCATTGAAATGAATGGAATTATAGCATCCTAAAGTCAGTGCAAATTAAAAAATTGGGAAAAA
Source organism: Fregata magnificens (assembly GCA_013389945.1). Lineage (NCBI taxonomy): Eukaryota > Metazoa > Chordata > Aves > Suliformes > Fregatidae > Fregata > Fregata magnificens. Next base: position 14,438 of record WAAD01041906.1, on the reverse strand, counting down.
AATTAAAAACTTACTCCAGTCCTGGGAGTCACTTTGATGACCCAGAAAAGCTGGAGTCTGAGTAACATTAGTTTTAATATAAGATACTTAGTTACATTGTCTCAAAATATCTGCTTTTGTAATGAACAGCTTCAGTAAAGTCCTGGCTGTATGCAAACCAACAGAAAAATTCAGAACAAAGTCTATGAGGAAGGATCCCCCATTTCTCTAGTTTGCCTTTGACCCTTTTTACTCCTGACCTCCTCTCTGAAAGTATGCCTCCTGCGAATCACTGTTAGTTGTTAATCAGTGCTCAATTCTGAAGGCACATTTGAATTAAAATTTGTTTGTCCAGCAGGCAGTTTCAAGGCTAATCCTGCTACCATCTTTTGGGAAGTGCTTCTCTGTGTAGGGAGGGTCTTAAAATTAACATCCACTCCCAGTCACTATAAAGGTTGGACCATACACAATTAGTACATGCCTCTTTACAGAACAGGTCAAACTTGGACCTTCTGTTTCATGAAACACTGGCATTTCAAAACTGCTTTCTGAGTTCCAGTTTGAATAGTTCTTGTAAAAACGAATTTTGGCAAAAAAGTGTTATTTGCAATGTTTCAGTTTAGGAAAGATCTTTCAAATATGAAAATGCAATTTTCATTTCAATGAACATTTCGGTTATGTATAATTATGTTAAGCTATGGCATATTACAGATGTCAAGCAGTATGTTTTAATAGTCAATCTATTCTATTTATTTTATAGTATTTTTACTTTGGAAAGCATTAAGAACACCTTCTACTTAATATTAAAACATCTTTGCTTATTTTACTAAATGAGATTGTTTGTTGTTTGTGTTGTAGCTAAACAGTTCTATATGTTGTAATTTGAATGAAAAAGAACAGGCAAATGGCTTGTCATATCACCATACATTATCACCGTGTAAACACAGGAGAAAAATAAAATCAAAGTAAAATACATTTTGTGACAGAGCATCATATAAAAAGTGATTTAACATTTTTCCAAAGAAAAGAAAACCAAATGTATATGTGAAGTTTCATCAAAATAGGTGTGAATTCCCTCAAAAAAAGCTTATGTTTTGAAAATGTCTTGTCTGACAGAAAATTTTCATGAAAATTTTCCAACCAATTTCAATTGCTGACCTTAGGAGCTTTCCAGCATTCCAGCTTTCCAGCATTCCAGCTTTCCAGACCAAGTATAAAACTGAAAGACTTGTGTCTTTTTAAAGGGAGGACAAATTTAATGTGACTAACACTGTAGTTTTACCGATGCTATTCCTTATTGTGAAACAGATTTGCGTGTTCGCAGTCAAACTCATGGGTTTGTGCATGGATGTTTTTTAAGCACATGTAGAAGTTTTTTTTTTTAAATAGTAGAGATACTTTGTTTTAACAGATGGAAAAGCTTGAGTACAATGGAAGTAGGAAGACAACTCTTTTTGGAACAGTATTTATGTCAGTGACAACATATGTTAAATTTTCAATTTAAATTTTTAATTTAAACTAATTTAAATTTTATTTTAAATTCTCACTTGTTTGAGAAACCCATAGAAAAAAATGTGAAATGGGAATCTCACTGAAACTGAAAGGAGCTTTTCTGTGGCCTGCAATGTGGGTTTACAATTTCTCCTAAGTCTCTGGGGGAGGCAAAGGAAAAGAATGGCAGGAGTAGACATTCTCCAAAAGCCACAGATTGGCTAAAATGTTTTGAGTTTCAAGCAGGAGCTCTGCAGAAAGTTAAAAAGATACATGCTCCAGGTAGCTCCAGATAGCTTTTTTTGCTGTAGGTATTATTTCTGGATACATCAGCAAAGAAATCATCATAGGTTTCAATATATCAAATGACAGATTTATAATTTAAAAATTGAGGGATTTTTGTTTTAGTGCCTAAACATCTGCCCTCAATGTGCTTGCACTGCTCACAGCACAGCAAAGTCCAAGAGTGGAGCTGTTCTAAAGCATTTATGGTCTAAATAGCTGGTACTGATACAAGATAAGAGAAAAGCTTGTAGCACAAAACCCAAGTGAATAATGTGGAAACTTAAACAGAATTTAAAAGCAAAAGTATAAGCAACATTAAAGGCAGAACAAGGAAGAAGACAAGGAACTAAGGACGGAAGTATAAGTTGAAGCAAGGTAAAGGTGAAGATCAAGGGAGATTTTGTAGTCAGTCAGTCTGTATGGGCAGGACGTGTCAGAGCTATAGGAAGTTCTCTAAATACTCAGAAACCTTTGGATTTTTTTTCAGCTGCTCTCAGGCTGGCTCTTCCCTGCAGGCCCCCCTCAGTGAGACTGCATAGCAGGGGAGGAAAGGCATTTGTAATTACTGAGGAAAAACAACAACAACAACAAGGAAAAGTGAGAGATTTCTCTTCCTCAGCTCTGGAGAATTTACTGAACAAAAAAAGAGTTGTTAAACAAGTTTTTGCTTAGTTTAAGTCAAAGAAATGCTAAATATGCACCACTAATTTCTTGGGCTGAATTTTGCTTCTGTGCAGCTGTTAAAAATTATGATAAAATTCATCTTAAAGCAGAACCCCCTCCCCACTATTAATTGAGACATCTACCAGCAATCACATATCATAAAGAGACAGTGACAAACATGGTGTCCAACTGCAATCCATACGGTATTTACCTCCACCACTGAATCCCATTCTTAGTGGTACCGCAGTCACAGCATTGACATCAATGGCTTAGTGCAGGCTTGTAAAGCCCATTGTAACTGATGGACACAAAATTTGGCCCAACATTAACATAGTTCATCAGATACGAAGTGTTCAAATACCAGTAGTTCTGCACTTACCACTCCGAGCTCATGTCTCTTCTTGCAAGTGACAAGACCACAGAGTTCTTGTAATGCTAATATCCCACAGCGTTTTAAAAGTGCAAAATTTATTTGGGATCACTTCTTTGGAAACGTGAAATCATTCTAATAAATCTAATTGGTGGGGTCAAGTCACTCACATACTTCTACTGAAGACACAGGGTAATAGCAAGGGTGGGGGAAAAAAAAAAATCTGAAGGAAAACAAGGAGATTGCAGCACTCAAATGAAATGCAGTAGAGGGTTTTGGGTGAAACAAATAAACCCTAGCAGGCCAGCAGTGCCATGAGCACCCTTAATCTTGCTGAATGACCCCGTGGCCAGTGCTGATGTCTGAGGACAAGAAGACGTCCCTCTGCAAACTGAGGGAAACCTTTCAGCAGAAATTCAGAAGACACGGGAAACAGAACTGCAACCAATGAATCACCAGAAATTATTATTCCAGGGAAAGAATTTGCTTTATATTTCTATGGAAATGGTTGTGGAAAAGCTGCTGTTGCATTGTAACAAAAACCTAAGCCTGAAAGCTGCTGTTGAAGGGCACGGAGCTGGTGCTATGCACTGGAGTCTGAACCACTGCTGCAAGTGGTCTGAACTGCCTGGTCTGATGCTCCTGTGCAAGGCAGGAGCAGTATTCTGGCTACAGTTCTGGCATCCTGAGCTTTTTCTGAACCACACTGTGTTCCTGGGAGCATGACTGAGTTCAGAGGGATAGTCAGCTGGGAATTTGGATATTGCAGTATTTAATAGTGAGATTTCTTTTAAAAGAAGAAAACAGCCTTTCTTTTCCTTTCCTCTCCTCCCTCCATCATTCAATAATATTTTCTCAAAATCAAGTAATAGATTCAAGTAGTTCAAGTTGTAGAAATGGTGTAAGCCTACTCAATCTTGTAACTTTGTGGATGAATCTTCAATTGGTATAAAATGGCAGAACTTGTTTCAACTTTTTAAGCTCCCAAAGAACTTGCATCCTGATGTTCAAGAGCAGACATGCAGAGAAGAAACTTGAATTAAATCTTGCAATAAAAAGTGAGCTATCTCGACTCTTTCTATGGGACTCGCATGATTAAAACAGTTTGGCTACAATAGCTGATTATTTCTAAAGGTATGCTCCTGGGAAAAGTCCCCAATCAGTTCTGCTTTAAAGAGCTGTGAAGACCAAGAAAAAAAATCAGGCTACCAGCAATAGGAGGGGACAAAGGTAACAGTGAAAACTCCGAGTTGCTAGAGCTCAATGGAAATATAGAGATCTCACTCCAGATTTCTCTCAGTTGTTCTATACTGTTTGCACTCCTTTAACCTGATCAGAAACCTCCGGACCACAGCTGCAGCAGGGAATACAGAGACTGACGGAAGAAGTGTGTGACCTAGTATGTAGCGGAGAACTAGATCTGACCCATGAGGTCCTTTACAATATGCTTGTGACAACAGTCATAATCCTAATACACATTGTCCTTTCAGGTTTTGTTTCTGTGAAAGAAAAAAGTACATATGTATATATACACACACACATATGGATACACAGATGCATATACATATATGTGTGCCTGTATGTATGTATGAATGTATAGGCACATGAGAGTCACTACAAAGGAAGCACTGAAGGTATGTTGATCACAAACTCTTTTGACTGGTGTCCAGAAATCCAAGTCAGAGAGCTTGCAGCTTGATACCAGGGCTGCATGTGCTGGCATGTGGTTATGTACTGCCTCTTTGGGAGTTAGTCAGTACACCTTGGGCAATATCACAGGTCTTCTCTCCCTCATACTCCCCCTATGCTGAAGCCAAGGAGAAGTGCTCGGGCAGCTGGTAGCAGAAGTGACCCTCAGCAAGTGTCTGCCACAGGCAAGAACTCTAGAAACACAATATAGCTTTTCTATAGCATAGACTAGCCCTATTCAGGTGCTAATAATTCAGATTAACTGTAGAAGAAATAGAAGTTTTGCCTATTCCCTAGTCAAGGAGAAATGCAAATGTCCCTGTATTTGGACCAGGTAGAAATTACTGGAGATCCTTAATATTTAGCTGGGCAAGCAAAAAACATTTTGCAATTTGTTTGAAGTACTTTAATGAATAATCCATACTGTTTGCTTCAGGAAAAATGTTTGAAGCCTAATAAGCACATGTAAAAATATTTCCTCATTTAAAGTTTTTGAGGGGCATTAAATCAAAAATACCTCTTGGTCAGCCTTGTGTACGGAAACTTTTTGTTGATGTAAGAAGTGCTATACTCCTGTTTAAATAAAGTGTTTTTTTTTTTTTAAAAAAAGTACATCTTGAACTCTATAGCAAAAAATGGGGTATTAGTTAAATTTGAGTATAACATAGCCTGCCATTATTCTAGTTTCTCCACACATCCTCTGCCAGTGCACGTCCTACGCAACAGATTTGCTATTCCAACTTTGGCTTATCCTCAGTGATGACTGTCAATTGTGCCAAACTATGCAGTTCACCTACAAGGCTTCAGCAAGTGAGATTAAAAAGTATCTATCTCCTCTCCCCAGGGAGAAGAGGGTAAAACTGGTTCCTGGGAGAAGGTGCACTTTACCATCTATCGTCCAGCCATTTCTCCTTTTGTGAGGGGGCTGTTGTTTATTTTCCAGGTTTAAAAGGGCAGTTGATTTTTTATCTGCAGTTATTAATCAGCTTCAGTCTCTGCTAGAGTTTAGTGAAATGTTCTTGTTGAATCACTGATATGTTGAAAAACTGATACACTGAAGATGTGGTGTGCTGGAAAAATTGCACCAAAGACTCCCGAGTCAGATTTCTTCTGACAACTATAATATAGGTTCAAATTTTCTGTAACAAGATACAGGGGATTATTTACTAAAAATAGAAAGGAATGCACAGTTATGGAAATTCAGAGGGAATTTTTATGTTTTATGCCATTGTTTTGCTTGTACAGAAAATATTTTACTTCAAAGGCTGTTGTCAGGTAGCTTAGGCCTTATATTTAGTGACATCTTGTCACTGCTTCAGTAGGAAACTTTAATTTCCTATAACTATTATGAATCCAAGAAAAACAGTTTTTCTTTGAATTTGAGCATTCCCTTTCAGCATTTGCATTCCAAACATTTCAGCTCAGGAATCAGTAAGGGAACTTTACTAGAAACAAAAGCTGAGATTGTTAGTGTGATTCATGGTAATTGGTAGAAGTTATGTGATTTGGCACCAACTGCCACTAAAAATCCCTGATTAGTCTATTGCCTAGTGTTGAAATTGGGTAGAATGCAAGAGTAGGAAACAAAACCCGTAGATGTTGAAAAATTGAACTTTTTTTCCTATGGCAGTGATAGAAGGCCTGTATGATTTATTGTTGCTAGCAAAGCTAAAATATGCAGCAGCTTGCACAAGTGGCAGCTAAGCGGCTGCTGGAGAGGCCAGAACAGATGCTTTATAGATATCTCAGTGCAAAAGATTAGGCTGGCAGTTAACGTGGCAAAGGCAGGTGATGCTGCAGGTATGTGTCTGCACTGACTCAAATGTAGTTGCTTCACATCAGAGATTAGAGGCCAGTAGGACGTCTATTGGCTGGTAGCTAGCGAGGGGACTTTGCATTTCTTTTTCTCAGTATTAGCTGGACCTTGGTTTAACTTCTGGGGATCATTTTGGTTCACCTTTGGGAGGGCAGAATAGTTTTGAAGAAACTTTTGTGGCATTTCTTTATAACCAATCACTGGTCATAAATCTTCAAATGAAAATGCTTGCAGACCTGAAGCACGACTAGCTCTGTTATCCTCATAGCTGGTAGCTGAGTTGAATGGCCAGCAAATGGATGACCTGTAAGGCTGTTCTCTTGTGAGAATACACTCCTGGAAAGTGTATTTAAAAGGAACTTCAGTACAGATCAACCTGCAAATGTGACATGAGTTTGTAAAGGGGACAGGAGAGTGGTTAAGAAAGAATTCATGGAGAATGGGGACCAGGAGTACAAAGGAGTCATACATTGAGACATGCTGAATGAAGATGGGGAGCCATATGCTAAGACATTGTAAATGAAGGAGTGTGAAAGACAGCCATGTTCACTAAGTGGCCAGAAGAAACTGGGGGAAGATGTGAGGCCATGACTAACATTCTTACATTTTTTGCTAGTTGCTCCCTTACCACTCCTTTCCAAAAATCAGACCTCTATACCCAGTGTCAGCAAGGAGGCTTGAAACAGGGACAATCCCTTCAAAAAAGAGCACAGCAACTCAACGTAGCTGAGAATCGCAGGGGTAGGGACTTCTGCTGCCCTTTTGCAAGCAGTGAACCTGCCTGCATATCTCAAGCCGGGTACAACAAGAACAACATAACAAGCAGGATATGAGGCTCACAGCGTGGTTGACTGCGTCATTGCTCCTGCACCACACTCTGGAGTGTCCTAATTATCTACATGCTAGGTGTGAACCTTCAGACAAGAGAAGGGAGGTAAAATAAATGGAATACTCTTCAATTCTTTCTTTGGAAGCTTTTCTGCTTTGCAAAAAATAAGTTAAGGTGGCTTGGGTCAGTGAGGTGTCTGGTGATGGAGGAGTCTACAACTCTTTATGTACTTTAAATAAAACAGACATTGAATAAAATACTTGAGCAGTCCTTGGACCTGGGACTGCAATTTGAGATTCCCTCTTCCCAGGTGAGTACTGAAAACCACAAAACTGGGGTCTTGCCCACTCCAGGCTGTGGATCCTGAGTTGCCTCTCTGCCTCTGTCTTCAGTATTTCTTACTGGCTAGCCATCAGTGGCTCAAAGTGCTGATTCCTCCTGGCAGGCTCCTAGTAATTTTTGGACCCGGTTCGAAGATGTCGAATTCAGCTGCTGCAGTATTGCAGATGGGCTTAACACAGGCTGCTAGACTCTCACTCGGGGGCTCAGGTGCCTGCCTCTAATCACTCCTCAAAATCTAGCCCTGTGGCTGTAATAGGACACTGCTGGAAAACGAACGGACTGCCTGCACTTGGGAGCACAATGTCCCCACATGCCGGTACACCAAGGAAAATTAATATTCATTTGGTCATTAAACTCAAAATGTGATGAATTCTCAAAACAAATATACAGTACATGGTGTTAGGCCAAAGGCAGTTCTGATCCCAAGGTATTATTAAAGTTTCAACATTTTGGCCCCTACCAATTTCTTTCATGCGATTCTTAGAACTATTACTCAGACGGTCCATGTTAACTGGCAGATGCCCAATGGCAATATATAAAGTACATATTTTACTGCAGTTTCTTAACTGGATAATTGATGGATTATAAGACCTAGTATAAAATGAACACCAGCTTGTCTTTAACCCCTCCTTGTAGGCTTGAACCTTTAATATTGGTGCAAAAGAACAATCCTATAACCCTTTCAGTATTCCTGATATCTCTGATAAGTGTTGTCACTATCAATTTTTTGCTTTGGAAGCTGCTAAACCTTAAGAAAATCAGAAACATTTATGTAGTCTTAGTAAAGACAGGGGGTGGATTACTGGGGACCCAACTTCTGAACCAGTTGACTTCTGTGTGCTGTTTCTATTGTGTAAAGAGGAAAAAACCACGACCTGCTTCATACTCCCCAACTGCAACAAGGAAAGCTTTTCCACTGGCATGAGTGGAGAAGGAACAGTGACCCTAAATTCTGTCCCTCCAAAATCAATAGCAAATCTCTCACTTACTTCACCGTATAATAAGTAGCATAATTTTTTTGATCAGTGCTTCCCTGAAAACTGCCTCTTCAAATGTGACTAAGAAACACACCTGTGAGTGTTTTGAATTGCATTGAACACAGGAAGCTTTTACCATTCCTTTCCTTTGGAACATTTTCATTGGGATATCACCTGCACAAGGTCCTATGCAAGTGATTCACAAGCCTTTTTGTTTGCAGATGGCATAGTATGATAGTATAGTATGATGGTATAGGGATGGCATAGTATGATGGTATAGGGATGAATTTCAGCCCTGATTTTTAAAACAATCATTTTAACTCTTTCTTGAAGTGTAAACTACGCCAAATCTCAAAGCCGGGTTTCCAACTGAATGTTACTATAGCTGGAAAAAAATGGGTAAAAGAGAAGAAAAATAACAAGGTCATGTAACCTGTTTCCTCGTTTCTGGTGAAAGGGAAAGAAATAAAGCACAATTTTCCGATCCATACTGGTGCCTTCCAGCAAAAGACAAAGGCTCTGAACTTTCCACCCTGTGCACTGTATTCAAATATGTGTAATGCGTTGTGTCAGAACAGGATGGTCAACTGCAAGTAGTGAAAAATAGTGAGTCAGCCTCTTTCCTCATAATCATGGGTTTTCAGTGAATAAAAAATGTTTGCCTTTAATTTGCCTTCTCTTTTTTTTTTTGTGTTGACCTTTTGAATGCCATATTTTTTACTTAATCTCTTTAGCTACAACGACAAGATGTATTTGTTTTTAAACAAAAGCTGACATTCTCACATAATAGGATGAGTTCAAGCAACGAAGCGTAAGAAAAACCAACATATATCACAAGAATTTTATCACAACAGTTGGCAGTGCTTCTAAACTGTCCACAGTTCTTGCTGATTTGATCTTCTTGAATACAGCCTCTTATATTATACATACAAAGAGCTGCTAATTATTTAGTTTTTCTAGCACAATCCAGTGTAAAGATCCCAGTAAACCTTATTTAATAAACTCGATCACTCCATGTGTAAAGAAGCTTTGGAATCTGGCAGATAGAAAGCCAATATTCAGAGGTGTTCCTCCTTTTTGTCCCACAGAATGATGCCTGGATTCGAGAGGTAAGAATACCCATTTTCTTTTAAAAATCCTCATCTCCCTCTGAAAATCCCCATTTCCTTCCTGGTATTTGCATAATGAGCAAAACCTTTGGCAGTCTGCCAAGTTAACTACTGGCCACACAACAGTCAGCCTGAATGGGAACCCTGAGAGCAGGCTGTCTCCTTGTGAGGGCGGAAAAACCTAAATTTCCCAACAACCTCTTCTTTTAATGCAGTATATAATCCAAATAATTACTCTTTTCTCTGGGAAAATCCCCCTGTCCCACCCTACTTCCTTCAAGCTGGAAAAGATCCAACCAGACTCCATCCAACCCACTATGTGGCCCTGTGGGAAAAAAAAAGCCCCCTACTGCTAGATGATGTAGTTGCTTGGGTAATTTAAGCAGTTCTTCATGTCTGAATATTTAGACTTCACTTCCTATTGCTGATACATAAGTTCCCAGGCCTTGTCTGAAAACTTACTTGCAAAATTTTAAGCATTTGGATGTTGTAGGTGAACACTACAGGTTTTAGAAGAAGCCAGGTTTAGGTTACCTTACAGCTCAATTCTGCACAAATTCTTCTTGAATTATGATATCCTCCTCAACTAAGCAAGGTTGTAAATTCTAACCAAAATGTTATGCGAAATTCAAATGGGAATGTGGGCTGGATTTTTTTTTTTAAAGCTGATAACTGAAAGCATGATAATACTATGGTGGTTGTTATATGAGTTAAATAAGCCTTGATAATCTGTTAGGTATGTTCTTCCTATAGTATCCTAAATATCAGTTTGCAAAGCAAGGCCCTGCAGGTGAGGATAGGAATTTTGACATACTTGTCTGTGAACCTCACCACCTAGTCATTCTTAGAGGTATATGCATCCTGCCTACTTTTCCATACTGCTGTCCCAGTACCGCAGAAACGATAGCATGTGTCCATATTCAATCTTCTCATATTCTTCCTCAGTAAACTTCTTTAATATCCCAACAGCAAATGCATATAAATAAATTGTAAGAATAATGGAAGAGCTTTACTACTAAGAATATAGAGCTGTCAGGATATAGAGATTCTTACATACTATGAGTACGTGCTTCAATAAGATGTTTGCTACTTCCTCTTAAGATACTGAGTATTATATGCAAGTCTTGGGAATGAGGATATTGTCACCGCTCAATGGGGAGAGCAGAGAAAACAGGAAGGCTCTTGTGTTTGTACTATACTTAGAGCCAAGAGCTAGTTTCCGTACTAACGACAGGAAATGTTGAGCAATAAGAGTCTTGCTCCAAAAATGACATTGAAAATTAGATGTTGTAATGCTCCCTTTAAATTATAGGGTGAAGGATATAGACAAATAGCAAGTGAAATGGGGAACAGCGAGTTAACCTTAACTGAGCAAATAATTTCATTTAGGAATATAGAAAAGTAATCACATTTTTATGTTTCCAAGTGAGGTCCATCAAATATTTCTGCATTCTCTATTCCAAAGCAATATTGATTGCCCTTGATATCCGGTAAATCTCAGTAAAGGATGGTCAGATTAAGCATGCTTAGCTTTATCAAAGCACGTTGTTCAAGATCCAGTGGTCCAGTTTTTGGCCAACCAGTCAGCACAATTAAAGTGTTTATAAAGCTTAAATCACATGTTGCGCACATTTTACACAAAGTACTAGAGTTAGGATAAGGTACTGGTTTTGGCCCAGCTATATTAGGGAATACTTTGATTATGAATGAAGGGCCAGGCCCCGTCATTTCCCCCTTGGAGTGGAGGGAGGAGAGGATGCTACTGAATCAGAAGGGAGAGGATTCATGAAAGTCTGTAAAGAAAAATGTCCACTGAATTATACTCATTTAACTATTTAAGCACTTAGAGGCATAATAGATTTGACCCTCTGATTGAGTTTACGTAGAGCTGTTATATTCCAGAAATGAAACTTGGTTTAGTGTCTTCTTTGAGGAGAATATTCTTTTGATTAAGAAAATGGGTTGGCTGTAGACCACCACGTACATTACTAGGAGGAGGAGAAAGGGGATTGAAAACAGTTGTAATTATTATTTAATAGCACTACAATATTGTCTGATAACATGACGTCAAAAATTAGACAAAAAAGAAGGAATATGGAGAAGAAGAAAGAAAGAAAGGAATTAAAAACAAAGTTCAGAACAACTAGGAACTTAAAAGGGAATAGCTTTTTCTCACTCGGTGATTGGGATTGTGACAATAAAGGTGGTATTCCTCTGACCAAATGTAGAAAGCTGCAGTGGATATGGGAAATTATGAATTAGTCACCCCTTCATAGTCACTGGAAAGAAAGATACACTTCCAGGAAGCAATATATGTCATCCAAAAGCAGACAACTAATATAGGTTACATAAAGCTTTTCCAGTGTGTCAAACTTTGTATCTAACTTTCGGCTATTGAATATACCATGCTCAGACATGTAAAATTATGTGAGAAGCCTACCCCTAAAGAACAAAGTTAACAGCAACATCTGATTGTTGCCTAAAGAATGTATTATCTCTCTACTTTTGTGTAAAATTCTCAATAACAATAGTGGGGAAAGGCAGGGTGTGAAACTATGAATTCATATTGGACCTTATAGACCATAAACACAAAATCTATCTCACTTTTCTGGAAGAGCTGTGTCAGTTATCAGGAAAAAAAATGTTGGGAAATTTAGAGTTTTAAATAGTTTATTGATATGATTATTCCTCGCTCTTGTATTATGTCCTGTCTTATTTTCATAAGAAAAAAAAAGGCACTAAACACATTACTTACAGCTTTCCAGTGCAGCTAAATCTGTCATTCCAAATACAATTCACTTAAATACCAAACATGTAACTCACATTTGTAATCCATTCCACAGTCAGCTATCATAAAATCTATTAAAGCAATGTGCAAAATTTCTTATATTGAGAGAACCTCCTATTCTAGATTTGAGAGTCATCAAGCATAATATTCAGATTGTGGTGAGGGACAGAATATTCTCTCAGCCCAATTTGACTTTTGGTGTGGTAAGAAGAGATGGGAGTCCAGAAACTACCAAGATAAGAGAGAAGCATTTATCTGGTTTTAAAAATGAAGATAAGCATTTGTTTGAAATGGGGCAAGTAATGTTCTAAGGAGTCTCAGTGACATGACAAGCAACAAAGATTAATCACCTGAATATCTCCATGTTTCTTTTGAGTGTGAGTAGTCAAGTCATCATCCTTTCTCTGCATCCTTTACCCTTCTTCTATAAAGAAAAGTTTCTCTCTTTGTGATAAAGTGAGCAACGTTTCATGCAATATTTAATAAGTGGGTAGATCATTGTTGTTACACCAAGGTCTCTTTCCTGAGTGGTAGTAAGTAATATAGAGCTCTTTGTTGGGAATGTATAATTAGAATTATGATCCTATTTTACATTTATCACCATCAGGCTGCACCTGCCATTCCCTTGCCTGGTCATTCATTATTGTGAGATAGTTCTTGATCAGTTTGTTTGACAAGTCTGAATAATTTGCATGACTTGAAAACTTTGTCACCTCACTACATCAGACTGTGTATATATAATTCAAGTATCCAGGTCTCAGCAGTGATGCCCGGGGGATATCACGGGTAACTTTTTTCATTGTAAAACTAAACCTTTCTAACCCTACCCTTTATTTCCTATTTTCTGCTGTTGTTAATTTACAGAAGATGCCATTCTGTGGTGATTCAGTTCCTTTTAACTGCCTTTAGTGAAGGATCTTTTAAAAAGCTTTTTGAAATCTACGTACCCCAGTCACACCTTTCCATATGCTGTTGACTCATTCTAAAATCTCTAGCAGAGTGCTTGTGCTTGTTTGAAAATTATTTTGTGTAACTATCAGCCAGGCCTTGTTCTCATAAGACACAAATTAAAATTTAAAGGAAAGCTATTTTTGTCCTGTTGTTTTGTGGAAACAAGTCATGTATGATCACTTGGTTTGCCTTACAAAACTTTTTAAAAAAAGAATTTCAAATATATTAGGCAATCTTTAAACCAAATTAGAATGCTAGCAGTGGAAACCTTGAAGAGAATGAAACTCTTAAAGTTACTGGTCCATAAATGAACTGGCAGA
>WAAD01041904.1:316-11709 GCA_013389945.1 Fregata magnificens | reverse complement strand
AGGCTGAGAGAGTTGGGGTTGTTCAGCCTGGAGAAGAGAAGGCTCCGGGGAGACCATTGCAGCCTTTTGGTACTTAAAGGGGGATTATAAGAAAGATGGGGACAGACTTTTTAGCAGGGCCTGTTGTGATAGGACAAGTGGTAATGGTTTTAATCTGAAAAAGTATAGATTTAGACTAGATATAAGGAAGAAATTTTTTATGCTGAGGGTGGTGAGAGACTGGAGCAGGTTGCCCAGAGAGGTGGTAGATGCCCCATCCCTGGAAACATTCAAGGTCAGGTTGGACGGGGCTCTGAGCAACCTGATCTAGTTGAAGATGTCCCTGCTCATTGCAGGGGGGTTGGACTAGATGACCTTTAAAGGTCCCTTCCAACCCAAACTGTTCTATCATTCTATGATGCTATGAAATACCTTTTCTTTGTCAGCTGTATCTTGATTACACACACTCTCAGTCACACAGGCACACATTCTCCCTTACAGCCACACACATTTACACATGCACTCATGTTCTTTCTTGTTCGCTCTCTTTCCTGTAGGTTTTAACTTGAGGTCACTGAAAGCAGAAAAGAGGAAGAATATAGACCACAACTTTTGAAAAGAAATGAGAATAAAGGTCTCACTCTGTGGGGAAGAAAAACAAATGAAAAAAAAGAACAAGACAAAAAATCTATCCCAGTTCTTGTTTTCACTGTGATAATTGTTTTTCTCCTACCAGCAGGTGTCCTAGTAGTAAATGTTACGTGGAGGAACAAGACTTATGTGGGAACACTGCTGGACTGCACAAAGCATGATTGGGCCCCTCCCAGGTAGGCAATCATTCTGGGACTGTTTTATCTCTACTGTATTTTCACTCCCCAATCTCTGTCAAGAGACTATACAGAGATTAATAAAAACCAACTGCGTATAATTGAAAACATGCACCAGTGAAGGAATAATTCTCTGTTCCACACTGAAAAGTGGGGACATTAGGGTGAAAGTTTTTATTTGAGAGGGAAGGGGAAATATGTGGGGAATTGACTCAAAGGGGAATTAATTTAAAAATACATTTTTAGAAGTTTGGAAACTTTTTCTCTTTGTTGTTCTAGTTAGATGTTTCTTTTCCATTTTTGTCTTTTTTAAATGACATTCCCTTTGAGACTGCAATGTTCTCATTTGGAAGAAGGACAACCTTCCTTTAACATGGCTGAAGGTTATGTTACGGGAAGCGGTGTTGTTTTGGTTCATGGCTCCTACTGAAGACATCTGCTCTTGTTTATATAGGTTTTGTGAATCACCAACAAGTGACCTGGAAATGCGAGGAGGCCGGGGCAGAGGAAAGCGGGCAAGGTCCACTGCAGCTGTACCTGGAAATGATGCAAGTTTTACAGAGTCTAGAGGACTTCAGAATAAGTATCGAGGTGGTGCCAATGGGAAGGGAAGGAGGGGCAGCCTTAATGCAAGTGGGTGCAGGACACTGCCAAACTGTGCTGTGGATGATGTCAAAGCCAGCCCCTCATCCACAAACAAGAGGAAAAATAAGCCTCCAATGGAGCTAGAATTGAACTTCAGTTCAGAGGACAATAAATCTGGAAAACGTGCTCGTACTAATTCTAGAAGCACTCCCACCACCCCACAGGGGAAACTTGAGGCTACTTTTTTGGACCAGGGTTGCTCTTCTCCAGTGCTGATTGATTGTCCTCACCCCAACTGCAACAAAAAGTACAAGCACATTAATGGACTCCGATACCACCAGGCTCATGCACATTTAGATCCAGAAAACAAACTGGAGTTTGAGCCTGACAGTGAAGACAAAATTTCAGACTGTGAGGAAGCATTGAGTAATGTGGCACTTGGATGCAGCGAGCCAAGCACAGATTTGTCAAGCTTTGATCCACTAAAAGCACTGATGTCTCCTTCCTCCATCACTTCCCCAGGGATCCCCAAGGGAAAAAGGGAGCTGATCAGCAATGGCCCCAGTTCAGTTATCAGTTCCAAAACTGGCAAGAATTCTGGCAAAAAGAAGGGTCTGAACAGTGAATTGACCAGCCTTCCAGTAATTTCTAATATGGCATCCACACTGGACAATTGTTTGGTAACAGATGGCAATTTGCAAACTGAAATGCCCAAATTGGAAGCTGAAGGGTTGATAGACAAGAAAATTTTGGGTGATAAAGACAAAGGCAAAAAAGCTAATCATTGCAAAGTGGATAAAAACCTTTCCAAACTGAAAACGGCCAGGCCCATTGCCCCAGCGCCAGCACCGACTCCTCCCCAATTAATAGCTATACCTACTGCAGCCTTTACAACCACCACTACAGGGACAATACTGGGACTGCCCTCTATAACAACTACTGTTGTTCGGGCTACACCAAAGAGCCCTCCGCTAAAACCTATTCAACCAAAGCCCACAATTATGGGAGAGCCAAGCACTGTAAACCCAGCGCTCACATCACTGAAAGACAGAAAGAAAAAGGAGAAGAGAAAGCTAAAAGACAAAGAAAGCAAAGAGACTGGAAGCCCTAAGATGGATTCTAAGCTGGGAAAGCTGGAGGATTCCAAAGGGTCTGGGAAAGATTTATCTGGACATTTTTTAAAGGACCATCTCAATAAAAATGAAGTGTTAACTAATGGACTGTCAGAGTCTCAAGAGAGCAGGATGGCAAGTATTAAGGCTGAAGCTGATAAGGTTTACACGTTCACAGACAATGCACCCAGCCCTTCTATAGGAAGTGCCTCCAGGATGGAATGCAGCACTTTGGTGAATGGACAATCTTCAACTGCGCTGCTGCATGTGTTGACACAAAGTGGTGCAGATACTGCAACCACTAAAACCAACAGCCCTGCTTACTCGGATATTTCTGATGTGGCTAATGACGGTGGCTCTGACAGCAGGTCAGAGGGCATGAATTCAAAGGCCAGCTCTCCTTTGGATATTATATCTAATAAGGACAGTGTTGTAAAAGAACATTCTTCAACCACAACACAATTGGCTCAAGCAAAAGAGTCCCATTCTCCCTATTACCATGGCTACGGACCTTATTATTCTCCAAGTTACATGCACTCTGGACGGGTCAGTGCCCCAGCAGCTGGGAACAGCAGTACCCCACAGAGACTGAAGATCAAAAAAGAGGCTGAGGAAGAGGCTGAAAAGAAAGAGAAGACAGAACTGTCAGATTCCAAGAAAAGTGAAACCAATTCCACTAATTTGCAGCCACAACATCAGTCAGTAATAACGCAAAGACACCCTGCACTTGCCCAGTCACTTTTTTATGGACAGTATGCTTATGGACTCTATATAGACCAAAAGTCCTTAATGGCCTCTAACCCTGCATACAGACAGCAGTATGAAAAATACTATGAGGACCAGAGACTAGCAGAACAGAAAATGGCACAAACTGGGAGAGACTGTGAAGGGAAAAATGAACCCCCCTTGAAGGAAATTGACAACAGTGATAATAAGCAGAAAAATAACCCATCTGCTACTATTTCAAAGGCCCCTTCAACTCCAGAGTCAAGCAAAAATAACACTAAAATAGGGTCATCAATCCCTAACAAAGGTGAGGAGATGAGCAAATCACAGATCCTTTCCAATCACCAGCAGCAGCTTCAGTCTGACAGTTTCAAAGCCAAACAAATGGAAAACCACCAGCTTATAAAGGAGGCTGTGGAGATGAAATCTGTTATGGACTCCATGAAGCAAACAGGAGTGGATCCGACCACAAGATTTAAACAGGTGAGATCACAGGAAATAGAACAAATGTGTCTTGACTTATAATTAAATCATGTGAGATTTTGTCTCTGATTTTGCTATGTTCTTTTACCTTTGCAACCAACCAATTTCCGCCATGCTTTTTTCATGCTGGATAGTAGTGAATAGTCTGTGAATAGACCAATAGGCCTTTCAGTTGAGCTGTTTGAAAAGAAAAAAACCTAGCAAGGTGGTGACAGAATCCAGGCTTAAAATATTAATAGACTATTTTAAATTGCATGCAAGAATAAAATAGAATTAGATTTCTCTTTTAGATGTAAATTCCAAGCAATTTGCTAAGTTCAGAAATGAAAAATTTTGAGCAAAATAAGCAGCTTTCATTGTGAGAGGACAAAGTAGATTTGAAACACAGTTTGGAGTGTTTCTTTTTTTTGTGTGTTAAATGACAGTTGGCATTTACTAAAAAAGGGTGAGCTGATTCTTTGAAGAGTTGGCTTGAAGCTCAGCTCTTTATCTTAACTCAAGGTGACCTTTTTGAAACAGTTAAGTTCCCTTTCCCTGTTCAACCAACCCCAAACCCCTACAGACGTATTGTCATGGTTTAACCCCAGCCGGCACACCTATACAATGGATGAAATCATCTCTCCATTGAAGTTGGTGATAGTTTTGCCATTGACTTCAATAGAACCAAAATTTCATCTAGTGGCTCATGCTGACCTTACTAGATGTCAGATTTCCTTCATTTGAGGCAATGTTACTGTCTCTATGCTCTGAACCCAAGCCTCAGTGTTGAATGCTTTCATGTTCTGGTGTATGGTACATCCCAGACTTCACCCTAATAGGCTGTCTTTCAAGATACAGTGGGGTCAGATGAATAGGATTTAGGGAGCTATAAACGAAATGGGATGGTATGGGCACGAGAAGGAGATTTCTGGTGATTCAAATGAGTATTTGAACCAGACCATCCAAGCATCTATTTCTGTGCTTGTGTTTCTGTTGCATGTGCTGTGAATGTATATCTATTAGACACAATGTTTACAGTTAGCTCTTGCATATCTTGTATTTAAAAGTTTCCTGTTATTGTTCAGTACTGATTTGATGTAGTCTTGCAAAGAACTCACCTACTTACTTCTAGAACATACTTATAAACAGCTCTACATAATATATTATGCAAAAATGTATTTGTGATATCCTGCACATGTTCTTTAAACCTTGTGGTCCTGATCCTGTAAATACTTATGTGTGTGTAACTTTACAAACTTAAAATAAGAGTGACTGTCAGCTGAAGCAGTCTGCCTAAATGTCTGACTTCAACTGATTCATGAGTGTTTGTAATATCAGAGGCAGCATAAGCATCTTTCCAGCTAGATCAGCTTTTCAGGTTCATTGTTCCAGGTAATCTAAGTGCTCTGACATATCATTAGGCAGCTTTAATTTTGTGGTTGACAGATATTTTTTGCTCTCTAGTGGGAAAATCTCTCTGTGGGTTTTAATTAAAATGTTTTATATATAGTATGGTCTCAGAACTTTGATACAATGCATATATATTTCATGATTAAGCTAGTTAAAGGCATGAAGGAGGATATAAGATGAAGCAATTGAATTAAATACTGATAATAGTCTCTTACTCTTTCATGGGAATATTGGTTTGACTTGGAGCTCAAGGCACTGTGTAGCAAGCAAACNCCCTGCCTAACCTTCCTGTCTCATTAGCAAGCATTAAAGAGGAGCCTAAAGAGGTCAAGCGTTCTGATTCTCAATCAGTGGATGAGAGCAAGATAAAAAATGATGATCAAAAAACTCCTGTAAATTGGAAGGACTCTCGGGGTGCTAGAGTGGCAGTTTCCTCACCAATGAGTCAGCATCAGTCATATATCCAGTACTTGCATGCTTATCCTTATCCACAGATGTACGATCCCAACCATCCAGCCTATCGTGCAGTCTCTCCTGTCCTAATGCACAGCTATCCTGGTATGTATTCTGAAATTTGCCTTACACACTAGTAAAGATTTACACACTAGTAAAGATTTACATGCTCAAAGTGCAGTAAAGCCTGCATTTTAATATTTCTGTTAGCAGCTTTGTTTTGCTTGTGCTTATGCTAGGAAAAGTTCTGTAGATGAAACTCATTTAATACAGGATGTTCCTTGTATGAACTGTCAGAGTTCCCAGCTACAGTTTCCTCAACCCTTGACAGTCTGCTATTGCTGTTAGACTGACAGATAGTTTATTGTCTAGAAAAATATTCTAAGCACTTACTGTCACAACCATTATAACTATTATTCCTTTCACTTAAAGAAAACCCATAAATGTCTGAAATGGCTATGAGCTCAGCCCTCTATAGCCTTCGTTCACCAGAGCAAATTAGGTGAAAAAAATAGACACAATTTGATAATCACATGATCCTTTTTTGATGTTGCCTTCTGTCCTGGCATCCCCTCCTCCTACCTTGATATAACCAAACTGTAAAAACAGTAACTTGATGTGGCATTTATTGTTTACCTGCAGGGACCTGTCTCACTCCAGGATTTCATTATCCTGTTTATGGGAAGATGTCAGGGAGAGAAGAGGCAGAGAAAGTCAATACCAGTCCGAGCATCAATGTGAAATCAACCACTGAGTCCAAAGCACTGGATTTGCTCCAGCAGCATGCCAACAAATATCGCAGCAAGTCCCCTGTTGTAAGGCTTCATCTGTTGTTACTGAAGAGCAGTACATTTGGGAAGGGGTAGAGCACATCATTTTAAGAAGCACACACAGTCTGGCATCAAGCAAGCTATGAATGCATGATGTTTCTTTATACTGCTGCTTAAAATAAAAGTAATTTGAAGTCAGGATGCTTTCTTGCATAAAGTGGAAGTGACACATAACACAGCGTTCTGTGCTCAGTCTTCTTAACTTAAACAAATGGACTCATATAGAAACCTATATTAAGAAATACCCATTGGTGTGGAGTTTATTGTACTTAAACAGTAAGCTCCTGTTTGTAAAAAGATAATGAAATAAAAAGTTGGGCTGTGGGATTTGGTAATATCCCCTCACTATATTTGCCATGAAGCCATCCATATCTTCCAAAAAGCAGATTAACTCTGTTTCTGAAAAGCATTTGTTTCTGAAGATTTCCATGGAAATTTCTGAAATTTCCATGTTGGAGCAAACACTATTGTTCTACTGTGGTGGGTTGACCCTGGCTGGATGCCAGGTGCCCACCAAAGCCGATCTGTCACTCCCCTCCTCAGCTGGACAGGGGAGAGAAAATATAACGAAAGGATCATGGGTTGAGATAAGGACAGGGAGAGATCACTCACCAATTACGGTCACGGGCAAAACAGACTCACCTTGGGGAAATTAGCTTAATTTATTAACAATCATATCAGACTAGGGTAATGAGAAATAAAACCAAATCTTAAAACACCTTCCACCCACCCCTCCCTTCTTCCTGGGCTTAACTTCACTCCCAAATTCTCTACCTCCTCCCCCTGCAAGCGGCGCAGGGGGACGGGGAATGGGGGTTGCGGTCAGTTCATCATGTGTTGTCTCTGCCGCTCCTTCCTCCTCAGGGGGAGGACTCCTCACACTCTTCCCCTGCTCCANCAACCTGCTTAACCATGGTCTTCACCACGGGCTGCAGGGGAATCTCTGCTCCAGCACCTGGAGCACCTCCTCCCCCTCCTTCTTCACTGACCTTGGTGTCTGCATAGTTGTTTCTCTCACATTTTCTCACTCCTCTCTACAGATGCAGTTGCTGTTGCACAGGGGTTTTTTTCCCCTTCTTAAATATGTTATCCCAGAGGCGCTACCACTGTTGCTGATTGGCTTGGCCTTGGCCAGCAGCGGGTCCATCTTGGAGCTGGCTGGCATTGTCTCTATCAGACATGGGGGAGGCTTCTAGGAGCTTCTCACAGAAGCCACCCCTGTAGCCCCCCCACTACCAAAACCTTGCCACGCAAACCCAATACATCTAGTTTCAGATAGGTTGGTTCTAGTTTTAATTGTAAGCAAGTCACTGACTTGATTCTTTTTTTAAAAGAATTTTTTTCTTGCTGCTCAGGCAGGTTTGATCCCCAGAGTGCATTAAAGAAGGCTGAGAACTAATTTACATCAGCTCTTAACAGCTCAGATGATAGGTTGTTCAGGCATTTGTAAGTCAGCTAGTCTTAAGAGAACCCAAAACTAGTAGTCAGCATAATGGCTTCATGCTGCAGTGTGTCACCTCAAAATCTCTGTGCCTTGAAAATCTTCCATATAACCAGATTCACCAGCTTTAGGCTAAGATCAAGTGCAAATCTCCAGTAGAGAGATTTCTTCATGAGAAGAAATCAACTTCATTATTTGAATTTGAAAGGTCGTTGCAGGGTAATATTAGTAAGTGGATTTTTTTTTGTTATTTCCTCCCTTTTAAAATTCTCACATCAGTTTTCTTTCACCTTTTTATTGTCAGCCTGTGGAAAAATCCGCAGCTGAGCGTGAACAGGAAGCAGAGAGGGAACGAGACCGTCATTCTTTTAGCCAGAGGCATCTCCATACATACCATCACACACATGTTGGAATGGGTTACCCACTTATACCTGGTCAATATGACCCATTTCAAGGTGAGCAGAAGGTTTCCAATGGTGGGATTAGCTTGCCTTGTGAAGTTGTTACCTTGACATTTCAAGTCATATGTACGTGAAACATTTTGAATAGAGATCCCCCTGTTAAATCAGAAGTGCTTTATATTTAGGAAGAAGGCTTGAAAATTCACAGCAAGGACTAACATCAAATAAATATCTTCAGGCCTGAGAAATACCAAGTTTTGTTTCCAAAACTGGTTGTCAGAGCGTTATTAAATATTTACCAGTTAGGCTGTTGTTCACGTGAATTTTTTGGATCCTACTGCAAATTGACATTAACTGCCTGAAAGGTGGCAAAAAACCAAATCAAACAACCCCCTTTTTATATAATTAGGGTTGTGTAAGCAATGAAATAAGTGTGGCAAAGACAAAAGCTTTTTATACTGAACCTATTTTATGTACAAGGCATTGCAGTCACAAGGGTTTGAGTTCATTACAGTTGGAGCATCTGAAAGAGAATTCTTTGTATTTTGGCAAATGCAGTGCATAAAGTTGCAGTCAGGGAAAAAGCAGCACAGTAAAACATGATTCATTCTCCCTAGGTTTTATACCAGTCTTTGACTGTTTTTCTCTAACCCTGGATTCTAGATGAATTAAAAGAAGATTTGCTCCCATACAGCAAAGTACATGCTATCACAATTGGTAGCTAAAATGGCATAAATTCATTATGCTCGCTCAGTCCCTTCACGGTTATTTTTCCTGTGTAAAAAGTCTTGAAATTTCTCAGTTTGATTCAGTGATTCTACATGACTTATGGGATGCATTATGCTTGTTCAGTAGGAAAAGTGTAGAAAAGATAAGTTTTTATCAAAGTATGGTATTCTGAGCAGCTAGCATGTCATTTCTGTAATTCACTGTGACTTTTGATTCTTGTTGTTTCCTGGCACTCATTATTTCTACTGAGCTTCCTATACAGAAATTTATACAAACCATTTAGCATCATGCAGTGCAATACTTGGAAAGGAATACAATAAGTTGGAATGCTGTATATTCTTGTAAAATACCTATCAAGGAGAAGTCAGTATACTATATGAAGGCATATTGGTCATGCTGGGCAGACTGTCTTAATACTGTTGTCTGAAACATGCTGTTTGTGTAGTATTAAAAGCCATTTTCTGATGGTAGGGGGGTTTTATTTGTTTGCATTAGAGATTCTTCCTACCATTTCTCTGAACACAAAAATCCATTAAAACCAGAAGTACATCCACATTCTTTTGTTTCTTCTTTCCTTCAGGACTGACCTCTGCTGCCCTTGTTGCCACTCAGCAGGTGGCTGCTCAGGCATCTGCCTCTGGTATGTTTCCTGTACAAGGAAGGTAAATATCCAGTAAATCTTGAATTATACATCTTAATACAGAGAGGAGAAAGGAAATCATAGATTTTATAGCCTGAAGGTATATATTTCCTTGTAAGACACAGTTTTTAAGGCAGGGAAAGAGGTTGGCTGGACTTTGGGTTAACTGTAGTTATATTCTCTTTAAGATGACATTTTGTATTTGAATTGTGTCCTTGAATTGTAATACAAATCATTAAGAGGGAACAAATAGTCTGTCTTCTGAGATTTTCTATAGGCTATGTTTTAGGTATTGTTATTATTAAGATAAAACAATATAATATAATTAAATACAATTAAGATCCAAATGATTTTTAAAAGTAGTTTAAACTTCACATTCAGTTAGATTGATCTACTACCAGGTAAACATATGCTTTTATCTAATCTGCAAATCTTTCTGGTTTGCTGATTTTATTTGCAGAAGGGTTTTCCTAGGGAGGTTACATTATTTTTAAGTTACATACAAATTCCATGCATTTGCCTCTCAGTTATTTACTAGTTTTTCAATTGGAATTACTCTTCAACTTCCAACAGGAAGGAGACTCTTCTTTATAATAATCATCCCATTTTAAGTGAAAAATACATAACACCCTTAACAGTAGGGTCTCTTTCATCACTTCTATGTTAAGTCTCAGAGTGTTTAATGTGTTAGCACTATAAAGTTCCATGGTTATTGGTGTCTTTCTGAAAGTTGACTCTGAAAACAAGTCACCATTATAAGACTCTTAGCTTGAATTATTTGAATGAAAAAGGTCTCTATCTCTGAAAGACCTGATGCATGGTAGAGTTTCAGAATTCAGAAGATAAATCCTGACACATTATTTGTTAGCATTGTTAGTATAGTTATTCGTTAGCTTGGTAAGGGAGGGAAGAGGACATGACTTGCTGTCTTTTCCAGTTGGGATTGAGAGTACTGTGCAGATTTCATTTCACAGTGTGTCTGTGAATGTTAGGAAAAAAGGACACCCCATACTACAACATTCTTCTTTCTCTTTTCAGAGAATGATGAGTTTGGAAATGTACACTGTCATGTGACTGGATCACATGAGGAAGTGCTTTATTACAGACATCAGTTCCATGGTGTTAATTTGAAATGCCTTAATGGCAGGTAAAAACCAGTCATTTCATTTTTGTAAATTTCAGATTTTATCACAGAATAACAAATGTTGCTATAATTAGACTTCTGTTTATATNATGACACTTTGGTACAATGTAGATGTCTGTTTGTTGGCTCCTATTAAGATGCATCAGTGTAAAATGTTACTGTATTCACTGTTTCATTGTAATTGTGTATTGTGAAAGATATACATTTGGAAGCCATGGGGTTGCCAGTACCACAAAAACTGTGTTATACATAATATATGAATTTAAAATGAGGAAATAATAAGCATCTGTGAATAATGAAATGTCTTTTTTTATAATCTTGAATGGCAAATAACCCAATAGCCTGCATATCTGAAGACATCTGTGATTGTTCTCTTACTAGAATAGTCCTGCAGTCTTTTTTTAAATGTTTACAATTATCCAGTTTTAGAAGAGAGACTTTTAACTGCCTGGTTACTTGTTTTATGCTATAATCTAGTTTATTTTATGTAAAATGTATATTGAATGCTTTCATTTTTATACCTGCCTTAAATAATTTGGCAATCAGAATAAAGTAAAAAGTTGGTTTTGTACTTTCTTGGGGTCTGTTACAACTTGCTTTCCTGTGGCCCACTTTGAGAGATGTGTCATAGGTGTAGATAGCAGAGTCTGAAGG
>WAAD01041901.1:2189-13528 GCA_013389945.1 Fregata magnificens | reverse complement strand
GACCGATCTGTAAGTTTTTTTTCCCTTTAACTCTCCTTAATAACTAAAGTACTTGTGCCAAAACTGTTGTCCTCTTGATTTCGTATTGGTTTACTAGAAGGAACAGGTTCTCATATGTCACCTAACTGGGGATCAAGGAATCTCAGTTGCTATAGGCATCTGAGTCATGCTAGTTTTCCAGGCTGAAGTATTATTGTCATTCCTGATGGCTATTGAGCATAGCAGCAAATAGAATTTGGGCAGCAAATTCTGTCCAAAAGAACCAAATCCTATTTCATGACAAATGGGTGATGACAAAATTAAATCTTGGTCAGTTTGTTGTCTTCTCCATATCAGATATCAGATTTAGTATTACCCTCATTTTTAGAAGAAGTTGTGATAAAATCCTCTGTAACTAATTCTTCTTGCATTATCACTTAAGCAGTAAGTAAAATAGCACTAAAAAACAAACAAACCAACTCCCAAAACACTCTCCAAAACACCCCATTCCTGTGTAGCTGGATTTGATTGGCCATTTTACAGACTTCCAGATAAATCTGAAGGGACTGTAGAACTTGATGGAAATGTAATACTTAACCAAAGAAAAGTAACATTTAAGACATGAAGGGAACAGAAATCTTGGCCTAAATGACTTCTCACTCCTTATATTGGGCAGGGTCTATGTACTGCCCTGGGGCATTCCTCAGATACAGGGTCCACCTGTCCAGTCTTATTTCCACTGAATTAGAAAAGCTTTCTAAAAGTGGACCAACATTTAACCTCTTTGTAGAATACAGCCTTGGGTTTTAAATCTGGTTGTACCTAATTTGTTTTCCTATTTGAGAGTTGGCCATGGATCATGGCTTGTTTCCCAGCAGCGAATGAAATCACACATATGAGAGAGGTAACATCATTTTTCTCATTTGTAATTTTTGTTTCTCACAATAATTATACATGACTCTGTCCAAATCTGTTGTGTCTTACATTATATCATGCTGTTTGCAGAAATGGTGATTAATGCCATTTGTGAACTGGGAGGGCAATAAGAGTCTAATGTCTGCGTACATTTTGTGCCTGTTGGTTTGTCTGCCTTCATCTGGTATTTGGCATGTCTTCCAGTATTTCATGAGAACAGAAGAATAGCCATGTTCTGGTCAGGCCAAGTGTCCATTTAGTTCCATGCTTTCTCCAAAGGCAGCTAGTAAAGATGCTTGGGGAGAAAAACGTAAGAAATTAATGAAGTATATATAGTGATTCTTTTCCACGATTAGGTCCCTGAATTAGTGGTTTAGGGACCTCCTTAGCTAAAGGTTGCACCCAAGCATTTGTGTTTTTGAACACCAGCAGTGGGTCTGTCATTCAATAATTTAGTTCTTTTTTGGGCCATTTGTGCTTTATGTGTCCAATGTCTTGCTGCAATGATTCCATAACTCAAGTATACATTGTGAAGAAAAAGCATGTCCTCAGTTTTTACAGATCTACCATTTAGTGAGCTGCCCACTAGTTTTTGTTATGAGAAATGGTTCCTTGTTGACTTTTCCACACATCAGTCATTCTGGCAGCCTCTGTGCTCTTCTCCTTGGTGATTTTTCTTCTTTGCTGAAGACTTCCAGTCTTGGTCTTGGAAGGTTTGACAGTGATCTGATGGAACAGTCAATCTCACAACACTGTGAAAGCACTGCCATCCACTTGGTGGCCAATGCACTGTATTTTTTTACTTTGCTACCAGTAAAACTGAGTTAAGATTTCTTTAATTAACCAAGGTTCTGTGAAGACCGTTTAATGCCTATGTTCATATATTATGGACTAGATGACATGTATATATCAAGGATCTTCATGTGTTATGGGCTAGATGACAGGTATATGTTAAGGAGGAACCAGATTGTAGTTCTGAAAATGATGATAACTTCCACAAGTAGTCTTATTACTGAAGTTCCTCCCTTTGTGTGCTGTACAGTCATTAACGGTGGCTACTGTTATTTGATGAAAGATATTTCCACAGGCATTTTTGTTGCTAAAAGCACTTGTCATAGCTCTATTTTTATGGTTTCTCCTTTTATTTTTATCTAAAAATTTGAGAATAATGAAGACAATCTTATTATAGCACCTTACTTTCTTTGAGAAATATGTTGATGAACAGCTGGCAATGCTGAGAAACAAGATGTTATGTATAATGTCAGTTAAAGAGGAACAAAATTACTTTAGAATTTAAAATAACAAACACTTGGTTTTAGTTCCAAAGAAAATCATCCAATTACTTGATCGTGAATTGGATCTGAACTGCGACCCAATCTGTTGAGCCTGTAGGCGGATTCTCTCCAAGTGCCATGGCAGTCCAGGTGTGCCGCTCTCTGCCCATCAGCCAACCATATGTGCCTGTCTATGGTTTATCAAGCACTCCGTTACTCCCCTTTTGTCTGTGCTGCACCTTTGTGCCTTGCACAAAAGAATGAGGATATATTTAGCATACAGCAGTGGAAAGGACAGTATGGCTATAGCATCGTGGCAGGTTTGGGACGTATAGTAGCACTATGCAGTGTGGAGGATCAGGGAGCACTGAATTAGCGGGAAGGGCTGGGCATGGCAGTGCTGCTGAACGCGAGTGTGTTGAGCATGAGGAGGTGGGTGGCAGCAGGAAGTTCAGATGGGACGTGGTCTGTGTGGCCTGGCAAAGAAAATGTCCGAGTCCTGTTCAGTTGTTCACTCCTGTATTAGGAAGAACCCACATCATTCTGTGGTATTAGGGGGTTAGGAGTGTGCATAGCACATAGCCCTTCCTGCCAGCAAGTGTCTTTTGTGCAGCCATGTTACAAGGTGTTGTCCTACCCTAGCTGTTAGGTTTCTGGACTGGGATCTGTAGGTGCTTCTTTTTCTGTGTAATTTTTTTGTTCAGTCGATTTATTTCAGCCGTCAACAGAAAGGCAGAGTTCTCAAATCTAACAGGGTCCTTCTGTTTTACAAAAATGGGTGGCCAGTTGGAGGAGGGACTGTAAAACATCCTGTCAGAAGTCTTGATCCACAAATCTGACAAAAGTAAGTTTCATTAGTAGCAGAGCTCATGGAACTACTTGCTTTAATTAGTTTTCCATAGCTGAGGAATTCTTTACCATATAAGGGTTTATTTCAGATGCAAGTTTTCCATTAGGAGACAAACACTATAAATTTTAATTAAAATAATTCAGACTTCACTCCTCCAAAAGTCGATGAAATATCTCTCTTTGTTTTGTGTGTTTTCTTCATATATTGTATTAGGAGCCTTAGTGGTGAGAATGATTGGATGGATGACTCATCTGTCCTTACCGCTTGCTAGGTTGCATGGAGGATACTACGTATGTGCAGTCTGCAACTCTACGCTAGAAGTTGCAAGTTCGCGCTAAACCATGTCATGGTCTACTATGTGTTATTTGGAGCTGCATACCTAGAAGAACTTGAACTGGGGAAAGGAAAGACTCTGGATGGAGAGCAGAATAAAGACCGGGTTGGGAGGTGAAAGGTGGAGCCAATATGTGGCCTGCTATAAAATACCAAACTGAAAATTACGGGAAAATGTTTTATGGGGCCTTTCCTCTGCACATTTGTCAATATTGTTTTGGGTTACAGAAGTCAAAAGCAAACCACGGGTTTTGGCAGGTAGGCTAATTCTAGCCTACTTCTAGCCCAGTGATCATAAATGATGACTTAAAACGTGTTTTTTAAAATAAATTGATTGTACTATTATCTAATAACTCACACTATGTTTAAGTTAGATTATTACAATCCCCTGGCTCTTCTCTATTTTAAATTGTAAAATGTCCCTTTTCTTTAGAAACAGAGAATTCTGACTGGCAAGTTTATAAGCCCAATAGATCAAATCTAGTGTAGTATTAAAACTGTATTTAAGTATTTTTAGTGTTTCAAAATTAAATTTTTCTGTAGTAGCCAGTAATAGGTTAAAGTTATTCCCACTGACATAAGCAGGAACAATTGAATTAAACCAGTGTTTAGCACTTTTAAAAAATGTACTTAGAATAGATAACATTTTTGTTGTTGCTGTAGTGATTTTTTTTTTCTTTTGTAGCCAATTGACTTCATATTATAATTTTATATTTGCTTTGCTGTTGTTTAATACCAGTCAAAGAGCAGTGGTTTGGGTGGCGGGTTCTTTGTAACCTTGTTTCTAGGCATTGTTTCAAAGTACACAGCTAAAATGCTTTATAGGTTTTGTTTAGAGCAGGGCTTTTAATACAAAGATCACCATGGAGTCTTTTTGATGCAATTTTGCAAATACCTGATTCTTGTTCTTTCCTTCAAACTTAACATTACATTTCAGTGGTGGACTGTGGCTGTTAAAAAGACATGTGATTGTCCTGCATACTGTGCTTTAAAAAGGATCAGATAATTTCTCAATATTTCTGAACATTTGACACTTTTGGAGAAGTCTGGTAATAGGAGAAGAGAAGAGGAGATGAAAATTAATTGTGTAGAAGGCTCAAGAGATCATCTTGCTGCAATGAATGTGAAGCAGAGAGCTTCCTTTGGACTATTTGGGTAAGGTTGTACCCTGATCTGCTCCTCAGTGCCCATGACTGAAGTTTATGATGCATGGTAGATGCCTTTAGGCAGAGAATGAGCAGCCAGCTTCTCATTAATTTGTAACAGAGAGACTGGTGGGAACATTGTTCCAGGCCATGGAGA
The DNA here is from genome assembly GCA_013389945.1 of Fregata magnificens. Classification (NCBI taxonomy): domain Eukaryota; kingdom Metazoa; phylum Chordata; class Aves; order Suliformes; family Fregatidae; genus Fregata; species Fregata magnificens. The sequence continues at coordinate 8,875 of WAAD01041901.1, read as the reverse complement.
GCTTGTAGTGAATTCCTTCAGCGTTAAGCAAGCTAAAAATAATACTCAAGAAAATGTATGCTTTAGCCAAACTCTTTGTTTTCTGAACATCCACTTGAACAGGGGTTAAAACTATGCTATGAAAGTAAAAAGAGCAAGAAGTATCCTCCCACTTTTTATTATAATCTTGAAACTATTAAGCTGTTGCATACATTTAAGTAAAGATTTTAAATTGGTCAGTAATGCTCATATAGGAATGATTTGGGGAATTTGTCTATGTGCAACTTAAAGATTCTGTTAGAACACTGGTATGGTTTTGTAAGCTCTTCATATCCTTATAACTATTTTTATATCCCCTTCCCGCATGTTGATTCTGTGAGGGGACTGGAGCAGATGAGCTAGCCCATCTGTCTGTGAAGAGATGAGTTGCTGAATCCAGTGGCTCCTGGTAGGCAGAGCTAAGGAAGAATTGCACACTAGATAAAACCTTAGCTGCTGTTTGGAGGCATGAGGTTTCAAGAAGTTGTGATTTCCATAGGAAAGGGAACAAAGATAAGAGCCATTGGTACAGCCCTTTAAAAACTGTAGTGGAATGGGTCATGGAGGGAGAGTTGCCAGCATGGGGAGACAGAACAACTGTTGGAGGGAGCAGAGATGTTGTAGCTGAGGGGCCAAACACAGCTGAAGGAGGCTGGTTGCAAGGCAAAAGGAAAGCTTCCAAAAAGTAAGCAGTGACTTGCAAGTGGGACATCTTGGCTACACAGGGATTTCTTGATCCAGTCCCTAGGTACATTCAAGTATGGGGGGAACCAGAGGGAGCAAGCTGTCTGCATGGGCTTTAATATTGCTGTGAAAATAGAATGCATTTATATAATTTTTAAAGTAAATTTTTAAAATGTAGGTCTGTATGTCTCTTCATTGCTTCAGAGCGCAAGGATGTTAAAATGCTGGATGAAGCTGCATAGGTGTGTTTCAGCTACAGCATCTCCTTGAGGGGCAAATGGTCCATGGCAAGGATGTTCAGGGGAAGAAACCTGCCCCCCATGAAGATTTCACCCTTTTCTCGCTCAGGAGGGAGGCCTGGACTGGAGCCCTTTCCTGCAGATAAATGACTGCCCTCTTTTTTTTTTTTTTTTTTTTTTTTGTTTGTTTGTTTGCAAAGAAAAAAAAGAAAAAAGGAATTGCTGGAGTATCAAGATGCTGTTCTGCTCCCCATTTGTGTGGTAATCAAATTATTAGAGCACTTGGCTGTGAAGGTACATTTATGTCCTCCCTGCAATGTGGTTCAAATTGTCCCACTTCTCCTGGCCAGAGGGTCTGGAGCTGGCAGGTCACCAGCATTGGGCCACCCTCTCTGTTCCTACTGAAGCTGTGCCACTGCACAGCTGGGAATGTGGCGCTCTCTGTGCGGTGGGGAAAGGGCAGCTGGCTCTGACCTCATTATTTAGCTCACAACACTCAAGGAGAAGAGTGTGGAGATCTCATCTCTGTTCCAGAGACTGTTCTTATGGCCTTAAACAGTGAACAGTTGCAAACCTCTCTATGGATCGCATCTTGATTTAAACATTTGGTTTTTGTATTTGTATTGGGGGGGAACAGGGGATGGGAAATAGCTGCAAGATGACCTAGTATCACTAATTTAACCTGATACGTGTGTGTCCCTGAAAGGGTATGCATTAGCTGCAAGTATTCTCTTTTTAAACCAGTTTTATTTTGCTAGCCTAGTTCCTTAGGGCAAAGCGTACTTTTGGAATCGCTGTGGTGGCCAGTTGTGATTGGTTTTGGTGGCTGCAGTCTAGTTTGTGTGTCTGTGAATTCATGAAGAAAGAAAATGAAAATACTAGGTGTGAGGTTAAACTGTATAACCCATAAAATGAGCTATACGTGCATCAGAACATCTCAGCCAGATGGATTTTCATGGTGTGGAGGTCTGAATAGAGCTGCTGTCACTCATGTGGATGAGGGTCTGGCAAACATAACTCCTTAACTTTTTTTTGGGTAATACTCAGAAATGAGAGATGCATTTATCAGAAAAACCCTTCCTCAAAATTCAAACAGGAAGCAAATGGAAAACCCATTAACATTGTGTTGAACCAGGAAAATACTCTTAATTTACAGATATCCTTTTGACTGAATACAGGAATGTGTTTGTTTTGTAGAAGGGGGTAGAATTATTGAACTTAAAAGCTGTTTGGGGCAATGTAAACATATTACTTACCCAACACACTTCAGCGAAGGAAGTGTGCCCTTCATACTTTCCCTTAGGAATTAATGCTTTACTTTGAGTGGTAGTAATTTACACAACCTATAAATACAATAAGTAATGTAAACTATAAGGGGCTAAAGGTATTTTTTTTTTCTTCCTTCCTCTTTTAAGGAGTGTCTTTCATCCCTTTAGTGCTCATAGCCTCATTAGGAAAGGGAGCTGTATTCTACTATATTCAAAAGCACGAGTAAGAATTTCATGTTTTCTTATGCTTAGGCAATAGCCTTGATTACCAGTTCCTACTGTTTATTATTTATGTTAATGGTGGCTTTAAAGTCATACTTGATCGCTGCATAAATATGGCATAGAAAGTTGCCATGAAAGCTTTTTTGTTTGTTTGCTTGCTTTGGTTTTGTTTTGTAGGAATATTGAAAATGTATTTTGGCCTCACAGCTTTCCTGCGCAAATCTCAAAGTTGTTTTGTTTTTCTGCTGAAAGGATTAAGCATAATTATCATCTTGTGCTGCGTTTTGTAACAAGTACTTTTGTTTTATAATCTAGGAAAAAGCATTCAATTTGTTTCATACAGGCATTCACAAAATGGGGAATTAAAGAGAAGGATTGTTGCTCCTCTTTACCTTTATGGGTAATTAAAGCATCTTCTCCCACCTCCACTGTTTCTTTTTCCTTCCCATTTTAGTTCTTATAGTAATCTGACTAAACACTAACTTAGGACTTTTCCACTTTAGATCATCTGTGCCACAAATGGAAAAATATTAGTCCAAAGTTAATGTTTAAAAGAAGTTTTGAACTAGGTTGTCCTTCCATACAGGCAGAAAAATGGGAGTCACGTCCCTAGCAGGCTAAGACAAGATTCCCAAAGAAATGGAGGTTTTTCATAAAGCTGAAAGGAAAAAAAAAATTGCTGTCTGTGGCCAGACTGTTGGTGTGGAGGTGAGGAGTTGTTTGGCCACAGGCTCTTTAGTAATGCAGCTTAGATTTTACCTGGCTGAAAAGCATTTTTGCCGTTGCATCCAGCCAGTTCATTGCTATTGAGGAGCTCTTTGGCTCGTCCATGTAGTGTTGGGTCACTTTCCAGGTGTGAAGATCCAGAATAGCTTCCAGGTTAAATGTGTTGTTCTGTGATTACAGAGGATATACTTTACCTTCATCTTCAAACAGTGCCTATTGGGCTGTTGATTTTTTTCACTCTTCAGCGGTTTCTTGTCTCGGCATTCAGTTCTTTGAATATGAGCAGGCATTAAACAAAACTCTAAAAAGTTCTCAATAACCAGGCTTTGCCTTTTAAACAGTAAGACCCTGATGCTGGAATAAAGTCTTTGACCAAAAAAGGCAGACCCAGAGTAGTAGGGTTCTTGAATGTTAATCATTTAATTGTTCAATGGTAGGTAGCTAATAAGATTAGATAAGTTAAAGCTTTAAATGAACTAAAAGAAATTAACTACTAAGAATTTTAACTGCAATGCTATGATAAACTTGAAAGTCATAAATACTTATTTTAATGAAGAACCTACTTTTTGTAGCCTAACATTTAACTTTGGTTTTAAATAAATGTAAATTTTCCAGAAATGCCACAGAGCATCCAATTTTGAAGATGCAGAAAGAGAAGGGGTCAATTTTCCTTGTTCGATAGCAGCAGCTGCCTCTGAATTTCATTCTTGCTAAGTGGTAATTGTAGGCAACACATTTNNNCTGATGATTATTTTACTCGATGGTATAATAAAAGTCAAAGTGTTCTTGAGCATTTGACAAATTCCTCAGTATATGTGGTAGAATAGGATTTCCTTCTGCATTAAGTACCTGTCTTGTTGTTTAGTTATGAAAAGGGGGACCAGTTCAGCTTTGCACGAGTGCTCCTTTGATCTGAATCCTTCTCTGATTTTTTTTTTTAAACTTGTTATCCAGGGTATTGGTATACAGTAAGATTAAGTTCCAAGCCACTGTCCTCCCCCCTGTAAAGTAAAAAACAATCTCTGCTTTTTTTCTTGGTTCCCATTTTATTTTATTTCCTTAATTTGCTGTCTGTTGCTTGGTGTTCATCCCTCCTTGTTTCATAGGAGGCATTAAATAGCTGCTGTGATATCTTAAGAAGGTATGAAGGGACTCTAATAGGGATTTCTTTTCTGTCTCAGTAGGTTAAAATCAATTTGGTGGCTGCATGTTATGGTGCTCTTCCTCCCTTCCCGATTGCTGGAAACGGGAGTGGATTAATCTACCCCTAAACTGCTGTACAGAAACCCTTTGCTCTCACGTCAAAAAAGTCAGTGCAAGTCTGTGAATTGTTTTATGAAAATACTGGATTGAGTTTCAGGCTTCAGGTCCCTGCTGATACATTAAATTCATCATGGTATTGGCAGAGAAGAAGCAGGGGACCTTTCTTTAGCTGGATAAATAGGAGAAGCGTCAACTCCAGATGCCTTGAGAGAGAGACTCCAGACAAGCTTTCAGTACAATTACAGAAGGACAAAGTGGAAGAGACCCGTGGGACTCCTATGTGTATTGAATTTTGTTTAGCCTTTTGGTCACACTAACTGAAAAAAAACCTATAGGAGTCTTTCAAGTGTATATTTTGGGTATAAATATGGCAGTGTTGCCTTTTTTTTTAAATATGTATGTATGTGTATATGCATGCTGTAGTATTTTAGGAAATGGTATTGGCAGAGGGTACTCAAGTTAAAAAAATTAGAAGTACCTCTCTTCCAGTGCACATAGCACATGGAAGAAAAGTCAAGACTCTTCCTTGAGACATTTCCCAACATTTGAAATAAGTGGACTTGTGTGGGACCGGTGCATAACTCGGCAGCATAGATGGTCAGCTTCAGTTGGATGTGCAGGAAGGAATTCTGTTCGTTCACCTGATCTTTCTCTGCAGACAGTTAATAACTTGTCTAATCTTCCCTTACCTGCAGGGAGCCTTCAGTGATTCTTTACATGAAATCATTTCAAATGAAAGAATAAAACTCAAAGTCATTGTTGTTTACAGTTTGTTGATGGGTGTGGTAATCATGTCTGCATAACCTGCCTACTTTTTATGTATAAATAAGGATATTTGTTGGATATTAATCCTTAGCAAAGCAATATTGCTTATCCTTTTAGTGTTTCACTGGTTTTAATTCAAATTTGATAGGAACATTTCTTCCAAAGCACAATGCTGTCTGATCACATGCTCTGCATTATAAATCTTCCCTTTGTGATATTCTTTAAGTTACATAATGAAATTGAAAATAAATAATTATCATATGCAATGGGTCTTTGTGCCTTCTGACTTATGGAATTGGTTATCCTATGCATTTTTAAATGGAAGTCCTAATTAAGTAACATCAGATACCAATTTTACTGAGCAGAATAGTTTTAGAAGCCAACAGTGTCCTTTGTTGTAGAAGGCAGATTTTTTTTTCCTTATCTGTAGTTTCTTTTTACATAAATTACAAGCATTCTGTTATTTGAACTTGATTTCTTCTGCACCTTTTCTCCTTTTTCACTCTAGGAAGTCTCTCTGGTTCTCATTCATGTTCTTCATCTGTTTCATCTGAGGTGATGCAGTGTTTCAGCGCTGGCCACATATGGGACTACCCTTAAACCTGGTTTCCACTGTTGCCAGTACCAGTGCGGGCGGGAAACAGAACTGAAAATAATGACTCTTCTTATTTTACAAATAAAGTGGTTTGGTTTGGGGTGGGGGGTTGCTGGTTTTTTTTTTTTCTTTTTGAACTTCTGCTGTTGTCCATGTTTCTAGTGCTAATGACTGTGGAGAAAAGTTTGAAAACACCTCTTATAATGTGAGTTAATCGCATATCTCTGTTTTAAGAAAAGACCAAGTATTGGGAAGTTCACAGTGACGCTGTAGGAGTTGGCAGCGCTATTTGGTTTCTTTGACTGAGTCATCAGTTTGGTGTGACTGAACTGAAATTTTGGCCTTTCTTTGATGTGTCCTCATAAATGACTAATTGTTACTTTAAGCTCGGAATTAAGTAAAATAAATTTTTTTTTTAAAGTGTCTTTCATCTACCCTGAGCCCTTCCTCTGAATTTCTTTCTCAGTCATTGTAGATAATGTCACTCTTGCACTTGTTATATGTATAGGTCAAATGAAGGTCCAAGGTGATGTCATAAGACCATAAATAAAATAGTTAACCAGACTTTTATTTAGCCCAGTATCTGATAATAGCCAGTGCCCTAAAGTACAGAGCAAATTTACACTAATGCTTTCATAGTGTCCACTGCTCTGCATCTTGAGGACTTACTGGGTGAAAGGAGGCAGTTGTTGCGTTTAACGGCTGTCAGTGGATCTTTCCTTCATTAACTTGTCCCGTTATTTCTTGAGCGAATGTGGAATTCAGCATCCATAGTAAACTGTGGAAGATTTCCTCAGCATAACTGCGTCTTGCGTGGAAAAAGTGCTTTCTTGAACCTTACATTCCCCAGTATGCTTTGATGCTGTCAGCACTTGCATTAGCAAATACAGCGAAGAGTTGTTATCT
>WAAD01041899.1:2664-16858 GCA_013389945.1 Fregata magnificens | reverse complement strand
GTGTCCCCTCCCCTTCCAACTTCTTATGCACCTGGCAGAGCATGGGAGGCTAGAAAAGTCCTTGACTAGTGTAAGCACTACTTAGCAACAACTAAAACATCTCTGTACTATCAACACTGTTTTTAGCCCAAATCCAAAACATAGCCCCATACTAGCTACTATGAAGAAAATTAACTCTATCCCAGGCAAAACCAGCACACATTCTTAAAGTAATTCATTATTCAGTATCACAATCTATGAAGACTTCACAGAAGCCAAAAGAGCTGTCCCTAAATCATAAACTAAATATGGGAGATGCAGCTTAATACACTGCATGCTGAATCTTTGGTCCGTGCTTCCAACCCTTTGGAGTACCTAGGACAATCCAGAGATCTCTTACAGTTAAACATTATAGTGCTGAACTGAATGAAACCCTTAATTCCTTGAAAAGACCAGAAGGTTTCTTTCATCTTTTGGGAGATGCCAGATTGGCTTTAGGAAAAGGAGGCTCACAGCCTGAAAGTTTCATCATACATGGGCTCACTTCCTTTTAATTTTTCAGAAAACATTGGATATGGAAAAGATAGGAGATATTTCAGTGTGGGATATCTGCTGCTTTTATTATACACTACAGATCTGCCTCCTGGTAGTAACTCAGAGTAGAATATTCACAGGGCCAGTGGCTCTTTGAAATCATAAAATTATTTTAATTCCAGTCTCTTCTTGTTCCTCCTCACTGACTTTTCTCCCAACTACTGCTAAAACAGGATATTGAAGGTACTTCTGGAATTCAGAAGTAAAAGAATAATACCCATTCCTTTTCAATGACAATGACAGAGCTTTGTATGCCTGTCTTTAATGTGAGGTATTTCAGATTTGCCCGCTCTGAATTCACAATGATGAAAGGTGACCCAGGCCAAGTGCCAGAATGATTCAAAGCAGCTCACATGCAAAGACGTGTTCTCTCTATATATTTCACTCATAGGAAATAACTACAGGTTTGCACAGAAGCACTACACTAGATAGCTTTGGAGGTTCGAGAGCTCAAAAAACATTTATCGTAGTCTTGCACTGTCTTCTACATCAGCTGGTTCTCAAATACCTTTGAAAGAACAGGTATACTGTTTTGCAAAGATGAGTAGGTTTAGCAACTAGAGTAAAGCCAGAAAAAGAAATACTTTGCATTCTTCTTTAGATTGACTTGGAGATCTACTCAGCATGTTTCCTGTTTCATAAAAGCTGTTGTTTGTGTACATCTATACAGGCCACACTCAAATAGCATATTTACAAGAGAAATGGATAAGATCAAGTTTTCATGCCTACAGTGTCTCTAAACCAGTGACGGGGCGGGGGGAACATAGAAAAGAGAAAGTAGCAAGAAAATAATAGAAACTTAAATAGTAAATGTATCCTACAAGTTGTAAGAAAGTACAGGGAAGTACCAGAAGCCACTTCAGTGAGCTCCAAATATGCATTCACATGCAAAGCTGAGAGTCAAGTGACATACAGCTGAAGGAACAGATTTAGTTAAAAGCTCAGATAGAAGGGAAGGAGTAATACATGACCAACACAGAAATAGGATGCATGTTTTGTCTGATCTAATAGTGCCTCTTTGGACTGAATGAGAGGTAGAAATGGTAATTAGACATGGCTTGAGACATGCTGGGTAAGCTGAGCAGTGAGAAGTAGCAGAAGAGATTAGTTTCTCCAGGGAACAAACAATGTGCATCGGTCTAGCTAGAGCGCCTTGCTTCTGTGCCTTCTTTGTTTATAGTGCAGCTCCTCCCAGCTGTCAAAGACGACTCTGGATGTTAATGTCTAGGTATATCACTATTATTACTTTACATGTATTGAGGAAAGTATGAACTGACAACCTACTCCTTGGTTAAGGTTTGTTAAGCAGACAAGAGAAAAGATTTCATATTCAGCTTAAAAAGTGTTTTTGCTACTGCAACTAATGTCCAGTCTAGAATTAATATGTTGATAGACACTTTAAATGGCATTTTCTCTAAATATAAAGAAAGTACTTGTCCCATCATATTATCTGAAGATAAGCAGTGGTCCAAAAGTGGCAATAATGTTTACCTTTTTTGTAGTTATATCCTGTAGCTTTGTATATAGGCTAAACATTGAATCTATTCCTTTTGAGGGAATGAAAAGCTATTGATTTTTGAGGATGGAGAGCAAATTGATCCAATATCCGTGGAAGGTACAGTGTTTTTAACTATAGCATTTTGTGTATTACCGTTTTGTACTGTAGATAAAGAGGTTAAGGAAAAAAGACTAAAACTCTAGTTTTAGTTAGATGTGAGTTGTCATTGTTTTAGCTGAGTAATTCCCTCAGCCAGAGATCCTTTGTAAGGATTATTTTATTCCTTAAATCACCAGTATAATTGACAGGAACTGACTGTTATGATAGCAGACTGTGATAATTAAATTCCTATTCTACACAATCTAGAGAGCCCCTGCAGCAAACACAGAGATGCTTGGTAGACAAAATAGCAAGAGAGGTCCTTGGCCAAGGGACAACAGGTAGAGAACTTCCACTTCCATGACTGTCACTTCTTTTCTTCTACTGAGCGCTAAACTTCAGTAGATTTCCTTAAACCCTCAACATTTTGTTCTTCTCTTCATTATTTCCTTAAGAATTTTTAAGAACTCCCTTGGGATTATAATGTCTGAACTCTTTTTAGATTAAGAACTCTTGTTTAAATAAACTTTGCCCTTTTCATTAAAATCACCTTCCTCTTGTTAATTACAACCAACCTTTGGAGTATAATAGTGATTACAACCCGATCTTCTGCTCTGCGTACTGAACTGGGACACCTGCTGTAGTTCAGAGTGCTATAAAGAATGTTATACTTTAACTACAGTTTAAACATGCTCTTAAGTCTTTTGAAATGGGGAGAACTAAACTTGCTGATTTTCAAGCACAACTTGCTAAATATTTTGCAGTCATTTCCATGAAATATCTGAGATATCATGCTCCAAAGAACTTGAATCAAGTGTGAAACTGGTTGTAAAATCAGTGAGGTGGCCCTGAGGGAAAATTTTCTTCTGTTAATAGATGCAGTTGCCATACAAATACATTAATTCCCTCTGTCAAGAAATTAGCTGTTTTCTAGCTAATATCGTTTCCATGCAAAACCAAGCTGCATAATCCTTGTGAAATGAGAATACTTCTAGTCAGAAAAAACATGTTTTATGTAACACACAGCTCAATTAATTATCTAGCTATACTAGAAAGTCCTCTTTCTAAACATAAAACCAAGACAAATGCCTTAAATACTTTAACTCATCCTTTAACGCAAAACCTTGCTCCTGACTTTTATTAAGCGACTGTGTTTGAGGCACATGTGCCACCAAGCCTTACAATGTGTGGAGAAGGGGAGGGGGGAACCCACACCAAAAACACACCAGAAAAACTTATGATCAAGCCCTTACTTATGCTGAATCAAATTACAAAATTGCCTTTTTTTTAGCTGTATGTTTGGACTCACCCTGCATATAAACAGACTCATTCTTATCCCTAGTTAAGCTCTAGGAATCCTAAGCAGAAGAAGAAAAATGTTGAAAGTGGAAGCTTGGTTCCATACACTTAACAATTTTGGAGCACAGAGAGAGACAATTGTCTTAGGAATAAGGCTAGGGCATCAGGATATTTCTTATTAGGACAGTATACAAGTAGCATAGATCATCTGCTGGTAGTGTAAGTCTAGTCAATGGAGCCATTACCAATTTAGGTAAGTTAAGGATCCTGCCTACAATTCTGTATTTTTCTTTCCCACCTGCCCTCCTGGAGGGTCTGGAGCAATTGTCTGCTTTGGAATTTAGACGAGTGAGGTACAAGTCCTTTATCTCACTGACAGACTGAATAGCCTTGAGCAAAGGGCCTGGGGAAGTCTCCAAAAGGGGATCATACTGTGCTGGTCACTCTAATTAAATGCAAATGGTATAGACAGAAAGCACTAGGTTTCCAAGGTAGCGAAGCTAGGAATAGCATGACAAAATGAGCTGGGCGGTGGTCTGCAATTGTCAACTTTAAGCCATTTTATTTTAAGGTGAGGGAAAGACTTCTGTGTCTGCTCTGTATTCTTTGAAAGGAGTCTTTAAGGAAGAGATCTGCAGAAGGAAAACAAGTCATGGACATAAAGGTCAGGAGGCAAAAGGAAAAGCAGTCTAAGGTGAAGTGGCTATTTCATTTCCCTCCAAGCTCTGTTATAAACAGTTAAGCAAGACAAAAAAAAAAAACCCCAAAGCCACCAAACCAAAAATCCCCGAACAAACAAACACCACCACCACCCCCCCCCGGAAATCCCAGCCTAAAACCCACCAAACAAGCAAAAAGGAAAAAACCCATCCCAAAACACAAAAACACCCCACACCTTGCTACTTATCTACCACCTAGTGACTGTGTTGCTCTGGCTTAGGAGTGGAGTGCTAGATGTTACTGTAATGGGGTCAACCCTTGCACTGTATTCACATTTACAATAGATGCCTAATGCAGCACAAGTATCAGAACTGGTTTTGTTCAGGAAGTTTCCGGCTGTCAAAGTTATTGACAGCTGTAGTAACAGTAAAGAGTAGAAAGAGTATTGTACTGTAGAAACAGTAAAGAGTATTGACAGCTGACAGTAAAGAGTAGAAAGCCTACAGCAACTTAATGCAGAGTCAAGTAACTTCCCCCTGCCATCCTCCCCCAGTTTATTAGAGTTGAATCATACACCTCAAAATCAGTGATGGGCTTAAGAATCATGATTTCTGAATGACAGGAACTAACCCTATTGCTGCACCTCTTGCCCTGGGGTTGGAGCAAGCATCTTACTGGAATTCTTCTAACAGTTCAAAATACCTCTCAGGGCTAATACCATGTGACCTATTTAAAATGCCTAAATAGTAGTTTTCCATTCAAATTGCTCTCTACTTCCTATTTTTTATTAGCTGCATCTTTAAAGATAGCTTTGTGTGCAACTAAATAATTCATCATTTTTTAGTATAAGACAGAACTTTTAAAAATACAGATACTCATAGCAGAAGTGGTAGTGTACTTTGCACCTAGAAATGTGTTTGCAAAACATTCAGATTCTTCACTGGGACTTACCAGAAAGTGCAAATATAGACTCATTTATCACAATCTTAAATTCTAGATGTTTCTTTACATGCTGATTTTTTGCAAAGGCTTTAATTCCCCATATGGAGGCACTAAGCACCAGCCCATTTTGTTCCTGCAAAACTAGAGGAAAGCTTATTTCAAATTTCTAATTAAAATTCTTTCTTGCTGCGTAAGGAGGCCTGATGGTATTCCTCAGGGTAGTTGGATGGGTTTCTGATTGAATTACAACTGGCCCGATTGCGTGAATATTTCATTTAAATGTTGTGAACTGAAAACAGCAATTAACAACAACCTGAATAATAAAAAGCACTACTTTCTCTTCTCCCACAGTTGATTCAAATTAAATGCTTAGTCACTGGGGGAAAAAAACCAACCAACCAACCAACAGACCAACCCAGAAACAAAAGGCTAAGCAGGAATCACTATATGGGAAGAGGAGAAGACTACATTCATCACCCTTGAAGTCAGAAACACTGTGCCTGGAGATGATGATTGTGTATATGACGTTGTTGCAGAACTGCCCTCATGAAGCATGACTGTGCTCCTGATCTACTATTTATTCAATATCCTACTATAACTTTGTTCTGGAAAGCCACTATTGACAACTCTGACAGGTTCTTTATGCACCCTGCCGTTAGAGAGTCTGTTCTTGGTTTTGTAACTTTGTCAAAGTCTTAAAATTAAAAAGCTCATGAGAATTCATCTAAATCTGGCCCAAGTTCCACTGTTTCAAAAATATTCTTAGTAGTTGATAACTGATAGGACCTTGACAACTGGAAGAAAATAAGTTTATTAATGATAACCTTTACCATTAATTATTAGTGATCCACAGTGTTAATCACAGGTTTAAATTGTCAACTTGATTATCATAATTGTAACAGCACAGTGACTAAATCAGAATAAGTTATTAGTAGGACCATTGTGTTCCTATTATAGAGTTTTCAATGACTGTATCAATATCCACAGTTCAGAATAAAACCCCTCCTTGTGTTCCCACATCAGGAACAGCTCAAACGAAGCTAGCAGAGCTATACTGGAAAAAAACCCCAAAAACAGAGTCAGTGAAAAGGACAGGAAATAAACCCACAACTTAATTAGTTTTCTGCAGCAGCAATGGTGATTTCATACGTAAAATGGAGTCAGCACAAAGCACTGCATGAGGATCAATGCTACAATCCTCAGATGCAAGGATATGGGCTTATTCTGGCAGCTGCAAACTGTTCTGGTGCTGTCTGTCCCTTGTCAGCCACAGAAGAACATCTTTCACTTTGTCTTATTAGTGTGGTACCATCTCATGGGCTGATTCTTCCACAGAAAAATGAGCCCCCCTATTTAAGTTCAGTATTCCTCAAACTGATTTTCAGCTGGAAACATAGCAAAATTGCATTTAATTATTTAATGGTACCATTCTTCTAGATTTTGGGGCCTCCTTCTTAGTGGCAAAATTCTATGGATTATAGCAAATAGTAATAATATAATTTAATATCTATATTTACATCTGACTTATTAAATTTGCAGTTCATTATTCTTTTTCTACAGGATAAACTTCACACTCAAAGGGTGTTTATAAAGCGTTTCCCCCCTTGTACAGTTTTTCCTTTGTTTTTGAGCTACTATCCTCACACTAGGAGCAGTTTTCTCAAATGAACTCCAAATGAATTTCTCATTCTAGTTTTGGTTCTAAACAAAGCCAAATCTGAAAGCAAAAGTCAGCTGAAAACAATACGGTTTGGATTTAAGAAAAAGTCCTCACAATAAACCATAAGGTTTTATGATGCTTTTGGTGCAAGTCTGTGAGTTGACCTCAGTACTGCTGGGAGTAAACCACAAATTTAGTCTTAGATGCTGTAAAAAATTGAATTTATAAACTGGAAATGGTAGTTCAGACCAACATCTTACACAGGTTAGTTCTATGCATCAATGGGCGAAACTACATTTCAAATCATCCTTCAGCTGTAACACTGATCTCAAACTTCCATCAACATTGAAAACATTCAGACTGGATTTGGATTCTATACCTACAGACATCTTCAGAACAACCTTTAGGAAATGTTTAACCATGGATCTGTTTTTATTTCAGGCTGTTCATGTTTTAAAAATATATCTGAGAATCAGTTTGGTTCAAGCCAGACTTTGGCTTCTAGGGAAAAGAGGGGAAATAGAGGTGGGCAGGCAGGAGCTCGAATTATAAGTTTAATTCTAGAGCCAAACATTGCAAACTGATTTTACCTCTGTTTTGAAATTTTAAAAGTAAGGAAAATACATGGCTTTAAACTCCTTTAAAAGCATGTAGGCACAAATTCGATGTTAAACTTAGTATTTGAGCTGTCTGTGATAATTGGTGGTTCAGTCTGTTTAAGTGAAGATTTGATGTCAGGTTATTGCCTCTACATGCACAAATATCAGTCCAAGTCCCATTTTGATTGTGCATGCAGATTATGTGATTGTTTTGGGGGGAGTGGGGGGGTGGTGGTGTTTGTTTTAAACTTCCAAGAAGTATTGACTTTGTAAGAGATATTTTAATGGAACTAACAGAATCATTGCCTTAAGTCTGATTCTGTTTAAATATAATTGCCTTAGACAAGATAATAAATTCCTCTAATAAGAAAACTGCTTCTTAAGGAGAGTTGTTGCTTTACTGACAAAGAATTTTATCTCCATGCCTCAGTGGAGATCACTGAGCTAACACTGGTCAGTCCTCCTGAAATGAATGATGGCATGCCTGTGGCAGACTTCAAGGCTGCAGTGGTGCGCTAAGGCAGCTGCCCTGTGTTTGGGATCATAGCTGACTTTTCTGCACTGCAGTCCTCAGAGCTGGGTACAAATGTTCCTGGGGCATGCCAAAGGATTTTTTTGTGACAGTCAGTTTTGCAGGGTGGCTGTATCCAGCATCCTTTGGCAGAAGTTATCTATCCTCTGGTGGAAGCTACTCAGGGAGTCTCCTGAAAGAGGACTGCAATCTTGGTTATAAAAGTTAGAGTTACACTTATTTCCCTTTGGTCACCTTCAGCCAAACCTCAGAGTAATCTACGTGTGCCAGAATTCCAAGGAGGGAGGAAGAAACTGTATTTTTCATCAGCACAACTGAATAGATCTGCTGTTTCAGAGGAAGGGCATCTGCTATAAGAATATGACATTTATCAGAACTGTGTGGGCTTCTGTCATCAGCATTTACACAATGTATCTTTAATTAGGCATTTATACTGTTATAATATTCAGGCCATGTCGAGGGAGGTGACCCTTCATCTCTGCTCAGCACCGGTGAGGCCACAGCTGGAGTGCTGTCTCCAGTTCGGGGTGCCCCAACACAAGAAAGGCATGGACTTCCTGGAGAGAGTCCAGCAAGGTTATAAAGGAGCATCTGTCATACGAGGAGAGGCTGAGAAAGCTGGGACTGGTTATTCTAGAGAAAAGAATGCTCAGGGGGGAATCTTATTAATCTATATAAATACCTGATGGGAGGGTGTAAAGATGATGGAGCCAGACTTTTCTCAGTAATGCCCACTGGGAGGATGAGAGGCAATGGGCACAAACTGAAAAACAGGAAAACACTTTTTTTTACCATGAGGGTGGTCAAACACTGGAACAGTGTTTCTCAGCACAGGAAAGACATGGACCTGTTGGAGTAGGTCCAGAGGAGGGCCATGAAAATGATCAGAGGGCTGGAACACCTCTGCTATGAGGAAAGGCTGAGAGAGTTGGGGTTGTTCAGCTTGGAGAAGAGAAGGCTCCGGGGAGACCTTATTGCAGCCTTTCAATACTTAAAAGGGGCTTGTAAGAAAGATGGGGACAGACATTTTAGTAGGGCCTGTAGCAATAGGACAGAGAGTAATGATTTTAAACTAAAAGAGGGTAGATATAAGGAAGAAATTTTTTATGATAAGGGTGGTGAAACACTGGAACAGGTTGTCCAGAGAGGTGGTAGATGCCTCATCCCTGGAAACGTTCAAGGTCAGTTTCGACAGGGCTCTGAGCAACCTGATCTAGTTGAAGATGCCCCTGCTCATTGCAGGGGGGTTGGACTAGATGATCTTTAAAGGTCTCTTCCAACCCAAACCATTCTATAATTCTATGATTCTATAACAGGTTGTCCAGAGAGATTGTGAAGTCTCCATCCTCAAAGATATTCTGACATGGTCCTGGGCAACCTGCTCTAGCTGACCCTGCTTAAACCAGGAGTGCCTGAACTAGATGATCTCCGGAGGTTCCTTCCATCCTCAGTGATTCTGTGATACCTGTCAAGTGGAATGCATGCTGTGGATGGGCTTACGCCAACAACTCATATTGTTATCACTGGGATGAAAGCCTGCTACAAACTTCCCCCCCAGTCAGTGAAGTTACATGCGTTAGAAGGAGGGGAGTAGGCAAGGTAGAGAGAGTAGAGAGATGCTTACCTCCGATTCCTGGAAATCACCCTGCCATCACTACCAAGCTAAATTTTGCTAGCCTGTAGACGGGCTCATATGCAAAGAAGCAAAATTATTTTTTGCCTAGGTGATGAAAAGCCTTGAAAACACACTCTCACACGTTATGAAACACTCTTTAAAGTGCACCACACATTTTAATTGTGCTGCAGAACTGTTTTACTGAGTCCGAATCCCCCATCCCTACATTATGCTTTTGTTCCCTGTGGATATGACCTTAAAAAACGTGCTGAAAAACAGTATAAGACTAAAACCTTATTTCTAGAGAGAATTGGTTTAAAGATTTGTCAACTTTGTTTTTCATATGGAAAACATTTTCATCAATCTTTATATTTAAGTTATTTCAAAGAAGTTTCATTTTGGAAACACAGGAGAAACATTAAAAGCATCATCTTTGACACTTTTGAGAGTAGACCATTTTGATTTTGGTCCAAAACAACTTGTTTAAATTAAACTAAGTGTTAAAGTTCCATAAAATTCATAAGAGGTCAAATTAGGGCAACAAGTTTTGATTTTAATCAAACCCAAAAGAATTTAAGTCACCCAAGACCTCAGAGATTTCCTACATGAATTCCATTTTACAGGAAACCTAAAAAGTCTTCTTTTGTTTGAAAATGTAAGAAAATATATTCTTTAGAAGTCAATACTTCCCACTAAACAAAAAGTCTGTGGTTCATTCCGATTTCTTTTATAACAAAAGCTGATACATTTATGGCATTAGATTGCTGTTTCAAAAATCTACAAACAATCACAAATATAAGTTAGTATAAATCATTATTTTAACAATTTACTCATCAGAAGTATCCTGCAAATGAGTATGTATTGGTATATATTTTTTAAACCTGCACTTCTCACAACTTTCCAGGTATTAAATATTCTAATTGTTTTCTAGTTGAATTTAGAATTCTCAGAATTGCAGAATATGCAGACTCAGGATTACTCTAGAAAGTCTCTCCCATTTTACATGACTGCAGTCCTTTATCTGGTCAGATTAACTCTATTGCTGCCAGAAAAGAAAATTTGTTTGTCTACATGACAGGCTGCAGGTTACAGGTACAAAAAATGCAAGATGGACAGCCCCCTGTCTTACATGCAGCAGGCACACAGCTCATTAGAGTTTAGACGGTAGCATTTTTAATTGTAGAAATGTGTCAGAGCCAACTGGACAGCTGTATTTCCAGAGCCCCGTTGGAAGCTCCAGTGCCAATACTTAATCTGTCTTTTCACTGTATAAATAGAAAACTAGGCAAACTGAATGTAAAAATCACATAATGATCATCATAACCTAGAAAAATAAATTACGCTAAGCTTTTGTTCATTTTTTTAATAAATAAGGGGATATAAGAAGAGTTAATTTAAGACCAAAAAAATGGTCATCACGTTCTTTATTTCTCTGCTTTCCTAATATATAAAACTAGTTCAGTTAGAAGGAAAAATTATGTCAAATGCTGAGCTCTCAAGGCTGTAATGTAAACATTTTCAAAGTTTCTAATGCAGTATCAACTGGATTCGCACAGGGACCCAAGTATTTAAGTACCACTTTCAATAAATAAACCCACAGTTTAGATCCTCAACACCCCTGCTCGGCTGCCACTCTGGAGATAACTAAACTTGTGTGGCACATTGTTTTTCCCACTAGACAAGCACAATGCAGCACAGCCTGAGTCCTGGTGGGGGTTAAGCTGCTTGGTGTCTAGTGCCTAGGCATCCTCCACCCTAGGCATTTTTCCTCCTAGCTTGAAGAATGACCCAAACAGACATTTGTTCAAATACTCTAGCTGCCTTTGACTTCCCAGAAAAGACATGCTGGCTGGGATGTTCTCCTTTTCTCCAGTATCTCCATCACTTACTTATCTGCACAATTTTGTGAACAGAACTGGTCACCTTTCTCTCAAGAGAAGGTACTAATTAGTCTTCAGATTTTCTCCCACTGTGGCCCAGCAGCTGTGAAAGTCAGTGTGTTTCACGTTTGGCCCATTCTCAAGACAGTTTCTATTCATACAGTCTTCCTAACTAGCCCTCCTCAAGGCAGACAGCCCTGTGCCAACATGCAAGATCAAGCCTGCCTGTAGAGGCAACTTGGACAGCACCTAAACTGGAGCGTCAGTGAGGACTGTGTTTTGCAACTGCGCCCTACATCTCCTCTTCTGTCCCATTGTCTTTCAACAGCACAGCTGATTTACTTATTTTATACACAGAACAGCTTTTGACAGGATGGAGACATTGGATAGGAAAAGGTAAGTCTCCTGTTTCTCAGTCACACGAAGACACTCAATCCGTAAAACATCTACTTCAAACTCCACTGACTTCAATCTGCCAGCTGCAAAATACTCCTGAACAGTTTAACACTTTGTAGAAGACAAAAAGCCACAAACCAAAATTGTGTCACAACCACCACCAGTTCCTAGCCACCTGCAATAAGCAGTGATTCAGGTGACAATGTCCAGATAGGTCAAGAAAATAGATCCAACCATTACCTGTTAGGATGCAAATCACTAAGCAAGCTTGGCAAAATTTCTGTTTGTCCCTATTCTCATTAAATATGGACATCATTATATTCTATTTAATCTGCCTCATCAGACATAATGTAGCTGTAAATGCATTTGACACAACCCTGTTACATGAATCAACATTTGGAATTTCCCCAGGTAGGGATTCTTTTTCCTCATAATTAGTATAGGAATCATTTTTAGAGGTTAAATTGTACTTACATGGATTTCATTGTTTAATAAAGGGAAGCCTTTGAATTTCAACTTCCATAACGGTACTTAACTTTATAGATTCTTCCTTAGAAGTATAAAAGCTGAGAAGACGATAAAACATGTTTAGATGCTACAGTGCCTTTCCCAAAACTACAGATTTGATAATGTTTTTAGACAAGAGTAGTGAAATCATATCCCAAGGGCATGCAAACTGTTTTTCAGTGTTTTCTTGACTTTCAGAAGAGGCATAAAATAGCAGATCACAATGCACAACACTTTCTGAATTATCTTAATGTTTAGATTATGTGGATTCTGTATGCAAAGCTGTCATGTACCTTACATGCTTCAAATTGTCTGCTGTGTGAACAGTGAGTGTTTCAGATGAGACAGCTCTCAACCTGCAGTCCATTTAAAAAGCCCCGATGAACTCCTCTCCCACCCCGATCCTAATCAAAAAGACCAAAACCTACTGAAACCACACTGACAATCTGAAACAGTGACCTGCCCCTCTGACTTCGAATAAATTGCGTTCTTATTATGCTGCTCTGCCGTTTTCACTTCAAAAAAAGATTGGAGTGTTCCCAAATAGCTTTTCAATTATAACAGAATTCTTAGTCTAGCAACTTAGAGACTGTAGGTTAAGAAAACACATTTATTACAGAAGACCTGAGAATGCAGTTATTAAGTGGCACAACTGAATCATAACTAGATGAAATCTCAAATCAGGTTGCATGCACATAACTGTNGAAATTGTCTGGGAAACCAATACCATAGAGTACACTGATCACGGATGCGTTTGTTTTCTACTGCAAGATGCATATCTTGCTGAGTATACCCACAAAGTCCATCACCCATGAAGCACTGATACGATTGGGAAAGGAGTATGAACTTCTGATTAGTACAGCAGCCTCAGAAGTCCAGACCTCTACTGTTTACTCTTTTATTATCATTCATTTTATTTATTATAGTAGTTGTCCCAGAGCTGAGCAGAAACAGGGCACCCCTCTTTGCTGAGCACTTTAGTACAGAGTAACTGAGGTAATTTCTGTATGGGAAAACTCAGGAGAGAGCCAAGCTGAATTTCCAAAGTACATACTGGACCCCACTATAGACAATCATTTAAAAATAAGCTTATTTTCCTTCAATTAAATTAACTCAGCCTAAGTGTAATATTGAAGTATCTGCCAGTATGTTATAGCCACAAAAAACTCAAATGAAAGTATAGCACATATAGTCAAGTTCCTTCCCAAACACAGCCTTTAGTTATAGTTATAGCCTTGGGATTGTTATCACATTGCAAGTGAAGTACAAGTAACAGGTACTCTAACAGGTACTCGTAGTCTTTTTTTTCTTTTTTTTTTTAATAAGAAGCAGAAGCATTCGGGTTTTGTTGCCAACACGGCGCTCAGTTGCATACCACATTGTCAGTTTTCAACCAAAAAACCACTGTGCTAGCAAGAGTTTACCATACAGACTGGGTCTTGTCATTTAAAATTCAACCCAAACATCCCTTTTTAGATATGCTTAGAAAAAGAAGAGAACAGAGAAAAGGCACAAAGGACTATGGTTGCAAATGGGGCAAGCTGTTATGTTAGGTACCACTACAATTTTCTTTTTCACTGATCCTGTATGTCCCTATGTCCCCCATTTTCATTCTTTTTGCTAGTGGCCGCACAGCGTGACACAAATTGAGAGTCCCTCATCTTGCTGCTACAGTTCTGGCAGAAGTGCACGTTGTGTCACACTTCTCTGCAATGTTTGGCATTCTCAGAGCACCTCTTCCCCTCACAGGCAGCATAGAAAATAAGGTGTCCCACCTTAAACTTAGTATTGAAATAGAGAGAACATTTTCCTTCTCCATATAGGAGACACAAGTTCAAACCTGCCCAATCCCAAGTAAAGATGTGAATCCAGTTCTTCTCCCAAGGTACTCTAAGTACTAAGTTTCAGGATATTCAGTGGAACCTCAACACCTC
>WAAD01041898.1:181311-210107 GCA_013389945.1 Fregata magnificens | reverse complement strand
CCCACCGTGCCGCCGGGTAGCCGGGCCCGGCGGGCAGGAGCTCCCCGAGCCGGGCCTCGGGACAGCCCCCTCAGGGCCCCTTCCCACTCCTCCTGCTGCCTCAGCGGGCGCAGGACAGCTGCAGGCCCGGGGGCAAGCGCCTTTCCCTCGGGGCTGCACGCATCTGGGCAGGACGGTGATTGACATGATTAACGCCACCCATAAGCTGGGTCCTCGCGGGGTCCCTGCTTTGGGGTCGGGACTCGGCCCCGCTCGCTCCAGAGCCGCTGCAGGCTCGCTGGAAAGGGAAGTCCTGATGGTTCACCTGCCCACGGCCTGTCCCAGCTCCCCCAGAGCCACTCTTCTCACACTCAAAACAACTTCTGTTGACTTTCGTGGGAGCCAGACCGTGTCCCCACAGAGAAACCGGTTCCTGAAGCAGACGAGCCCCCTTCCTGCACTGTGCTCTGGGAAACGCGTCCGGCCTGTACCCGCCGTGCCTCGTGCCTCCCTCTGCTCAAGCTGGGGTCAGGCGAGGGGCTGCTCGCAGCGCAGAAAGCGTAGCGTACCCATGCCCCGTGCTGACCCCGGCATGCAGGCTCCGCGGGCAGCAAGGCGGGCATGCACTGGACGCAAAGCTCACTGTAGATGTAACACCGTTTCCTAAATGCGGGAAGAGGAGGACGCTTTCGTTGAGAAGACTCGTCTGTTAGTATTAGTGTGGGAGTGATTCCTCTGTCACGTCATAGAATTTTCTGAAGTTTGTACCTCACAGGAGTGGCATTAACATGCTTTGGCTTTTGCTCCCAAGGAGATGTTTTCCAAACAGTAAGAGCAGTAGGTCCCCTGAGCGCCGGGTTGTGGCTGCCAAGGGCAAGCCTGCAGGGGCATGAAGGTACTGCACGGAGAGGTGGCACCCCAGCTCGTCCCTGTGTACAGATGTGGCATGCACTCGGCTCTTCACTTTAGCTTGTTATTGCCTTGAAACGGTAGTGATTTGTTGTGTAAACTAGCATTCACTTATTAACCAGTATTTTTCTGGCCAAAATAGCATCCAATTTAAAAACTGGATTATTTAAAAAAAAATGAGAAGGAGAAAAGCTGGATTAATTTTAAGAGTGCCAATCAAAACAGTAAGCGCAACAGAACAAGTAAGAGTATTGTAAACCAAAACAATATTGGCATTTTAATGCCAGTCCTGCCAGAGCAGAATCGCACAATAGGGCTGAGGCTCTCTGGCTGGTAAGTCATTAACAGGGGCAAGGAACGCAAGCAGCCTCGCTGGGACAGATCGGCGAGAGAAGCATCCACCTCAGAGAACTAACACCGCTTTCATCTCAGCTAGAATCCACTTTCTGTCGGTGCGTCCACTCTAGGGTGGCATAAAAAGATACTTTCCATGTAAGATACCACGTGGCAGTTGGACAATATATCTGTCGGGAGTATTATTGGAGATAATTACTTACTGTTGTAATCATGGTGGGTTTCATTTGTAGTTGATGCTTTTTATCACGGCTTTTTTGTTGTGTTTATATACAGGTACTTCTCTGGCGAAATGGTCTGTTCTCTCTGCACGGCAGATACAATGAAAGTTGTATCAAAAGTGGTGTGGAAGAAAGTTACTTGCTGCTGTAAGGCGGCTGGATTTCTGCTGTGAAGAACTACTTTTGCTGCTGTGAAAGGACCTCAGGCCTCTCTGAAATTGCAGCTCTCTTCTAAAGCAGGGAGTTGTGCCTTTCACAGATACCTCCTGTAACGTTGGCCTCCATGGAAGAGATCAAATGCTTCAGGAAAGACAGATTTTTACTGATTTAGAAGACTCACCTTGCGTTTTCTGGAAGATTCAGAATCCGTTTGTTCCTCAAGCGGAGGAAGCACTGTCTCTCTGGAAGAGTAGAATGATGCTATCAGGGAGAATACAATTAGAGGGATGGAGATGTCCTTGGTCCATGGGCTGACCATCTCAGAGGTCAAGCATTAATCCTCCTCTCTCCTCCTTTCTGGACTGTGCCTACCAGCAGGAGCCGCAGGTGTCCCTGGCAGGGCCAGCGGCGACGCTGCTGTATTCTGCAAGTGTTGGCTAACCACCCGCTCCTTCCCCAGACCGCTTCAGCAGAAGGCTTTTCTGCTCCTCCAGCGCTGGCCTAGGCATCACTGTCTTCTGGGAGCAAATTTTAAGACTGAAAGTTTCAGCACAGTAACTCACTGGCAGCACTGCACAGATCCAGCTGTGGCTCGGGAGTAGCATATAACTGGCTGATGGCAAATATGGAAATAATATCAGCCTAAATATTTTGACAGTAAAAAGTGAGTTGATTGAAATGGTAAGGTCCTGTACTAGCTGCAGTGTTCTACAAGCTCGTGGTATAAACATTCACTATTTGTTAAACGTCGGAAGGCGGCTCAACCCTGGTTTCTAACTTGGAATGTGTTCTCGGCTAAACAAGCCCCGGGGCTGCCAACCTGCCGTGCGCCTCCCGGCTTTTGGGTGCGGTGCTGGGGTGTGCTAGCAGGAGGGTGCCGCTGGACTGTGACCAGCAGTTGGGAGCACTTCGGTTGCAAAGGGTCCCAGCTGCCCTGCCAAGTAGGAGGAAGCCTCTCTCAAATTGTACCGAGTAGTGAAAAGTATATTTCACAAAACATATTTTTACTTTCAGTCTTTGGGTTTTGGTCATCTTGGGGGAAGCAGGGAAAGGCATTATTTAAATAGTTGTAGCTGCAGGGGATTATTTTCTAAATTAACAATAGTAATTGCTCCTGCCAAATCCAAAGTTGAGGAAATTAATTTATTTTGACTCTCAAGACAATAGCACAATTTCGGGTTTCATATTGCAAGCTCTGAAAACCAAATGGTGGGGCTGATGTTTTTAAAAAAAAATAATTAAAACAACATCAATTCATCAGACTTGAATTCAGCTCTTTCCACTGTGCCAGTTTAACTTGCACTGAGCAAAGTTGCTGCTCAGCAAAAAAAAAAAATTCCTTTTTAACAAAATGAATGCATCATACATAAAACATCACGGACCATACAATTAGTAAGCAAATGTAAGAGTTCAGCTCAGTTCATAATTATTCAGCAAACCTATTCAGAATGATTTTTTTTCTCCCTGCAGCAATCAACTGTGTGGGCTCATTACCACTGAGAATCTAAAGAAGAAACCACCACATAAACTGTACAAAACAAGCCCATATGCTAGGAAAACTTTAGCCCAGCTAGCCATTAGCAAGAAGCCTTTTAAACCCTTCCATCGAGCAAAACCACATCTTACTTTTCTGTGGTGTTTACACCCCCAGCTCTATAAAGATGCCATTTCATTAAGATGTCAGGCTTCAGGTATATAAATTTTAGCTACTAAATAACCTCTACGGTGTTTGGTAGCGCAGCCATCTGGAACAATACAAAAAAGCATTTGGTTGCCGCTACACGTCGCGTACCAGCCAAAGTGATGAGTCCTGTCTTTAGAGCACGGGCTCCCGACAGTTACTTTGCAAAAAAGCTGATAGGTTTTTCTTGGCAGTGATTTCTGCTCCTAGCAGAGATATTCGATGAAAGGCATTTGAATATTTTGAAGGACAGGTCTCTAAGTCTGGTGGCTGACATTATTGGGAAAATTTTCAACATTTCTGCCTGGAACAGTTAGGGAAACTATTGCATCTCCTCCCTCTCAAAATTATAGCGAACACGGTGACTGGACCAACTCAGAAGGCAAATATGTAAAATCATTAGATGAGCTTGACAGTGCAGGGAATGTGGAGCAGCATCACGAGGGAAGGTATTCCTCCAGAGGAGATGATGTTTATTTGTGTACACCTGCTTTAGTTTCTGAGAACGGTAAGGAGTTTTAGGTACAGAAGTGCTCTTTTCTGGCAAGGGCGCAGATCCCTGGGCCCCATGTGGCACGGGCTGTGCCCACAGCGGCCCGACGAGCTGCGGGCGAAGGGCTGTGTCACATGGGGGTCTAGCGGGCTCCGGGCGGGTTTGCTCCAGGGATGATCACACCGCTGGCCTCCTGAGCTGGGCGGCACTGGGAATCGTGCTGAAACGTGGCACGTAAAGATGTCTGGGGATCCGACCTCCCCTCTCACTTCTTGTCCTTCCCTACTTGAATGTCTGGAGGTGACTATTTTGTAATTGAGATTAAAGACAATTTCATCTGTTAAACCTGATTCGCATTCAGTTTCTGAAAAGTTCGCCTTACCGATGTAAATATTTCATGCTTAGTTTTGCCAACAATGTTGTTTTCTGGAAAGTTTGAACCAAATTCCTTCAGACACTTGACTGCTTCCCATTTTAAAAAATGCATAACTGAATAATAAGAGTTAAGGGACTAAAACTGTTCCAGTCGTTTCCCTCAGAGACAGGCAGCAATTTCAGAACTCAGCCCTTCACAAGGATTTTCCTGTTTGTTTCTTCTGCAAGGTTGGTTGGCTGGTTTAGTTTCTTTACATGTCTGCAACCTTAAGCTGTATATTTTTTCTGTTTGGTTTTTCAGGTACCTCAGTATGGATCATGATATTTTCACAATATTGGTATGTTTTTCCATTGCTGCAAACAGCTTTTTTGCATCAATTAAGTACATTGGGTCCATTTATGTCAGTTAGGTGAAAACCTTTACAGCATATGGGGCACTTAGGTGTACGTGTTGAACACATTTAAATTTTTCTAATTTAGATCACTAAAAACCAGGATAGTGCTAAAATAATACAACATTGAGATTGTACGGTTAGTAAAAACACTAGGAAATGCTAAAGCAAATTTTCCCATCTATGATAATTGTAGTACAGTATACCTCTTGGGCTTTTTTTTCCCCTTCCAATTCCCATCTCTAAAACACACACCGTAGGGTTACACATTTGATTGGGGCGGGGGGAAAAAAAGAAATTAGATCATATATACAGCACAAAAGAATTAGTTTGGCTGCAGGAACAGTAAAAGTTTTATATTTCCTAAAATAACTCAGTGAAACATAAATAAAAAATAGTACCTCTCTATACGGATAATCAGTATTTAACTCTCCTCGGTATTTTATGATGGAGTTTGTATGATTGACTTTGTTCTGTTGTTTTCTTAAACTTGAACCAGGTGGGAATTTATGTAAGCTTGGTGGAGCAGGAACGATCTTTGAGCATCTGGAAAGTCTAGCTCACTGTGGGTGATGCCAGCAAACCACTAAAGTTAATTCATTTTTCATCATCTTATAAATTGAACTATTGTGAAAGGAGAGAACCAGAGGCTATTTTGTAAAGTCCTGATGACTTAATTTTCCCTAAACGTTAGCTTCACGAGAGCGTTCACCTTAGTGCTTCCTTTTTACATCCTGAAATCCCGTGACATTTTACATGCTGCGTTTGCAAGTCCTTTCCTTCTGTCACTTGCAAGACAGCATCTTTCCGCCCAGGCAGAGCCGGACTGCGCTGGGGGAGCAGCGGGCGCTGCTGGATGCAGTTTCAGATGTCGCTGTTTTGCAGGAACTCACCCAGCGTGGACCAGATTGGCCTCTCCTGGAGAACATCCCTTGGGGCTGCGCATCTGAGCATCCCTAACTTTTCACTGTCATCTAATGCCCGCTGAACGCTGCCAGTACGTTCCCATCGCCACCCCTCTGGGTCTTTGGTAATGCTCTTGTTCCTGGTGATCCCTCTGTAAGGGCCCCAACCTCCTGGTCTCAGCTGAAGAGCAAGCTGCACATCCTGCGGGCGAGAGCAACACTTGAGAATGTGGTGCCCAGAATTCAAAGCCACCAGGCAAATAGATACTCCTATATTTATTATTTATCACGTTACTTCACAAGATTTTACAGAACAACTCACGTTTCTGAGCCATTGGTGAACCTTGGCTCATAGTCCTGATTTGTCCAGTTTAAAAAAAAAAGTGCCTCTGCCCACATGAACTGGTGAAGAGCCGTCCCAAAGGCAGCGAGCGCTTGCTCTGGCAGCATGGCACGGCGGCAGCGCTGACCCCCGTGGCAGCCAGCCCCAGCAGCCTGGGCAGGGCTGGGAGCGGAGCAGAGGGATCCAGTGCTGCGGGGAGGTGCCCGTACACCCCCAGCCAGGGGTCCCAGCTCCACCTGGGCCTTCACGCGGGGCTGGATTTCATCCACTCCACGTAAGGCATGATCTGCTTTTTCAACAGGAATTACTCAGATGCACCAACGAGTGGTACACGCAGCAGCCCTGGCTACCCCTGCACAGCGCTGGCCACCACCTCCCCCGCAAACACTCGCAGCAGCAAACCCCCCCTGGCTCACCGCCACAGGCACAAAGGGTTAAAAATCTCCTGCCATCCGTAACGATCCCTTCTCCCAGATCACATGGCCCCTCAGCATCTCGGTACAAAAGGCCTGATTTAATCCCGGTTGCAGACGACTCACATTGTACTCGCAGACTTCTAGCGATGTCAGGCTATCGGGTTTCCAACTAATATCCAAGGCACAGCCCAAGCATAGAGCAGGAACAAAGACTTCTTTGTTACTGAAAAAATAAAATCCCCTGAAGATATTAGCAGTGCTGTAGAGTTCAAACTGTTAAATGATTCAAATATTATTTAATGAATACATTTGAAATGAGGTCTCACAACCCAGAACACTTTTTAGATCATCATTTACAAAGAGCCCGCCTCTTCGTTTACTTCTTTATGAAGTCGTTGCTTTCAGGTTTTAATTACAGCCATTTTGCTTCCAGGCTTTTTCAGGGACTTCACTTGTTGGCGTAACTCGGTTCTTTTTACGATGCAGTTTAGCTGGTGACTACTGGATCTTTCAGAAGTCCTTGTAATCAAGTTCCCTTAATGTACCTTGGACTGCATTTCTGTGGCCCTAAGAAACAAGGGAGACAGAGAGCCCATTGCAAAAGAAGCAACAGCGTTAGGTACTGTTCTAGAGAGTGCTAAAAACATGCTTTTAAAATTAGGAAATTTGTTAAATTAGTGTATCAAGATTTTAACTGGGATTGGAGAAGCACTGCAAAGTTCAAACTCAACAAATACCTTGGATTTCTTGTTCAAGTCTTGGATATGCAATTCTAAAACAGAAAGCCATATACTTTTAGAGAGAAAAATGAAAGAAACAAGGTAGATGAGTTTCTAGAAAGAAACATGACTCCAACCTGAGGAACTAAAGTTTTAAAATTAAATTTGAGTTTACTGTGCTTATAGCAATGAGAAATCCACAGCTGCTCTGAAGCAGGGAAGGCAGATATCTGACCTAAAGGGAAACACTGCTACATCTAGGACTGTGCAGTTGCATGCTGAGATTTGCGTTTTGAAAAAATACAGCATATCTAGGAAAAATGGGGGAAAAGAGCAACAAAGCGGAATAAGTACAAGAACAAGTATTAAAACAAGTAGAAGAACAAGTACCAGAAAATAAGGCATAGGGCAACAGCAGAACTACTTCCAGATTCTGTCAGCAGAGTGCATTGTGAAGCAAAATGTAAAATACATACCCTTACATGAGCAAATCATTCTTGTCTCTATTGCCTGGGGCGGCTGTATACATTAAAATAGCCACTTCAGGTGCATCTCTATGGAGGAAAGCAGAACATCAGAACCGTAACCCACTATTCAAACAGAGGCAGTGTAAGTGATAGAGGATCCTGCGTATACTTGAACTATCAGAATTTCACTCAAGTAAAATTAAGGGTCCAGCTTGTCCTCATGTAGGCAATGCCTCAGGTGGAAGTCATTGAAAATATGCCTCCAAAAGCTGGCTTTGACATACTGTTCTTTTAAACTATTGCAAGTGCTAGAACTTTGTTCTTGGTATGGTTTGCACATTGAATTCTGCCCGCAGCACATAACAAGAAGGAGAGGAGGCTACCAAGAGTAACAGTGGATAAAATATCCCCAGTGGCTAAATGGCCCGGTGACAGGCATGGCGGTCATTGCCTTCTGGATAATCTCCATTTCATTTCCCACTCTCCTCAGAGCTTAGAGATACCCTCTTTTCCTCATGTAAAGGGACGCTTTCCTTACTTTGGCAAGTTCCTTTAAAATTGTTCATTTCCAGCCTAAGTATGAATACGGCTGAGTCAAACCTTGCAGGGCAACATTATGGTCTTGACAATTAGTTGCTGTTGATTAAAATTCATTTTCCATATAAACTCAAGCAAATAGAAAGTCTTTCATAAAAACAGTTACAAAACTACAAAGAAAATATTTTTCCGATGTCTCTATTGAGATATAATTCAATAGAGAAGGCTATTGAATTGCATGCACTGAATAAAAAAAAAAATCACAGTTACAGCCCCAAGTTTCAGACTTTGCCATAAAATCACAGCACCATCCCAGGTGCACATGCTCACTTTTTTTTTTTCCCCCTTCCCCTCTGTGGCCCATGTGAGAAATAGCATTCCCAAAAGGAAATTCATAGGAAGATTAATTAGCGACAGAGGCATAAATAGTGAATTTGCCTGGCATCTGAGTGCCCTCAGTTTTACAGTAGCGATCTGTAAGCCCAGCCTGGGGCCAGGGAGTAGAGCAGCAGGCAGCTCCCTGGGGCAGGGGGTGGAAAATGGGCAGAGGCAGAGGAAATGGGAGCATCTCTGAGACCCTTCACTTGCCCAGCAGCACTAAGCCTCAGCTGTCTTTGCAGAAAGCCATTCATTTTCTCCGGCCACCATGTTGGTTGGGACTAAGTTCTTTGTGCAGGATCTCAGAACAACCCTGATTTTTGGAGAATCTTAAAAAAAAAAAAAAATTCTTTGTCAGATTAATATAAAAACACTGATAGCCACTGAAATTTTTGCAGTGGTCAACAAAAGGGTAGCAATCACTACCACTATGTTTTATTGTTGTTTATTGAAAAATTTTGTTAAAATAAAAATGTGAAAAAGCCTTTCAAGTAATTCTAGTACAGTTCCTCAGAAAAAAGACCCTTGGGAAAAAAGTTATTGCTGCAAAAAGTGAGCATATAGAAAATGACAGATTTCTACATCAGAAGAAAGGTATGCCATAAAAGTATCCATAGCCTCTCCATAGATCATTTGATCCCAACCACCAAATCAATAGGTTCTTCCCCGCCCTGCCATGTGAGTCATCCATAACTCCGTGTTGCATCTTGGTAGACATCCCAGTGCCTGCTGGGAGGCTGTAAAGACAGAGCCAGGCTCTTCCCAGTGGTGCCAGCAGGCACTGGCTGCAGCACGGGAGATCCCGACAGGCACAAGGGCAGAGTCCTCACCTCACCAGGAAGGCTGTCAGCCGGGGGTGGCGCCTGGCAGGGCCGTGGGATCCCCGGCCTTGGGGAGACGTCCTCCATCCCACAGCGCTGGATGACCTGATCCCGCTTCGAAGCTGGTCCTGCTCCAAGCAGGGATGGACACCTTGACACCGCCTGAAGCATTCAGTGTGTCCATAAAAGCTTCGGAAGCTGCCAAAATATCGGCTCCTCTTTCAACTGAGAAAATAACAGCTTGGTTGAGACGGGGTTTTTGTCTGTGTGGCCACCGGCACTTCAAAACCATCGAAACATCCAAATGTGTCTGATAGCTGTTTGCTACTGCGCAGCTGAAAACGGGATGATCCTTTATTCGTTTGACTCTCTTCAAGCAAAGACGACCCCAGGACGCCGGGGCTGGCATAGGAATACTGTAAAAAGGAATAGGATGGCTTGAACTTCCGCAATGCATCATCATTTGCTAAAGCTAATGTTAACTTTGGGAGACACCATTATCTACAAATTAATGGAAAGTGAAAATAAATGTCTGCTTTAGCTAATTGCCCAACACAAATACTGCATAATAGAGCAAAAGGCGCTATAGATAAGGCTTTATTTGAATTTGAAGACTGCGTAACAAACGCTCAGTTATTTTTCCTCATCTAGCAGAAGTTGCAGAATTACAGCCTGTATTTCATTTTGTCAGCCCTGACTATTTGGAAATGCTGGAGTCTGTCCCCACGAGATACTTGTTCCTAAAACCTACATCTGAAAGGGTTTTTAAACGTTTTCTAGCAATTAGAAACGTATTATGTGCAGTGAGCTAGTATTTCCTGGTTACAATTTAAATGCTTTTGAGATAAGAAGACGCTCTAATTGACTGAATACTATTTATATTTCTTTCTGTTGTGCTAAAAGTTTATGATGCAGTCTCAAAATTGGAAGAGCCTGACTTCTGCATGCTCTGACTTCTGATACACACGGAGAGGGAAAGTTACAACAAAAAACTAATGTCAGCTGCGGTATTCACAAATGTAACTTAGCTAAAAACACATGAAGGAAAGTCGGAAAAATGGTGAGTAACTTCACTGAGTGGTGTGTGTTTGTGTATATATAACCCCCCCCCTTATTTTCATAATTCTGTATCAGCAAATACATTTCACCCAATTTTACAAGTTCCTTCTAAAAAAAAAAAAAAGGCAAAAAAACCCCAAAACAAGTTTACTCTCTCAGAAAAGAATGTTAATGCCGATGGAAATTTGGAAAAAACAGATAATGCTTGTTTATTTGTACGAAATATACTGAACACCGAGACACTCAAAAGTATCTGTCATATATGATCGTTTCAACAGTCATATTAGGAAATTGTCTAATGGTTACCTTTAAATCTTACTTCTTTCAGTTGCTGGAAACTCGTGGAATATATCATGTTCATTCCTACCTCAAATGGAGCAATAGAAATAAAATTTTTTACATAAACAGAATAGCATAAATTGCAAAAAATATTGTAAATATTGATTCTGCTACCACGAGCTTCAAATTAGAGACTATTTACCGGTATAAAGTTTCAGGAATCAAATTTTAAAAGAGAAAGGATGTATTGAAATGCAGTGACAAAAACGAATACATGCTACAAAAGCTCCTGGGAGTGATCTACCGCTGTGTGCTGCTGTACCTGAGGTGCTTCAGCTGGGACTCTGGCTTTTCTTTTACTTCCTCAGGTATATCTGTATTTATTTTAAAGCACAAGCAATTAGCAAAGATTCCACCCTAATTAATGTTGGCTATAGATCCTTTTCAAGGAAGCTGGCAAATTATCAGATATGTGAGGAAAAGGTTTTGCTGATGGGTTTATGATGATCAGAGACGGAGTTCTGCTTTTCTTCTAACCCCCTATTCCAGCTGTAATCCTTTAGTACTTTATAATGGGACTGGGGAGGGAGATATTTACTGCAGGAACCATGGGACCAAGACTGAAGTTTAAGTTGTGTGTATGAGTGATATAAAATAAAAATTTTGTTCCTTTTAACATGTTGTCCTACTAAAGCCTGATTTAGAGTATGTTGACTGTAACAGTATTTCACACTGCAGAGATTTTGAGGCTTGCGGGAAACGTAGCAAGAACAAAATACCCCTGTCACCACTAACATCTGAGGTATTTCTTTTTCACTGTAGCAAGTTTTACCAGATAGCAAAGGAAATAGCAAACTGGCATGGCTCTGCAGCTGTAGCAATGCCGTTAGCCGTGTGGTTACAAGATCAAGAAGCGAGCAGACCTCGGTGGTCTTCTGCTCCACGAGGAAGACAGAAAGGGGGTGTTGCATCTGCAAAATAGAGAACACATTAGAACTTTTTAAAAAGGAAATACCTTTCAAAATCTCATGAACATTGCTAACTACGTTAATCAAATACATTACTTTGTAGCCTTTTTCTCAAGGAGCTTTGCCCTAAGAAAAATACAGATGGGTAGTGACACCTAACAGTGGCGAAGGGCGAACAAGCCCAGAGAGCAACAGGCTTCACTCTCCAATGCTGCACCTGAAGCCAGCGAGTCACGGGCAGCCAGTGGCTGCTGCAAAACTGCCCCGAGCGCTTTTGGCAGCCTCTGTCTGAGCCTTTTTCTCCTCCAAGCAGTCACTGTAGGAAGGAGGCACTCACAGTTTTCCAGTTCCCAGCTCAGCCTTTGCTCAGTACAGCTACTGACGTGCTTCCTAACCATGTCACCGGTGCCCGCTTAAGGAGCTCTGCACATCGTACCTAGAAAACATCTAAACCCTCCATATTTCAGTGAAAGACATTAATATTCGTACACCACAGATTTGAGAGGGAAGAGCAAATAAAAGCCATTAGGACCTTGTCCACTAATACGCAATTGAACAGAAGACAGTTTTAACATCACCAGGCTTTTCCATGTATCACCTGGGTCCAAACCCTCCCACGCCTTTGCAGGGGTGAACACCAGCCACGCACAGAGAGGTGCTGTTCACCAGTGTAACCAACATGGACATTTAATTTTAAATGTTCAATCACTTCCGACCAAGCAATTATGATTTAGCGATACATAGAAATGTCAACTGCTCTAACCACAAATCAGCCACAAGTTCTTCCTTTCAGCCAAAAATATGATGAGAGCAGCTGAGAGCAGGAGGTGCGGGAGGGAAAGCCCCACGGGGCTGGCACTGGCACCCACGCATGCCTGCATCTGCCTCCAGGCCGGGCACAGCCGTGGCAGCCGCCCCCAGGATGGCCCTGGGGCCAAGGGCTCTGGCCACATGCAAGATTTCCAACTTGCTGCAAACCTGCGGGGTCTGTGCTGTGCACCCCCACCTGCCCCAGCCTCCCCCACAGCCCAGGAGCTCTGCAGAGGACATGCAAAATAGCATTTTTGCAGTTTGATCAGAAGGGAAGCAAAAACAGGAGAGAGGCCTCCAGAGCGCGCTGAGGGCTCCGGGAAGCGGAGACGTCTGTAAGAAAATACAGGTCCCCCTGCAGCAGAGGCGACCCCGCAGTGGGAAAGGGCCGCATGGCGTCTCAGCAGCACTCATTCGTTCAGCAGGCTGGAACAGGAGGAAGATGCTAAAATCAGTTAATGTTAAACAGTGATGGCAAACAAAAGGAACTGAGACTGGAGGAATTTGGCATCAGCTAATGAGACGTTTCTGTGGTTCATGGCGGGACGGAGCCTGGCTGGCAGCCATGGGCACTGCACACGCACCTGGTGCTGAAACCTCTCCCCAAGCACACCTACGCAAACACCAGCCTTTCTTCTAAAATCACAACTGTCAAGTGAGGATGACAGCATCAAAATTTAACACGTGGTCTCCAGTGTCACTCAAGACTGGTTTGGATTGTACCTACATCCTTTGGGCACCGGTGACTGCAACACATCTCATGCATGCCTTCAGCCCGCGGTGCTGGTTCATGTGGCAGATGATGGAGCTCTCTGCACGCTTCCTGACACAAACAAGGCTTTATTCCCACGGATCCTCTGTAGCAGCTCGTTCTGCTGGAACCAATCCTCCTGCCAACATGCCCAGCACAGCCCAGCACCTCTGCGGCTGCAGCCCCCCAGGGGCACAAGCTGCCAGGGACCTCCCCCTTCTGCTCTGCGGTGCCAGCTCAGCCCTGTGTGCCTGCTCCCCATCAGGGTGGACCTGCAGACCTCAGGCTTTAGTTAGCATCCAGTATCCTGCCGTGATTAACCCTGAGCAATATCTGCTCCTCTAACGCATTCTCATCCCAGGAGAGCACGGGGAGCCGGTGTGCTGTGTCACAGCCAACGTCTGCAGAGCTAAGCACTGTGGCAAACAGGTTGCAAGCTTCTTACAAGTTACAAGGCTGACAAGCCTGATCATACTATTTCAATATTTAAAGTGAAGCACTTAGTCCAGCTCTTTGAGGAGAGGTCACAGTGTTAAAATTGATCTGTCAGGCACGGTTAAAAAAAAGGAGGAATAAGGCCTTAAGGCAATGCTGTTCCGCAGCTCTGGGGTTCAAAGGATGCAAAGCGAAGAGGTGGAAGCTCTTGTATGTCACCACCAGACCTGACATAGGTTTATCTGCCCATTCGACACACTGTGACCATCCCGAGGCACGCGTCGGTGCCAGCCTGCTGCCGGTCACAAGTTCAGATGCTGCAAACATGTAGGTTTTGAGTGACAGGAGCAATATTAATCCTCTGCTTTTGCTGGTGGATGTTGGCAGATAATAGCAGTGCGCTGAGGTGTTAAAACTACAAATCCAACAACAACATAGAAAACAGAAGCTGCACGTGGCAAGATAACTTTTTAGACGATCTCATCCACAGCTGCAGGAGCAGCCCCGAGTCAGGAACAGGGCTGGCCGCGCTGCTGGCAGGAACTATCACCGCCGCTTACAAACAGTCCATCACCGTCTCTGACGATCATCGCTCTTATTTACTGAATACAGATAAGTTTTAAATATCTCAGTCCCAAGCTGTTGATCCCAAGTGCCGACCCCTGCAGCGCTGGCCGGGCCGGACCGAGCACCCAGCTGGCTGGTGCAGCCCACGCTGCCCGGACCCGCACAGCCACGGCATCAAAGCTAACAGCTAACAACTCATTATTTCCTGCCAGCAAGCTCATTTGCTGAAGACATGGGATACAACTGGTTATAGCACAGTTCACCAATATTTAAGGGAACCACACAAATCTCTCTTGAGAAGCTGTTCCAGTCCCATTTTGTGGGGGGGACAGGGGCAGGATTTGGTCCTTCAGTCTTGCAAAACTCTTCTGGAGCAGGATTTTGCCCTGCGGAGCGGTGGTGTAAGCACAACAGGAACTGAATTCATTTCAGTTTTTAGAAGTGCTGTGGAAATGCAGCACAAAATCCTTTACAGCTATTTTTTTCCCCTGATACTGAGTGTTTTCACATGGCCTGTGAGAGTCCAGCCAGAACAACTGCGTTTTGGCAAGTGGTTAAATAATCCTCATTAACTGATTGGAGAGATTTCTACCATCGCAGTAAACTGTAACAGCCAGGCCAGGTCCCTCTGCAATTCCAGCGCTCCCACGCTGGCACGTGCCCACACGCAGAAACCTCCTCCCATCTCCCTTGTCTATTGTGTATCTCTTGGATGTGTTTATTTATACACTTTTGTGTGGTCTAGTGTCCTAAGAGAAACAAACGTGTTGAACTGCTATAAATAGACACTTTGTTGAGTTATATTTAGTCCTTTTAGCGTGTTTCCATTTTTTCCTTGTAGCCAAAATTAGCACGAAGTTAAGGGACAGTTCTCAAAGCATTTACAGTTGCTGAAAGATTCTTGCTGGTTCAGGAGACTGAGAAAGGGTCCTCTAGCACAAACAGGTGAATAGACAAAGAAATAAAAGAGCTCTAATGCCTGCCCTCAGCTTTCAGGGGTTTTGCTACATCAAAACAAAAATCAGGGGGCTGATTTTTGATCACCTCCTCCAGAGGTGACCAGCCGGGAGCCTTGCCTCCTACAGGAAAATTTCCGAGTTTTCCTCTGAAACACAAATTCACAGTACTTGGGAAAAAGCTTTGTAAAATAAATTTTAAAGGGAGACTCACTGACACACCAGCCCAGCAGCTGTCACCTGCTCCCGGCACACCTCCTGAGGGCTCACAGTCCCTCTCCTCTCTGGAGCCCCTAAACAGCAGAAACCTCCTTGGCCACGGACAAACCAGCCAGTCTCCCCATACAACTTAGATACACTGGCTGGGTTCAGCCACGAAGGCCCTAGAAAGGCGTCAGTCCTGGCGCTGGTGCCCGGGGCTTGGCTCACACCCGGTCCCCAGC
This sequence comes from Fregata magnificens, assembly GCA_013389945.1. Classification (NCBI taxonomy): domain Eukaryota; kingdom Metazoa; phylum Chordata; class Aves; order Suliformes; family Fregatidae; genus Fregata; species Fregata magnificens. Next base: position 194,690 of record WAAD01041898.1, on the reverse strand, counting down.
GGCAGTTTCGGAGGGGGTGAGCAGGCAGGTATGATTTCCTCTGTGTAAATACGCTTTCTGCGCTATCCCTCGATTCCTCAGGCAGATGCAGGCAGCTCATCTCAAACGTCTGCGTTGCCCTGTGATTGTGGGCAGATGGACCCTGAGAGAGTAGGGAACAAACGGGGCTGCACAAAGTGCCAATGTGCCGCTAGACTTATGGCGCACAAGGTGGGGGATACGGAGAAGGGGCAGCCGGGTCCGGCTCCCGCAGGACCCGCCGGCCAGGGGCAGCCAGAAGGCAGCAGCTCGTTTGGAGCTGTTTCCTCCTGAAGTTTAATTAAATGCTGGGGGTTTTCTTTCTTGCTTAGAATTGTCAGCTTGGTGTTTCACACCCGTATCCCTGTCCCTCCCGCGTCTGTTTTTCACCGCAGTTCCAGGTCAGGGTCAAGGCCCAGAGCTGTAAACAAAGATAGCGTGGGGCTAGCAGTTTTGCAAGGGCACATTAAAAATAATGCCAGCCATTTCTGCCAAAGCACTTGTTTATGCTGAGGACTGGCCTCACTGAAGCAATGTTCAGAGGGGCTCAGTGTTCACTTTGATTCAGAATTTGATGAGAACATTAACTCGGTTCTCTTGCTTTAGTAGTTGTTGCAGACACGAAGCATCCACATCAGACCAAAAGCATCCACCACCGTCTGCGTGAGTGCTGAATGCCAGTGGTTCCCCCTGTGCAAACCGTGCCTGACCTCAGATCCTGCCAAATAAATGTAGTGGCCAAAGGAAGAGATGGTGTCATGTCATTTCACTCCAGGAGATGCAGCAGCTGCCAACAAGAACAAGGGTGTCACCTGCCCTTCTGCCTTTTTTTTTTTTTTTTTTTTTTTTAGAAAAGAAGCTAAAAACAGGGGGAGAAATGACAAGGCTCCCAAGTAACCTGGCACTAAGCCCCACCAGCCTTCGCAGAGACCAGAGCCGACTCAGTCCTGTAGGGAGATCCCCTCGGTGCCCTTGGCGCCTTTGTACAAAAGGGAAGCAGGCTGCGAAGCCTGCCCCATTTATCCACAGAAATGGTGGAAGACTTGCTCCACAGAGTGAAGAGGAAGAAAAACTACACTTTACGCACGGGCGCTCACCTCTGGAAACGCACATCATGTGTCACGTGACGGACATGGCGAAACGGGTGATGCCGGAGTCAGGAATCCCAGAACGGTGTGAACAGCTGAGGACCCGACCGTGCTCACCCCTGCTAGTGGTGTGCGACACAGAGGAGCAAGAGCACTTCCAAGCACATGATGTAGCTTTTAAATACAGCTGAATCAACCAAGTTTTGGGAAATTCATAGCAAGTTCTCTTATCAGAGACATTTTCAGACTGCTCAGAGAGCACTTAGAAAGGCGTTAGGGTGGGAAAACCCAACACACCCGAAATCCCAAAACACAAATATCAGCAGATTTTTCTCTGACATTTCCCAGTCCACACATTAAGGCAAAAGACAGAAAACATTCCCCTTTCTTTTCAATGATTAAAAAAATCCTCCAGAAAAAAACAAATTCCTTACAAGTCCCTTTTAGACCACACTTATGTGCAGCCAAGTGATGGATTTAAAATGTTACTGCTGGAATATGGTTCACAGCAGTCTATTGCAGTGAATAAATATCACGTTTACATATCCATTATAACAAAACTATGTTGCACTTCCATTACTTCACGTTGGTTTGCCATCTGGAAGCTAAACAAGCTGTGTAGTAAAAAAAAGAATTCAATTTTGCATTTACCAAAAGAAGCCATACAAGTTTCAATTTATAGCAGGCGATTACACAACCTTAGCAGGCAGAAATCTGCCCACAGAGAGTCAGAGCCGTGCCCACACGGGAGGGCAGTTATCACAGCTACGAGGGCTCAGCCGTGCCGAACAGCCCCTTAGAGAACAAATTTCACACAGTAGCATCGGTCCAGAGACCAGCCTGAAAACATGTTTGTGGGAAACTCTTGCCGCTTACCCTAAGAGGACCGCACGCAGAGCCAAATACAGATCAGAGCGGCACCGCTCAGTTTATATTATGTGGCAGGCATTGTATTATATATTCAGAAACACCCTGAGGAAGTGGCATTTCCTCGCTCTGAGCCTTCCACCAAGAAAAAACCTGTGTGAACAATGCTGCCCATCACCATGCGTCTGCCCGAAAAAAAGGCACCCTGAAGGCAGCGGTGAGGGCGTCACCAAGCCCAGACCAGGCAGGGCCCTTCCAGGCCAGGCTGGGGCTTGGTGCCAAACCCACTCTCTGAGAGCGGGGCAGCCCCGCACGCAGCCACCCTCCTCCTGGCCCCTCCGCAGAAGGCAACCCCTCTGCCGGTGTGGGTCACGGCCCAAGCCTCCCTCCCGCTCCCCCCGCCGCTCTCGGTACCACTGAGACCTGCACCAACACCCCCCTTTACAAGTTCCTGCTCCCCAGATGCCGAGTAGTGGCTGTGAATTGCCCAGGCGCCCAGATCGAGGGGGTCTCCACACACCCTCTCCTGCCTTGGTGCCACCCTCAAGGAGCTTTAGCCAGTGCTGGCTGCAGGGTTTCAACGTCAGACCGGGGATGGAGGTGCGCGCCTCTTCCTTCCTATTTGATATGCAGCCCTTTGACTTTTGTTCAGGTAAAATAAGCATCCTTCCTGCTGACAGACTCGCTGCTGAAAGCAGAAAAACTAGTCAGTTTAAACTGTTTTCTTGCTGCAGCTGCTGCTCTTGCCCGGAGCCAGCCTCTAGCCACTGAGGTGCCAGCCCGCTTCCCGCATGGACCGAGCCTTAGTGCGAGACCCTCTGCCCCTCACACCCACTGCTGTAGAGAAATGCTAGAGATCACTTCCAGCATCCCATAAGACACATCCACTATACGTCCCAGCACTCAGGGGCGACAGCTCCTGCTTCAGCTGCCCCCAACGTGCTCCGCATCCCTCGGCCGTTCTCCAGCCATGCAGCAGCCTCTGCGGTCAGGGGGAAAACCCTGAGCGTACACGGTCAGCAGGGACAGGCAGCAAAGCCAGTGCCAGCTACCTCGTCAGCAATAGCTCGTGCGTGACAAGTGCTGAGAAGAGGGGAAAAAAAATACACGAGTAAAACCTTGTTGCAGACAATTCCAAACAGCAACACAGATGCCGCTTTTTACTCAAGCTTTCATCAGAAAATGCTGAAAACTGGGAGCCAAGAGGAAAAATTATACTATTGTTGTAAAAACTGCAAAGATGCCTTGCAATAAGCAGCCATTGCTCTCAAGCCTTTCTGTAATTTATCAGTTACATGACTGAAGAGAGTATTTTTCCTACCACAATTCTGATCACCTCTTCCTCACTCCAGCAGTTAGGTTATTTTTAAATACTTGAAATAAAGACTAGGTCGTTACTGGGATGCTCCATTATAAGAAAGCTGAAGCCAGGGAGGGGAGGCCAGACCCAGCTTCCAACGGGGCACTGAGAGGCAAGCTTTATGTCCGGTATGTACCGAGCACAAAGTCTCTTGTTCCACTCTGCAGCTCTTGCAGTACTTACTGGGGCCTAATCGGGGAGCAAGAGGACCCCACGCTACCTAACAATGACTATGTATTTTTAAAAAAAAACTTATAAAATCACAAATGCTTTCTGAAATCCAGCAGCTTCAGCAGATTGGCAGCCCACGGTCCATTTCTAGATTTCTCATCCTGGGGGACAACGGTTTTAATCAGTGTTAGCGAGCTCCTGCTCCTCATCTTGAGGCCAGCTAACTTACCAGCAGACGCATTTGATCAGCAATGCAGCCAGGAAAGACCAGCACTGCCGGGCAGAAACACGAACTCCTCCACAAGCCGCTCGTGACTCAAGCAGCTGCCTCTGCCGCCTCCGCTGCCGTCCCCGCACAGGCCTGGAAGCCACCAGTCTGTGATACAAAGGCAGCTGGGAGCCCCTTTGCAGCGCTGGCAAGGCACGTGAGAGCAATGAGGACAGAAAGGATGGGACCAGCTGGGGAGGGATACCACTGCCCTCAGCAGCAGCCACCATCCACAACCCCCTTCTCCTGTCTGGACTCCACCTCTGGTGCTCTGAGTAGCTTCACCTCTGGGGTCTAGTACATCTCTTTATTCTTCTGAGGACCACTGCCAAGTGCTCCGATAGATAACACAATCATCCGGTGCAACCTACTTGCAGCTGCCTGTCTTAATTGTATATTACTTACTCCATTTCTAATTATTTCTCCAGAAGTCTGTACTGAAGCTTTGCGTATCACTGACACCAGACTAAATGGGCCTGTAATTGCCCAACTGTTCCCCCACACCTCATACGTACATATTCTATACTCATATGATCTTACCCCAGCTTAAAAGGTTTCTCAGACACCCTTGCCGAGAGACCCACAAATTTAGGTGCCACTTCCTCAGGTGTTCTGCAAGAGCAGTTGTTCACTACTTCAGTCTGAAGGAGCCATGCTTTTGGAAATCAGCTTCTGCACCGGGCGAGGTGACTTACACACCTCCATTCCCTAATGCCAACTCGGCAGTGCTGCAGCCTCCTCCTCACCACTCCGTCCTCTCTGCACAGTGGGGTGATCCTTGCCTCGCATAGGCAAGATGCAGAATTAGCGGCAGCTGTAACAGATGAAGACAGCCACAGACCAGGGCAAAATTGTCAGCCTGGCACATTAAGGTAGGCAGTCATAATACACAACAAAAAACAAAACATCTTCTCCCTACTCTAGACAGTGGCAAGGTTCCAGCTAAGTATGTGTTGGTCAGCTTGAAATCCTAAACCAAAACAAACATCCAAACAAGCCCTTCCCTCCCCCCCAATCGCTACTAACATTCAAACACAGGTTTGAGCTCACAACCACTGGAGCGCATCCTTACAGGACTTCCAACCTTCTCGTACAGCTCAATAAAACTAAATGCCATCTCATTAGCAAACTGCAAATACTAATACCTCAGACAAGAGACAGAGCATTTTATGATCAAATTTATTTAAATTTCATTGACTGTTTTACTGTAGGTCACACCAGAGACTGCCAAAGTAAACTAAACATTTTACATTCCCTACAAGATTCTCTCAAATTTTCACAACTAGTCCAAAAACATGAAAGTTGTAGGGTCCCTTTCCCTCAGTTTGTGTTATGACTCACATTAATGACAGCGGGACTCGTATTCCAGCACTAAAGAGAGAACTGAGCCCTTGGGTTCCCAGGTGTGCAGCAGCCCTCCTGGCTGTAAACACTTTTAAGATCATATGCATCCGTGTATGTGTGCGCATGTCTCTATGTATATTTACAAAACCAGCTTCCTGATGGTACAGAGGACAAATACCCATTTAACTGCTAATCCAGAAAGGAAAAAAAACCCAAAGAATTTGCAGCACAGAGGGTAAGAGGGCGCAACTACACAGGAGAGGTACAAATGCCCACACCCCGACAGACGCGTCAGTGCCTGGCACTCACAGCAGACAGGCGCCCTGGCAGGGCATGTCATACGGCAGACCTGGCCCACCCTGGAAGTTTAGGAAAATTTGTCATGGAAATCAGATCACTCCTTTTGTAAGCAAAGTAGGTCCAAAATGATTCCAAAATACTTGGACGTATGTGAGATTATGAAGATGGCAGCTTAAGCAAGGCTTGCCCCACCGAGGTTTCTTGGGATGCTGGGAGGAAACCAGGCATTAATAGAACTTTATCTAACTAGTGGTTTTAAAATAATTTGTTTCTGATCTAGCAAGCATTTTGATAATATATATCTATGATATGCTGTGAATATTTCCTTAAAAAATGCTGAAGACATTTTCCCCTATTTGAGAGTTAGCTACAGAAGGTCTTTATTACCCCATCTTTTCTTTTATGTGTCTACTCCTAACCAATATCAGAGAAATATGTCAGATGCTACAATTTAAACTTTCATCATATCTGAAAGTATACATCTCTTTTAAAGTGTATTTTCAACATGAAAAGAGCTAAAAATCACAATTCTATTCCATTGCGTAATGTGTGTGAAATCAAGACCATTTGCATAGCTTCCAAAGTGAAACTCTGGAAAATAGCGATTTCATTAACAGAAGTATTAGTTTAGGGAAGGGCTATCATCCCCCTTCACTTTCACTGCACGGCCTAAGATATATTTGAAATATTTGACAAGTATTGTCAGTATCTTTGTCTAAAAAGCCAGCTTCTGGAAAATTTCAAGTTGCAATTACTTTATAAATCACAAGCCATTCTTCCTTAATCTTGCCAATTTTAATGAAGAAAAAACATTAGCATTTCAATGTACAAAAGTCCAATAAAACATGATTTTTTTTTTTGTTTTAAATCAGTGAATGGGTAAAGTTTGGGTTAAACTTATTCAACAGTAAAAGTCTTCAAATTTCCACTAATAGAAATTTTTTTCTGTTTTGACTATAGGATAATGGCAATCCAGAAATAAATAGCTATAAATACATTCATTGTTCCTATTCCAAAAATAATCACATAGGGAAGACACAAAACTGAAATTAACTTATTTGAATCTATTTCTTTACAATGAGTTATGGGCAAGTTATAGCAGAGTGACTCAAGACAGGAAAAAACCCAAGTAGGGAATAAATTGGTCCAGTATTGACATTCATGAAACATACCAGTTAGCATAATTCTGCAGTTAATTCATCCTTTAAATGACAACTACTCAGTTGATTTTTATTTGCTTCAGGTATACATAATGAAAGCAGTTTCCTTTGAATCTTTGCTGAGGACAGGTATAGTACCCTGGAGACACTGTAACAACCCCCTTCAGTATGCATGTCCGTATATATAATTATATACAAATAATCATGCATCCACACACACATTTGTATATCAACACTGTATGTGACGGTTAAATCCATCATCATTCATCATTGGCAGCACTTGTTCCTCTGACTTGGCCTCGATTACGTAACTGTGGAGAAAGAAAATATACAATTAAGCATTTATAGTTTTCTCAAACAGTAAGTTCCAAATAGGCAGTTTTATTAATCTCCAAGAAAAATAGGGCAGGGCAGTCAAAACATCACCAGGACTGAGCAAATCATACCAAAGCAATGCAAGACTTGTTAGGGAATCTTAATTTGGGTGCTGTCCTCACTGGTGGACGGCAGCTCCAGTCTCTGAGGAGCCTCACACTAACCAGCAGGATTTTAAAACTGCTTTGGCTGGGGATCCCGTCTGCAGTATTAAAACAGTCACAGTGGGAAACACCAACATTAAAGTACTGGACACAAATACTCAAAAGCTTGCAACTCTTGGACAACCTGCTTCCCACAGTAACAGTTTTAACACAACTTAGTATTCATAAATATCTGCGCGAAACTCGATTCAAGAACTTAACTTGCTTTGAAGATGACAGTCCACAGTTTCCCTAAATTATGTGGGCTAAGTCCACTTATCACTTCGCTACTGAGTGTGTAGCAAAATGATGCTCATTGACTTTTCTGATTTGTGCCCAAAAGACTACTTGCAGGCTTCAGAGCTCAGTGCCAGCACAGTGATGACAACAGGTCACACACTTTGGGTTTCTGTACTAGATAAGCACAAAGAACCAGGTTACGTGGCCAACGCCTCAGGCATTCTGCCCCCAGACCGAGCACCTGCCCAGCCTATTACAGTGCCCATCTGTGGAGAAGATCTCTTATGTAGCCTGGACACCAAGGGTCATGTCCAACTGTTGATCACCACAAGGTTATCAAACAGGAGGGAGGTAAGGCCCAGAAGTGATATCTGGATATATGTCCATTTAGATGATTTCTGCCAGCAATTCCCATCCATCAGAACATTAATCAATTTTCTCCTTTTCCATCCAGCAGTTGACTTACACAGCTTGATTTGCCTCAGAACCTACAGAGAACTCCTCTAGACGTCAGCAGCCAAAGTGCCTCGAACGGAACCCTTCTTACGCATCTAAACGTAAAATAAAACTGTGAGCTACCACATAAAGAACCTATCGTGCTGTTGGTTAGTAAGAGAGAAGTAACGATCTACATGATCAGGACTACTTTTCCCTGGCCAGGACCAGAACCAGCCTCAGCTACAGCTGAGGATTTTTGGAGATGGGGTATACAGAGTTTCTTTTTTGGGGGGAAGCCTGGGAACCATACAGCAGCTGTAAATGATGCTTCTTAGATTTTTAACAGCCCATGATGCTTCAGCATGGAGCCACACTGCTCGAAATACCCAATGTGGCATTTCTACCCTCGCAAAGACCTGAGGTAGGTCGGTCACAGTGCTTTGGCAGGGTCAGATGCTTTTCTACTATGCACTGATTAACTGATATGTATTTAATGAAGCACAGGTGCTCCTCATCTCCAGGAGTCAGATACATAAAACATTAAGTGAAAGATAAACAGTGATAAAACGATGGGCTGGGATAGAGAAACTCTGGAAGAACACTGATGAGGATTCAGAGAGTAACAAAAAAGTAACAAAAGCAGAGATCCTGGCTATAAAAATCGACGTAAGATGAAGAACAGGACCAACAAAAGCAGCGAAATGCGCACAGAATCCGAAGAGAAAGATTAGCTCAAACCAGGAAGAAGAAAGGGTGTTAATGAGAAAGGGAACAGCAACAGAAAGCAATTTATGTAAGAAAATGTAATGCTGCCAATATTATTACTTGCTTTCTGCAGTTGTTTGTTTTTAAGCATCATAGAACTGCATAGTGCAACGCTGTCAAAAAAGCCGACTACTTCTCTGCAGGGATGGAAGCATAAAGATATTCTTGTCATCTTAAGCACCTTATCACTAAGCGCTCACTTCCCAGTGGTCCTGGCCATAAAACAAATGTTTTGTGCTATACTTGGGATTTAATGAAAGTTACTGTTTAGCAAAATGGATGAAGTAGTTGAATATGAAACATAAAAACAAATTCTTTGGGATAAAATTAGCTTTCATATTTTATTTGGCAGTGACATTTTTGCCTTTAGGTTAGTCTCCAATAATGCACTTCACCACAAAAACCTTGAAATTGCATCATTTATAGGTGTTTGTAGATACCCCTATTGTAACAGTCGAGGAAAAACCAAAATATTTTAACAGTAGGTCCTCGCTCCTCTCACATTTCACAATACACATAGAAAAGCTGTGTTAGTATAACTAATCAATACATTTCTCTTGCGAAAAACTGACTTTTTCAAGTAATACACTTAAGTTCCTGATGCTAACGTCTTACACAACAAGCTATTTAAAATAAACTATTTGCATTGCTTTGCAAAACAAGAAGATAGTAAATAAGTACGTTTGATATTTAAGAATGAGGATAAATGTTACACCCAGAAACATGTGATCTGCTTTTTGCTTAAGGTAAGAACTAAAAAGCAGCAAGTAGTCTGCAAAAAGTACTTAAGTACTTAAAAGAAGTTACTTACCAGTGAGAAATGCGAAACAGAACTTTCTCTAGAAGACGACAAACATCCACAGTCCACAGAGATACAAAAGGGAAATGTTCTCACGCACACAGATGTGTCAAGTGCTGCTTACTCTCTCCAATACATGCACTCCTCACACTGCCACTATCCTTTCTCAGAGAAATTGGATGAAGTCCATTTCATGCCAGATAGAGAACTATGGGTGTGCAAAAGAGAACCCTCCTGACAAAAATCAGTTACAGAGAGGAAAGGGGTTACTCCTCCTCCTTCACAGACACCTAGCAATAGGACGGTCTAGGAATAGGTTCTGGCATAAAGTAGAATTAAAGAAGAAATGCATGTGATTTGAGAGAACACCTGCCATAATCAAAAGTATCCAAATGCCAATGAGAGAGCACAATGTTTGCAAGAGTGAATGAACATAATTCTTTTCCAAAGCATATTCTGGAAACTGTGAAAGCATACAGTCCATTCAGCTTATTTGAAAAGAAAGTTTGGTTTTACCAGCTCAGAACGTCTACCTATTAACACACAAAACAGTGAAGCAACACTTCTTCCAAATCCAGAAAACACCTCTACACAATGCAAGATGGCTCCACACAGTTCATAAAGTCCAAACATGGAGAGCATAACAAGCGGGGATGGAGGAGTTGCAGCTACTTTTGATACTAAAAGAAAAGACGTGCTGGGCACAAACCACAAAATGCACTTCAGAACCACTGTCAACAGTAGGTCTAAAGCACCAGGCAATCTGTTTAAGGATGTCTGGCAGCTGAAATGAGTTAAATCATGTAAAAAAGCGAGTTATAGCTGAAGACACATCGTGTCTTGAAAGAATCAAGACAATGGAAGGAAAGTGACAAGCTGAATGGGTTTGGGGCATAAAGCAACTGGCAAAACAGGAAGGAAATAGAACTGCAAATCCAAAGACTGCAAGAACTTAAAAAACCAGCAGGATTTAAAATGAGAAAGGTTCATGCCAAAGGTCATGCTCTGGAAAGACATTACAGAAGGCGACTTCCTGCCTAGCCCGTGATGTTCCTCTACCTCTTAGAGGAAGGAGTAGAGAAAGTGCCCTATGGATGAGTTTCCTTCTAGACATCAGTTCAAAGACAGATCAGGCTATATGTATTTGGTCCTCACAGCCACTAAAGCATGAAAATTTACACCATCTCAAGCCTATTAATTTTACTGACTTCCTTTTTGCAAGTAAAATTCTCAGTTTTGGTGTGCTAATCAGGATGAGCGGAACAGCTGTCATATGATACATTCAAGCTTGCTTAAAGACATGTTTGAAGAGAAAAAGTAATCGGATCTAATGATGATTAGAAATGAAACAAAGCAAGACACATGATGGAAAAGCAAGATGACACCTCTGAATTCTAACTGACAAGTGGTAAACAGGCACTGAATGAGACTTTGTGCAATGGGTATGGTGCCATAAGTAAAGAGGTGTTCAGGGCAGACATTGTGGATTTAGTGACATCAAAAGTATTTACTTTACTGCCACTTCCAGCTTGACAAAACACAGTATGTAGAAGCTTGAAGTGCATGGGTCTGCAAAGGAGAATCACTAAGGGGGCTGTAACGTTCATCAGCAATTGCCCAAACACACACAAGGGGATGGACGCAACGTAACTTGCATCAATTCCCAAACAGATAAATAGCATACCTACAGGTAGACAGCACACAAACATCAACCTTAAAAAAAGCATTCTTACTGCTTCCAGCTCCTTTTGGGTTTCATCCTCCATTCTCCTAATGTCTTCCATAGTCAGATCAATCCACTTATCAATCCAACAGAACAACTGGCGATGAAAGTTGGTAAATATCCTTTTTTCTTGCTTTAAGAAGATAAACAAATGTTAGACAATAGGCCTACATTTTGCCAAAGACTGGTGAAGTGATTGCAGCTGTTCAATTTGAAAAGTTATAATCTTTAGGTGCATGCTGTTTCACGTTGCTACAGGTTCAGCCCCCTCACATTCCTTGATCCAATTTAAAGTCATCTCATTTCTCACATGCTTTAACATGGAAAAAAATTAACAAATTTCACTATCAAAAAAAAGTTTCAAGAAAGTTCAGCAACTCATGTTACTTGAAAATGCTGAAGAATCCTTTTAAAATCTGTTCTAGCTCCAAGACAGCACTAGACAGAATCAGTGTAGCCTCACAACATCTAGAATATTTAGCATAAACTGTATAAAAATCTACGACAGAAGTGTCACAGGTTCTGTGCTCACTGTTAAAAAACAAGAATGGCCAATTCCTAAAGTCCGAATGAAGCAAAAAGGGAAGTACTTCTGACTCCAAAGATGACACGCTTGCAATTTGTACCAAACCAGCATCCCAGGAATACCTGACTTGCGATTTCAAAGGTAGAAAAACCCTGAGAGTATAAATATTTAAGCTAAGGATTCCACAGCCCTTTCATTAAAGTACGCATACCTGTGTTCAGAATCCATCACAGTAACAATATTTTCACTGTACCTCTTCTACTTAAATTGGTAGGTTTCACATTTCAAAATCCCTCCGAGCCCCGAAATCCCACCGTGCTATGTTGAAGAACTGCAACTTGCCAGCTCAAGTCCATCTCTAGCACTGTGGAATCTCAACTTTTATAATGGTGACTTGGATGATGAAAAATGCATGATATAAACCATTCAATTTGCAAAATCGCCAGTATTGCTTCCAACTGCTCTGATAAAAGTAGTCATGTATATACAACACAGAAATCTATTTACCACTAAAACTCAGACATCTGCATGTATTCAGTTACCCAGGTTGCCACCTAAAGTTCAGGCCTTGTTCAGCTGCTCCCAGATTTTGCATCACTCAAGCTGCTGACTGTCCTCAAAAACAATGCTGATCAAAATCTAACACACAGTTCTTGACAACTAGCAGACAGATTACTTCCTCTAAAAGATCAGCTGCAGGTAAAGGAAGATTTTAAAAAAACCAAACAAACAAAAAAGTCCTATCTTCAAATACTCCTCATTAGGTCACAGAATCAGTCCTGGCTCTTCTGTTGAGCTTAGTCCCTAACAGTGTTCAGTTTGAAACGTGTGATGGGCAACCCCTTCCCAAAACCACCACCACACTAAAGGCAGTCTACAATGTCGCCTTACCCTTACTTTCGTACTGTGGCCATCACAAACTACCTCTCCATCTCATTTTCAATTACTATTGTTTGAAGCTTTTCTCTTTTGTTATCATATTTATTGAAATTCATAAGCATTTAATGCAGTTAGCTGTGTGGTCCGCTAAGAGCCCTGGTTACCACAATGAAAAATGTCTGGCGTTGGTTGTCTGTGGGGAAGCATCATGCCCAACTGCTATTGGAACACCACGTTTCGGTTAGCTCACTGTTACAGCACATTTTCTCTGAATTAGAGAGAACAGGCATGATGGTCTAGATTAAACACTTGGTCTACACGTAAGTTTACATTCTAAATATTTAGTCATACTTTAAAAAACATTTTACAATTCATATTCTGATGATACAGAACTAACAAAATAAGATGCAAACATAATTTGACAAAACACAATTGCCAACGAAACCCTAGTGCACTGAATTCTACCTGTGTCATACCAGGTTTTGCACGCATTCAGTTAAAAAAAAAAATCAAATACTTTAGAATTAGCAGGAACACAAGAACAGTTTCATAAGAAAACTGGAACATAAAATACTAGAGAAACACCAGCACATTTTATGCAACTTTCAACTTACGAGAAAAAAAAAGAAGAATCAAAGAACTCTTCCTGGCAAGTGCTGTTGCTTACAAAATCAAGTGTTACACCTACATGACACAGACTCTTAGCTTATACTTTTGCTTTTTTAACTTAGAAAGTTATTCTAGTACCACCAATGAAACACCATTGCTAGTAGATCAAGACACAAATGGTTGTACTTGCTGAAGAAATAAACAGAAATTGCTTGACTGTAAGTGACAGGAAACTTCATCACTGTTTCTCCTCAAAAAACCCCACGTCAACACAGAACCACCCTGCCTACCTGCCTGCCCACCTCC
>WAAD01041898.1:154330-177842 GCA_013389945.1 Fregata magnificens | reverse complement strand
ATGACAAAAGTGAAAAACTAATTGGTAACTAGGGACCTATCCCTGACAGATTGCCTGTATATTTATTCTAATATAGAGCAGTTAGCTTCTCAGTTTCTATGAGGATATCTGGTGTAGCAGACAAAGTATATTTCCTTCTGGGATGGGCATATATACATGAATTTTGATGGCTGCCTGTGGAAGGACATGCTTTGTGACTGGGGCAGGGATGTGCTGGCAAGTTTTGCATTGCTGTTCAGGTGTCGTTGGGTTCCATGTGGTATATGCTGGTCCACAGGAAATTTGTTTCTGAATTTGAGTTGAGCAAGGTCCTGGGGGAAATGGAAGAGGACCTCAGGTAACAGACTCTATGAAAAGTTATTTCAAGAAAGGATCATCTTTATGTATGCAGCAACTGTTCAGACTAAATTGTTAAGAAAAGTATACAGGCATTACAAAGGTATATATGGGTGACACACACATATTCTGACACTGACATATTCTGCACCAGTACTTATGCTGCCTGCTAAGGAGTCAGTTCTCAAGCACAACTTTCCTGTAGTTGAATATGTAAGCAAATTCATACTGGATGCGACTAAGTGCTAAGCTTTCACACTGCAGTCATATTGACAGCCACATAAGAATAACTCAATAATGTGTTCATGCAGAAAGCTAACGCTGATATTGAAGAGCTTTCATGGAATGTAATGTCTCACATTAAAACAGACTTATCCAGTAAGGACATCATGGAAATCTAGCACACTAAATTTTGGTCAGACTCGAGGGTGGAGGAGGACATGACGTTAAGCAAGCAGTCTGCATAATGAACCTCAAACAAAATTTCCATTATACGGGCTTGGGTAACTGCAGCCCTGGTAAAAGGCCAGATGGCTTTACCTTGAAATAAAGCTTTGGTCAAGTCACCTTCCCGTGGTTACACAACGACTGTACTTACTAGAAAATTGGTAAATGACCAAAGAATGTGGAAAATTGATTTCCCAAACCAACTCAGATTACATACACCAGACTGAAAATTTCAAGAACATGGTAGATGCATCTGTGCATGCACGCAACACACACATGCACAAATGCAAACAGGGTGTATTATCTCACTGAGGGAAAATATTTATGATGAAATACTGGAGGTTTTCATGTGCATTTTCTATACACTCCACACAAGTGAAAAATAACTAGATATTCAATATGGCAAGGTGAAGTCAGGCTTAGGTTTAGCTGCCACTATCTTCTGCTAGTTTTTTGGTAATTCTAAATAAAACATACACACCTATTATCTTTTACCCTGCTCTAAGAAACACACAGTTATAACCATTTAAATATAAGGAAGTTTCCAATTAATTTTTTGCATTTTTTAAGTCACCTCCAGTGGCTACCACAGCAGGCTGACAACTTCCATGGAATTCATCATAGTGTATATTCAGATGTCAATCTTGAGTAAGGATAATGTTCACCCAATTTAATTTGCATAGCTTTGGTTTTAGTAGTGACATTAAAAAAGTAGCAGACAGTACCTTTGCTTACTAACAAATTTTTGCTTACTAGCACATTTGGAATTTTAACTGAATAAAAAAAAAAAAAGTAGTATTGAATTTCTGCCCTCTGTTTTAAGACTAACATGGCTAGTGCTAGTCTCTAAGGAACCATGAACTGTTTTTTTCTGCTGATAAAGGCTTCATAAGGTTGTAACATCAGTTCTTAATACCTTCCAATTTGGCCCCAAGGGTCCTCTCTTCGTCTTAACCGACTGGAATAATGCAGGGTCTTCATCAGCTTTGTAGTCCTATAATATAAAAAAAGAAACCTGAGAGTCAGAAAAAACCACCCAAACCAGATCCAATATCCCACTGTATTAAGCTTCTGCTCAAGACTACCAAACTGATTCTCCTAAGTGGTCTACAGCAGGATGGCTGGAGTTAGTCTAACTTGAGTTTGTGTTGAATACTCCATCACATCCACTCATTCACTGCATATCACCAGTGGTGCTCATTATCTCTTTATACTATGATGGCATGCCAGGGCTGCCTTCTAGGTCAGAATTTTCTTGTGCTACACACTGTGTGACATAAGTGCTATCCTATCAGTTTTGTAAATTTTGAGGGGAAGAGAAAACAATAATACAGAAACTAGTGTGCTAACATTATCCAAGTTGCAATATATGTCCACTCCTGAGAATGCAGAACAGAAAGGGAAGAAGGCATAAGTGAACTAACTTGCAAAATTAGAAACTGCATAATCTCAATCTGTGGGACATCACCAGGCTAAGCACAGAGAGGGCACAAGGCAGCAGGCCGAGCGGCACTGCTTTACAACAGACATCACTGGTTACCAAGTCATATACAGTGGGGGAAAAAAGCAAATACCAATAGAGCTGAAAGATGACAAATGCTTCCAACATACAGACTTACTTAATTTTACTGATGAGGGGTATGGAAATTATTATTAGGTGAAGATGCTACTTTGGAAATTAGGAAGGGGTTAAAAACTGTGACCTCACTAACTGAGAACACATAAGGTTTACACAATGTATGAAAAACATCAACCTAAGAATACCATTACACCCATGCAGCCAAGAAGAACTGTAAAAGTTTAAGTTACTTTAAAGCAGAACAAATGCTTGGTGGGTGCCACAGAAAAGCCCAACAAAGTTTAGCAGAGTTTAAGGTCTCATTTTTAAAAACAAATTTCAATGAGGACAAAATTCACAGAACACGGAGTGAAAGAAATACCACCAGAAAAGTAGCTACTGGCATTCCCCCCCCACTCCTGCATCAGAGAGTGGTCGCAAGGGATCACATTTGTAAACTCCTAAGACAAATTAGAATTAAACCTTCACCCTTCTAATGCATCCCCCTATATTTAAAATTAAATACTAGCAGCAGCAAGATAGACATAAATTTAAAAAATGGCTATCTGAATATTAAAACTGAAATATCAGTGTTTCTTCTGAGGCATACTGAAATCACCTAACTACACCTCCGCTGCAGAAGCAGTGTGTTTTGGAGAACTGGTTTCCCTAGATGACTGAGTTATAAAGTTCTTGTAGACAAAGGCATGAACCAAGCACATGTAAAATAAACCTGAACACTGATAGAGCAGGAATTGTCAGATGGAGTTACACAGGAGACCACTCTAATATTCTGTCTTAGTGGCCAGTAACAGATGCTTCATGGAAGGATGCAAATAAACCAAGACAGAGCTGTCAATCCAAGCAGTGAACAGTTTGGTCTTCCTTATTCTGTGGGGTTTTCTTCTGGAAAGGATATAAACTCTTCCATTATACAGGATCATATAACTGGTTATTCCTCTCCACTTTTATTCTTGGCCTCAGTTGCACCCTGTGGTAATTAGTGACTAATGAATTATGAACTGTGCAAAAGTATTTCCCTCTCCCATTGTTCTGAAAGGATTTAATATTTATTCTCCATATTTATTCACCAGGAAAATCCCAAATGAACCTGGGAAAAACCATCCACACGAAAGAATTCCAACCAACTTTCCTCAGCCCTCCCAAAACAGCTCAATTTCCCTATTTTTCATGTTTAACTCATGTAACGTGAGTTCAACAGATGGTACTAGTGCATACACAATTGAGGAGCTATTATATGAATTCATTGTTTCATCTGTCAGAAGTATTGAACATCATGTGTAACACGCCAGTTTTCAAATCTAGATTCTTCCATTAGCACGGAGGAAGGAAAGCTACTCCTAGACTGAAATTCCAAATGCACAGAGCAAGGTTATACAAATTAGTTAATTAATGCTTTCATAACCATTTCAACATTTACAATGCACTTTTTGCAAGCTAGACAGAACTAGAAAATCCAGGAGGTCTTTTCAGAGGAATCTGATTTCATTTATAGAAAATCAGCTGTTATTCTGATACTTTCTTCTCCCCAATTTTTTCGCATTGTTCCCAGTTCTTTTAAGGTACCTACCTACACTATGTATTAAAATAGGCTGAAGAAACCTTTTAATAGATTTTTTCCAGCCATTCTGTAATTAATATATCTAGAAAGCATTAATAGGTACGCAGATAAACTTCCATATTAAGCATTCAAATATATACTTTAAGAATTGAGCAAATATTTCCTAGAAACATCTAAGTGAGTCAAAAGACATTCAATCACATTGCTAATCAATCTGTTTTACGAACTGCCACAAAGCAGCATTTTCCTCTATTTCTCCCTCTAAACTGAACCAATATGTTTATTTAAAGAACCCAAATGATAGCTAGCCAACTTTAGCAGAGTGCTCCAATAATACTTTATCTAACTCACAGGGACAATTTGAGGAATCAGCATAAGCACTGTACATTAACATTTAAATTCGGCAACACTTAAATATAAGTCCACTCGAATTATAATTGCAGAAAGACTAACAGCAATGTTTGTCATCTGAATTTTAGTAAGAACTCACTTATGATTTTACTGGAATAAAGCACATGTCCTTTTTACAGACATCAAAAAGACCAAATATGCTCCTTCATGTATGATAGCTTCAGCATACAGTATACAGCCCCAACTCTCAATTACTGCTGCATGTGAGCAATAGCACTGAGCAAGACAGCCTGCTGGCTTTGTTCGCAGTCTGTCTCCTCCACGAAACCAATGGGGGAGGTGAGCAGAGGGCACACAATCTACAGTGCTTGCCACCAGCTGTAGACTTCTCATCTCATTAGTTATTTCCAAATACTGTGGGTAAAGACAGCTGCAACCTACTCGAATCCTCAGGTCCTGCATATTCTGGAGGCTGAATGAGATACACATTCCCCCCCCCGCCCCCAATACTTGGTGGAAAAAAAAAGGCATTTTCTTTACAAGGGAATCACCTTTAAGAAATATATGTAAATACTACAGCAGAATATTTTTTTTTTAGAACATATTTAATGTTTTAAATTACTGATTATGACTGCCTTTTAACAATTTCACTCAAACACTGGACGGAAGACACTGAGAAAAGGATCAAGCTATAGGAATGGATAAACAACTTTCCAATAAACGGTTTGTTCTAGATAACTAATTCCTGGCACGAGCATTGCTGCCGTTTTGGGGTAGCAATGTGCTAAACAGAAGCACAAAATATAAGAGCTTCCATATTTTAGTGCCAGTTTTGTAAATAAAACCAGGAACTGCATTAGAGACAACCCTGAATTTCTTAGTTTGATTGTCTGAATATCCTACCAAGGTAGAACTCACACGCTCATACTGTAGTGGTGTAGGGCATGTGGATATCCATACCGTCTCCTTCATTTGCACTAGCGATACCCAGAGGATGCTGCCTGGCCTGCTGCCCCAGCTGTAAGTAGAGTCTCACAGCATTGTACAACAACATATTTAGGATGTTCCCATAGTTAAAAAGTATCTCTGTGCTTTCTTTAGAGGGAAAAAGAAGAAAGTGCAATAATTATAACGAGACTGCTGTCGTGCTTCCACGGATCACTACAGAGCACAACAGACCAAACCTAAAAGCAACAGAAAGACAATACCAAAATGAGCCCAACATATGTAATATACTGGGATATTAGGAAACCGGGAGAGAACACAACACAAAATATCTTAGGACACTAAAATTCTGTGGTACATTTGTATTTTGAATATTACATTAATTTTTGGTACCCTTTTCTCTAGAATACAGTAGAAGTGGAAGACATACAGAAGACAGCAAGAATGATTAATTATGGAATCAATTCCATTCAAATAACAAAGTAGACCATGAATCTTCAGCTTAGAAAAGACATCACTGAGAGGGATAAAATACAGAAATCTGTAAAACCAGAGAGGGAATATATGTAGCTAGGGGCTGGAGCTAGTAGAAGCTGAAAACCATAGCCAGATAAAATTGTCAGCAACCCAAACCAAAAATTTTAAACAACTTCCAACACAAATACAGGCAGAATACTGCCAACTCCATCAGTGGTCAATAGTGATCAAGAAAGAAAGAAGGCACAGGCATCCTTTAGAAAAGAGTGATTTTTTTGAAAATCTTTTGCTGAAGGAAAACTAATTCCCTTATGATAAGGCAGTGCTTGGCTGAGCCCATGTGTTTGTGCTGCAACAGTGAATGTTTCTAGGCTGTAAAACTTTTTTCCAAACTGTTCACTAGAAGGACAGATAAGCTGCAGTTCTGACTCCTTACTGAAGCTACAGTAGTGCATCCTCATGAACAGCAGGATGTGATTTGGACTGTTTCTTTACAACAGCACACTCTGCAGAGATTTCTCTACATAACGGTCAAGAGAAAAACTACACCAGACAACACAGCTCATCAGCACTTGATTTACCATGGAAAGCCCCAATATAGAGAATGCAGCAAACCCTTCGTTTTAACGACAACAATCTCANGATATATTGTAATTGTTATGCATATATTATTTGCCATGCCTTCTGGTTCCAATTAGACAACATTGAATGCAACTGCTGCCTAACTAGCCCTTCCTACACCTATTCCACTTGGGAAGCAGGGAGAGCAAGCAGCAGAGTGGAGGTTTTCACTTTCCTTAACAGTCCAGTATTGATCACTACTGNAGCTGCAGTTCTGACTCCTTACTGAAGCTACAGTAGTGCATCCTCATGAACAGCAGGATGTGATTTGGACTGTTTCTTTACAACAGCACACTCTGCAGAGATTTCTCTACATAACGGTCAAGAGAAAAACTACACCAGACAACACAGCTCATCAGCACTTGATTTACCATGGAAAGCCCCAATATAGAGAATGCAGCAAACCCTTCGTTTTAACGACAACAATCTCAAATTAAGTGCAACCTGTATCATTAAAACAGAGAAATAAACCACAATTTATTAGTCAATATTAGGAAACACTTTAGGAAAGGCAGTACAGGGAATTAGACTATCGTAAACAATTTTCTGACCCATGAAACAATCTGGGCTGCAATAACATGTGGAGGCACTAAAATGCATAAAAAGACAGAAAGCAGAANCAATCTGAAAACATCAATGTCAGTAAGAAAAATCCACAGGAGACTGGACGAATCATTCTGCATAAGATTATGAAGTGCACATTTTGACTAGGTGACATTACTTCTAACTAGACTGCACCTTTGTACTAGCTTATAAGAGCCAGGAGAAAATCAAAGACTCAAACCCCTTCACTCTAAACTTGGCATCAAAGTAATTGCCATCACTCTTTACAGTCCTTAGTATCCAGTAACTGGAACAGACAGGAAGAATCAACATACTCTGAGAAGCTTACACAGGACTAATACATGCCTCACAGCACCAGCAAAATAGCCAAGGTTAAACACCCACCAAAGATGAAACACGTCAACTGACTACAAGTTGCCATAAGGCATTGTCAAAAATATGCAATAAAAGGCTTCCAAGCATGCTTATAAATATAGAAATTTAACTGATCTACTTTCCTTTGTAAGCACTACAATGTGAAATCTACATAAAATATTAACTAAAAAACCCAAAACTTACGAAGTCAGCATCCTTGCTTGAAGCAAGCTAAACAAACTTCAGAAAACAAGGCTTGATTCTCCACCAGAAAGACAGCTTCTACATTCAATACAATGCATAAGTATAAATGGTCTTGCCACATGATTAAAGTGAAATATACTTGGCAATTTCTACATTTGCATTGCAACCTCCTTCCTGAAAAGATAAAATAAAGAAACTGAGCAAAAATATCAACAAACATCACTATTTCCAAATAACAGACTGTTCATCCAAAATCCTCCAAAACTTTAATATTAAAAAATTGCTTTCCCTAACAAAACCTGTGCTATCGCATACGATAAGTACTTCATACCTGTATGTTATGGTATATACCACACAAGCTTATACAAATGCACTGTAGGATGCAAATCTTCAAATACACAATGATCAGAAAACTTGCTAAGGTAAGAACTTTGCTTTACATACGGAATCTTTGTTTTGGCATCTAAACTCATCTACATATGCAACTTTGATCTGCCTGTTTTATGTTGTGGAATTATTTGACTGGATACCATAGGGACACCCAGGTCCACACGATATGATGTTATCTGCCATCCTACCTCTCACTGCACAGGGACAAAGGTAAAAAGCAACTGTGCTCTTGCATTTAGGACCCACATATAAGCACAGCTGGAAACACTGGGAAAAACATGTTATCTATGAGTAAAACGTAAGAGTGAAAACAAAAATTCAAAGAAAAGAGATGAGTCATGGTAAAGTTTTCTATGCTAGAGACCACATACAGAAGCTTTGAACCAAGACCTTTCAGGATTCAGTTAACCCAAATCCTGTTAAGGACAGAAAAAAACCGCTGTCTAGATTAAAGTCTAGATGGACAAGAGAGCATTGTAGGAACTCTTCTCAATACACCAACCCTACCAGCATGCAAGGAAGACGACTGGACTAGAGCCAAAGTACAAATAAACAACAGTTCTTTGCAGAGTTTAAAGAAAATATCTCTGCAGCAAGAGCTTAACTCCTGACAGCAACAAGTCCTTCTTAGGAAGAAAAACAGGCGGCTGTTGGAACAAATATTACAGCTAAAAAACCTGAAGCCCTCTTGAAAGCTAGACAGGCAAAACAACATTATGCAGCACCATAACAATACAGAGGAGCTAAAAACCATTTCAAAGAAATACACAAAAATAGTTTCATAGGCAGTTTCTGCTCAAAATCTCAATATAATATGCATGAATGCAACAAACTATTATAAAGAATTATTTAGAGAGACCGTGAGCCACATACAATAAAGTAATAATCGCAACAAACCCAGAAGCCGGGTGCGTCTAACAATTCTCAGTCTCATTTATAAGACCTGCTAAAAGTAATAACAGCACTGCTGATAGCTCATAGTTCACTCTACCAAGTAGTATAAAACTTGAAAGCACAAATACAGGACAGAATGATTTTAAGGAAACTTTCGGAACCTAACATAAAAATGATACAAGTCTGATGTCTTATCTGCAAATTCATGAAAAAGCTTCCTGAACAGAGTGGCATAAGACTAACTAAGCAGGTGGACACAATTTCTAGCTTTTCAACTCAATATTGCATTAGTTTTTTAAACAGAAGAACATACACACTATCAGTGCTATTTAGCAGAAAACACACATAAAGTTGACTCTGGAAGAAAATGCATATTAGCACTTTTCTCCAATATGATCCACGGCTCTGTGAATACTCATTCACAGCACATAAAAGATCAAAATCAGGTTGACCAAAGTATGTCATATTCCCAACTCACTGCACAATTCCCAAGTCTCATAACTGAAACAATCACCAGCACTACTGTACACTTAACTGATACGAAAGAAAAGCATTTGCGTATTTTGGGTAGGTTTAGCTAAATGGCTTTTAATAACAAATGTCTTACAGTCATTGCCATCTCCTGAAGAGTTCTGTAGTTACAGGACAGCTATCAGGTGAATTATTCCCTGAAACCACCTTTAAAAGAATGTCAAGGTTCAAGTGAAAACTAAAATCAGCCTTGTTAAATTAGCACAGATGTACACTGCAGTGTTGTGCTATGTACTAGAAGTTAAAGGTCTTATAAGACAGTTTGGAAGACATGAAGATTTATAAGCACCCAGGACAGTACAAAAAAAAGCCTTAGTTAGGGGACGGAAAACAGAAAGAGGGGAGAAAAACACTAGTAAGCTAGAAATAAGTCCTATTTATACATACATAGGTTGTTCTGTGGGATGTGCAGTTTAAGACGCATGCTTAAAACAGCAAGCCACGGGCACTACTGAAGGAATTAAGCAAAATTCTAAGTATGTACAAGTTATTCTATTTTCTAAACCAGTAAATAACATCCCAATATGAAGAAAGGCTGTTTCTGTAAGCAGGCTGAAGACTGGGAGAAAGTAACAGGGCCATCCAACAATCACCTAGGCAAACACTTAATCCTTTGCATCTTTATTCTGAAGAAGTACTCATGGAGGTTGAACAGTTCATCTATTCAAACTCAATAATTCAGACAAGCCTTTTTCAATAATACAAATGTCCAAGGCAAAGCAGAAAACACACTTTGGGGTGAAAAGTCAGGTCTGTAGCAGTCAGTCCGTTTTCCACATATCTCTGGATACTGGCACCTCAAGAAGGTGCTCTGAGCACCAGACACTGTCATTTTTGATGCCTGAATCCTGACCACTAACGTATTTTTAAACAAGTCAAGCACATGAGAGATCCAGGAGATTGTGGATCCTGTAAAGTATTGTTAAGTCACTGGGCTTTCCTCAGCAGCATAATAAAATGACTGACCATTCCATACCCACAGCCGTTCTAGCATTCTTCAATACACAGTAATTTTGCAGGCCAGACTGTAAACATCTAAGGCAGTTTGACAGTGGAGCTTCACAAGACTTGAGAAACAACTGCTGAATAAAGATATGACCACATGATCCAAAGTCATCTAGTTATCATGCACCAGCTGAGCACCAGTAGTGGTCCATACATCCACATACCTGCCTCACCTGGACACCAAAACAAAACAGCCCTGCAGAACTGAAGTCCAACAAGAACCCTATTTAAGTCAATAGGGCTTTCTCATGCTTCTTGAAAAAGAAATGCTCTTGATTTTTTAAAAGAAACTAAGAGGTATATTCTGATCCTTTTGCTAATACACAGAATCAGCTTTATGATCTAGATAAGATGTTCCAAGACTGTTGCCAATAAAACACATGATGATACTATGCTTCTGGACTAATAATATGGACTTTTTAGATGCCTATCACATGATAAATTAAGTCCGAAATGGGAGAGATCCACCCATCAGAAAAACAGCTCTTTCACTCAAGAATCTTTTAACACTCTTTTACAGACTACAAAAGAAGAGCATTTCCTATATTCCATTACATTTCTTCAAACTATAGAACAAGGGATAGTACTTACTGCACAGCACATAGAAATCCTGTATCTCTAGTACCTAATGCATGCATTAAGTAATTTGACTGATCTGTATAAAACTGTATTTTTAGAGCTTTGTTTCAAGTAATATAATGAAGATTCACTACAATCTAGAACAAGACTTAATTTCTACATTGTACAAAAATAGCTATACACCTGATCTCAATTTCTTTGTTTGCATTCCACTCTACTTTCTTACAAACTGTTTCCAAAAATGTAGCCTCTTCTGATGTTAATCGAGTGTTCACTTCTGCTTACTCTTTAAAAAGTTCTACTCTCCTGGGAAGTGATTTTTATACACAAACCATATAAAGCTACATAGATTGTATGCTGGAGATGATTAAGAGAGGGCAGGGTTAAATTTATATCTAAAGAAAGCCACAGATGTCGGCCAAATTATTTCTATACATACTTAAATGAGCATGAGTTACCATATGCATGCCATTAGTATCTTAAAGAAATTTACTGTTTTTATATTTATGCTGACTGTAGTTCTGAAACTAAAGTAACTGCCATACTACAATGGGTTGGACAAGATTCATTCACTGAACACAAGGATAAATCTTGAATATATGAAAACTTTTATCAAAATTGCTGGCTCTTATAAGTGTAGTTCCATTCTTTCAGTCATACTGTTACCCAAGATAGTACATTTGGGTTGCTTTTCCAGGCAAAACTGTGACTGAGAAAATAAATGTACAAATAAACCTTTCCTTCAGCAACATTGACTATTCCTTTTCCCTAAAAAAATTAGCACACCAGAACACCCACCCAGCCACTTAGAATGGTAATTCCCAAACAACAAACATTGTAACATTAAAAAAAAGCCATACAACGCACATGATTTCAGAAGCTACCCAACAGAGTGAACTAGTGACTGCTCTATTATCACTGAACAAAGATGAAGAAACTGTAGGAAAAGAACCTCCGGACAAATAGAATACATGGAAAACAGCTAATGCTTTCATAGGGGACATTTACTTTCCAAAACCAGCAGCCTTCTCTGAAGGCATAAAATAAGCATGTAGATCAGGGCAATTCTGTTACTATGATGTAACTGAACTTCAAAAAAAAAAAAAAATCCTCAAGTTCCATTTCCTAAACTTCATAAAGATATTAGCATAAATGGAAAATCTTTCTCATGGAGTCACAAGCAGTAAAGAGAGAGAGAGAAAACAAAGGCCAAAACCTGCAAATTTTCATAACAGAAGAGACTACAAATGTGGGTCCCAGAGAACTTCTGCTAACTAATCCTTAACTGTTTAAGAAAGGGGGAAAACGATTGGAAAGGGTGTCAGCCTACAGATAACTCAGAGTTATCAAAGTCTGCATAGAAGTCTGAGTACAAAGCCAGTCTTTGTTTAATAAAGTCAGGACTTTGCAAAACTGAATTTCTGGGAGATGAAATGGAAATGAAAATTTGAATCACATGATGAATATGAGTCCCGTCCCAGGTATTCCTACACAATGGTAGGCTATACTGTGAGTTTGAATTTGAAAATTTATGCTCAAAATATTTGCTAAAAATGTAAATGGTGTTAGAAGTTACTAAATAAAGAAAGAGAATGTAGGAACATCAGAAAAGACTTAAGACTCTGGATTAAACCACTCTCCACTCAGTAGGTCAAATACACAGAAGACAAAAGAAAAAAAAAAAGGGAAAAAAGAGAAGACAATGTACTGAAAATAGTTCCAAGGACTTCCACGTATGAAATGGCTTCCACATGCAGATGGACTTAAAGATAAGGACCCTTGGCTTGGAAACATATGCTAAGGAGGTAGGGGAAGAAAAAGAAAATATCATCAAAATCTGTAAGATAAATTGCGCAGAAAATATAAATAGGAAACATTCCCTCCCCCCCCCCAATTAATTAAATTCTCAGTCAGGCAAAAAGGAAGTATTTTTTCTCCATACCATCTAACATTCTACAGAATTCATGATGCCATGAAGGTGAAAAGTATAAATGGGTTAAAAAATGGATTAGATGTGCTCATGGGCATATAAGTGGCCAATAAACACAATAGGCCAGATATAACCACTGGCTCTGGAAGTCCTTTAAATACAGATTGATCTTTCAGAGATATGCACCTCCCAGCTTCCAGTATTCTATACTTCCTCAAGTTTCTTATCCTTCCATAAGTATCTGCTGCTGGCCACTAACAGGATACTGGGTTAGATGGATCTTTGTCCTGAGCCAAAAATATAACTTCTTTTAGCATACCACCATCTGTCAGTCTTCAGTACAAAGGAAACTGCTAATATTGAAGGCAGGCCGTGTAATCTAATAGCGCAAGAGGGCATACAGCATAAGCAGTGCTGTTCACTAAGAGTACTTCAAACAGAATAAATACTTAAGTTCAACACACAGTAATAAGCACAACTCTTTGTTTACACATACTGTGATCAAGCAAGCACTGACAGATGACAGCATTGTAGTTGTCTGCCACAATTCCAGGCATGGAATAAAGAATGCACAACATATGTTTACCTGCCAGTTCAGCTCTAAGGTCATATGGAATGTCTGAAAGAACAAGGGGCAGCAAAACGATTCCTTGTTGCATTAAAATAGGCAAGACACATTTAAGTTGCTTTACAGGGAGGTTCTCCAAACAATGTATATTCACACATGTAAATCCACAGATCATCTGTTAAACATCAGTTAAGCAACAGTGCAGGTCATACACCTACGTTGATAATGCAAACGGAAATTTATGAAGCAGAAACCTTTCCCCTCCTTCCTCTACTTCTCTGCAAAGGAGTCCTCTCCCCACAATGCAGGATATCCAAGTATTTATTCTCAGAAAACAACAATTAAATAGTATAAAGAACATCTCCTTGCTCAAAACTGAGACAATCAAATTGATTGTGTAAACACAAATTGGTGTCAATATTAGT
Organism: Fregata magnificens; assembly: GCA_013389945.1. Taxonomy (NCBI): domain Eukaryota; kingdom Metazoa; phylum Chordata; class Aves; order Suliformes; family Fregatidae; genus Fregata; species Fregata magnificens. The sequence goes on along the minus strand of WAAD01041898.1, from coordinate 164,081 downwards.
GCATACCACTTTCCTACTATCCAAAAATAAATGATTACACATAGAACAGTCCAGCTGTTACAACTGAACAAACCAGACAACCCCAGTAGATAAAGATGTGTAGAAAGCAACAGCAGCAATAACAAGGAAGTAAGACAGGCAGATAAATAAGTACAGTGAAGCTGCCCTCTAAAGTTGCATAAACCAGCATCTAAAATCAACACATCCTGCCTTCTTATTCAGATCAATCATACACACTATGAAAAACTGGACATGAGCCAGCAATGTGCGCTCGCAGCCCAGAAAGCCAATCGCATCCTGGGCTGCATCAAAAGAAGTGTGGCCAGCAGGTCGAGGGAGGTGATTCTGCCCCTCTACTCCACTCTCGTGAGACCATACCTGGAGTACTGTGTTCAGCTCTGGGGTCCCCAGCACAAGAAAGACATGGACCTGTTAGAGAGTGTCCAGAGAAGCACCATGAAAACGCTCTGAGGGCTGGAACACCTCTACTGTGCAGAAAGGCTGAGAGAGTTGGGGTTGTTCAGCTTGCAGACATGAAGGCTCCAGGGAGAGCTCACTGCAGCCTTTCAATATATAAAGGGGGCTTATAAGAAAGATGGTGAAAGGCTTTTTACCAAGGCCTGTAGTGACAGGACAAGAGGCAACAGTTTTAAACTCAGAGAGAGTAGATTTAGATTGGATACAAGGAAGAAATTTTTTACTATGAGGGTGGTGAGACACTGGAGCAGGTTGCCCAGAGAAGTTGTGGATGCCCCATCCCTGGAAGTGTTTAAGGGCAGGCTGGACAGGGCTTTGAGCAACCTGATCTAGTCAAAGATGTTCCTGCCCATGGCAGGCGGGGTGGACTAGACGATCTTTGAAGGTCCCTTCCAACCCAAACATATGACTACGAGCTGGTTAACAAAAAATTGACAATAGATGGGAAAAGAATGGGAACTATTACAAATATTAAGTGTTGTCCTGTCAGCAAAATCTCAACATGGCAGATAAAGATAACTAGAAATCCCTTCATGTATTTATTTCAGTGGGATTTGATACAATCACATTTAGGGTACCACTGTCTTTTCTGTGAAAAGTGGCAAAGTTGAAAGTGTGCATGCCCAGCACTAAACTTTGCCACGCTCACTTCTTCATCTAGCTGCCTAGTTCCATCACATGTGTAAGCAAGCTAACACAGACTCCACACAATCCTGGTAAAGACACTCCTTCCAAATTTATACCTATGCTCTACGTACAAATTCACTGAGTAACCATGTGCTCTTACTAACAAAATCCGTCCTTCTAAATTTTTGCTTCTTATATCAAGATATTAAGCTTCAAGTTCTTGGGGAAAAGACCACAGACTCCTATGGATAGACGTCTGGGTGTATCTGGGACACTTACGTTTGCCAAAGCAATCACTAAAGATGAAACTGAAAAAGTAATCCCACAGCTTTCAGAAGAGATGAGCAGTTCATGTCTTGAGAACTACTCTGATGAACAAAGTTTAAAAATAAATAAAAAGACCCCAACAGGTCTAGATTTCATTGGCAAAACCTGATTGATCCTCTTCAGGTTGCCATAACCCCAGAGTGAAGGATGTGTGGAGCGACAGAATTTAATTTAAAGAATTTGTAACGAAGAAGTAGCAGCAGAAGCACAGGAGTAGCCTGGCGGAGACACTATGCTCTGTCACGCAGGACAGCTAGGATAGATTCTTGCACTTGGTCTCACACACCAAGATGAGCACACAAATGCTTGCTTGACCAAATCAATTACTTTATCTACAGTTAAAAGGAAAAACTACAGCTGTGCCAAAAGTCTATTGCCCTTCATGTCTTAGTTGTGTAACTAGAAGTCAAATTCAGTAGAATGAAGTTGTAAATGCATTTATATTAAGTGTGGAACTTTGGAATGAATGATTCTATTCAAGACAATTTTCATTTATCTGTTGGGTAAAATCCATACCATTTCAGTTTATTCACAATCAACACAAAGCATCAATGGAATTAGCTGCATGCTACATCCATATCCCAATAGCAGAGCATTTACTTACTCCTGGTTCTACTTGAGTTCTATCTGCAATGTCAACATGGACAACTTCAACACTCTTCCATGTGTTTGGATCTAAATTGTGCACCTGCAAAAAGAGAAAAAGGAATGAGTTCCATGCTGTCACGTTACACAGTGGTGCACCTTACGCAGTACATATGTGTGCCACGGATTTTTTTCTGGACTTCGTAAAGACAGCATTCTTAAAACCTATCCTTTCTTCCTCTGCCTTTCTAAAAGGGAATAATCTCCACAGTTACAGTTTAATTCACTCACTAACCAATTTTAAATCACCACAAAGCCTTCACTTCTTGTCCATTCAGGAAACCTGGATTTAAGATTAAGCTGTATTCTTCTGTCACATTCGTTAGCGCTAATGAAATCAAGCTCTAATTAGAAACGTTACCCATTCAGTAATTTGCATGAGCTTTTTGATCTAGAAAGAAGCCGCACAAATTTCAAAGTGCAAATATGGCAGGTTTCAATAATCTGACTAAATCTAGCAGGTTCCCTAAATCATAGGACTGCCTTTAATATGGACCAGATGAAATGTGTGTGGTATATAAAGGTCTTAACGTGTAATCAGCTTCACACCTGTAGTCTGTTAGGCATACCTAAACTTACAACTATAGCAAGCAGAGCCGTCCAAGAAATATCCTCCTTTGTAGCACATCCAGTGCTACAGTTCGTCTAAGCACTGAAAATATACTGACAACTATTCCTTTATGGACGGTTTATAAATATGTTTGTTAATATAGATTAAAAAAAAAAAAATCTCCTGAAGAGACCTGTGAACTGAATCAATTGTCTAGGGAGGCAAACAAGAGTATCGCCAGCCTGGAAAATGTACAGAAGCAGCTTCAATTCATAACTCCACAGAAGTGTACACAGGTAAACTCCAATAGCCTTGTGAAACCTGTTTTCAAAGAAACTTGTCAGCCTAAGTAGCACTAGTATGTCTAAGGTAAAAGAACATAAAACTAAAAAGAACTTACTGAAAACCTTTTTAAATATTTAGGTGAGAATCAAGCATCTGCATTGACCTCAGCGTAAAAAATAAAAACCTTTTCTTGTTCTTGCATCTCGTTAGGTGAGACAGCTTGACCACCTTAGAAGGATTTGAGTAACGCTTTTCTTGTTTTACATTAAAGACTGGTTCGGCTTTGACCTTATGCAGTAATTATCCACCATTACCAGATATAGAATACTTTATCTGGATGACTATGTGTTGAAAATATTGCTAATGCTTGGTATCCAAACCCCAACTCACGTTCTCTGATGTCCCCAAATCTGGTTTATGCCAGGTCTCAATTTTTATGAAGAAGTCATCTTTCATGTATTCATTCTGTAAGAATTAAAATCAAAAAGCGTAAGTCTGATTACACCTCTGCTTAAATTTTAGATAAATGGTATTTACATATAAGTCACTACTAAGCCTTGACTAGCAACACATTCTATTTAAATTACAAAAGAAACAGCCCCCTTACCTTCACACAGAAATAGGTACAATGAGATAACTAGTATCTAAATCTTAAGTATCAGCTACAGCAGTAAGTACTAAATTTAAACCACTCATGTTTAAGAAGTCCAACTCTAACTTTGTGCATACAAATAGAAATAATACTGTCGTTTACCATCCTTATTGCTCAACCCTGAAATTCTTTACCTCTATGTTCAAGTAATTTTCAAATTATACTGCAGTTAAGACAAAAAAACTAAAACACATTTGCATGAAATTTTTAATTAATGACACTATTCTGAGAGGCAGGGGTAATAGCCAGTAAACATTAGATGTTCCTGTATAGTACAATTATGATCATAAAGGTCCAGCTACCACTAAATTGTACGTCTAAAGACTAGCACAGAACACTTCTAATTTCAGAAGTAAGAATTCATACACCAGCGTGCGATGAGTCAAGCTAAACAGTTCACAGACTCATTTATTACTCCCTATGTTGCATCCACGTAGTGACAATCTAAATCAAGTTCGCAAGTGAGCAGATAAAACAATTTAACATTAAACTTATAAGCTTCCTTACACAGGTCACCAAAATATATACACGGGGAAATAAAAGTCTTAATGACCTCTTTCCCATGCATCTTAAATAAAAAACAAACCCCCAAACCCCAGCTACGATGATCCATTTAGATTCTCAGTTAACCCGTTTTAACTGAGGCAGGATTTCACTTTACAGAAATGGGATTTCAGACAGTTAGGGACTGATTTTATTTCATTGCTCTTCCTGCATTCAAGAGTGTAGAAACCTCTGATTTGGGGTTTTTTGTTGGGTTTTCTTGGTTTTGTTTTGGGTTTTTTTTGTTTTTTGGGGTTTTTTTAGCGTTCTGTCTTACCAGGACAGACATTATGCAGCTGTGATGGTAAGCAAAGGCATAAAAGATGTAAAAAATGAAAGCATTTCTCTGACAAATTACAGTTCTTTCTATTTATAGCCAAGTGCAGACAAATAAAGTAACAAGGAGCTCTATGCCGGGAACCCTGGCAAGGCATATGTAAAAGGTTGGAACTAGCTTGCTACACTCAGAGTCAATTGTAGCAGTAATAACAGATTAAATATATTTCAAAAAACCCAACATAGGACTGATAGTAATTCAAATACTCACTGTCACAACTGGTCATTGGAAGCACACGCAATGAAAATGAAAAGGAAACACAAAGTGTTATTAGATACAATTGTTTCTGAAAAGTCTCACATATAATGATTACCTCACAGTATGAGAAACATTCAAAACTAGTCTAACAGCGTTTGCGTGCATCAAGTCAGCAGAGTTCAGCAGACTTTGACTTGCTAGCCTTAACCTTAGGAGTTCATTATAAGATACTTCAAACTATTCAACAGAAACACAAAAGAAATAGAGCCTACTCTTAGAACTTACACAATTAGAAGTATTAAAATAAAGTAGTCACCTTATTCTAACAGACTATGAAGAATTAAATTCTTTTCAAACAGGCTCTATTCCAGACCTTAAGAGAATCACCTCTTCAGCCTTATCCTAGGGACACTGCATACTAAGACTCTGTAGGAACCAGTCAACTGGTCCATTGAGGTTGCTCTTCAGAAGCAGCTCTCCTTTTCAGAAGAGGAGATCTCACAAACGCAACATGAAAATTTGAAATATATTTTCCACTTGATGACATCCTCTCTTCTTCTAAACCATTTAAGACCATTCCTTGACTGAACATTGACAGCAAAACACACAACGGGAGACCTACTTGTTCTACAGTAGGGATACGCGTTCCAAGCCTTCTCGTGGAACACTAGGGAGCCTTCCGGGGCAATCATCCTTACAAAACCAGGAACTTTACTGTGAAAAACAAACATTGACAACATTTTTTAAATTTTTGGCAGCTGAAATTCCTCATTGATTTCTTCCACTCTAATAAGAAAGGCACACTCTACTTAAGCACTTTAAAGGTTATGACGTACAAGTTATCCACAGTTAAATATGCAGGAACTCCAACAATGTTATTGATCAAAAAATATTTAAGACAAAAAATGGGGAAGGTAATAATATGACAATTGAGAGTGAGCTAGAAACAATTTTGGAAGCACTATGATCACGATGAAAGCTGTGCTTTCTGTTCTCTTCAAGAACAGTACGGACAACTGTTGAGGGAGGGCACTGCCCAAGAAATCTCACCTCCAAACTCTCTAGCAAAACTGCAGGTTCATCAGTAAGCAAGCTCGTAACTTGGCTGGCCCATAGCATGTATGGAAGGCCATTCAACTATTTCAACCATGCCTGAAGAGGAAAACTGCAGCCAACTGCAAACGTATTCAGTTCTTCAACTTTTTAGATCTTTTTTCCCCCAATTGTAAACATTTGAAATATTAATCCTCACAACTTGACAACATATTACAAATTCTAACGACATGGCTGCCTTTATGGTATTGCAGCCCTCTGGAGAACACTGACTGTTAATCCCTAGAGGCTCAGACCCCATTTGGGTCAGTTTTCCAAATAACTCAGGTTTTACCCCCTCTGCAATGCACGTAACTTCTGAAAATATTCTTTATCTTAGTCATTCTCTCTCAAAACAACATTACCCTACCACACCACAAGAACTTGTATGATGGCTTTTAAAAAGCATTCAGGCAATAAGAACTCCTTCTTAAATACCAGATCATATAAAAACATTCTTCCTTTATAATGCAATAACCATTTTCCTTTTCTATATCCTTCTATATCAACATTCCTATCCTTTGGGCTATCCTACAAAGCATCTGTGATACCAACTCATCATTTTGGCTATATACTAAGAATTTGAATTATTTCTACTTAGAGATGCATTTGCCTATTCACAGATCAGATATTTTGCATGGTTCTCTGTTACTCTACCCCACATATTTAAAATCTACTGTATTTCACATGTTTTCCCACTCACCAGAGCCTTCACGCACAACTCAGCAAATTAAAGAGTGGTAGAAAACCCCAAGTAAGTACCCCAGAATAGTAAACAATGGAAGGCTGCCCTCACTTTTAAACATTTCTTGCTCAACACCAAGTGACCATAATATGTATCAGTGTTTTTCTCACCTCTTTAAATGATAGATTTTGTGAGTATATTGTCCCTTCTCACCATCCTTTTCATAAGGCTCATTTTTTAAGACTTGAATTCCTTCACCACCTCCTGTTTCATTTTTGCTAGCTTCTGCCACAGAATAAAGTTGCCCAACTTGATACTGAAAAGTTAAGAGAAGTAAAATTTCAAGTTAGCCAAAACTTTTAATGCATAAAAGAATTTAGCTGTTTCCAGTGAAAATCTGGTAGTACAAACAAAATTATCAGAAAGTAAAATACAACATATAAAAAATATTTAGTAAAATATGACAATCTGCTGGCAAAATTTATCTGTAGTTCACAAGCAGTAGGTCTATACTCAGTTTGTTTCACACTAATGCAGCACTTTGATATATCATATCAAATACATTATTCTTCAATTTTCTCATCCTAAAAGCGAAGTCCATACGTTGTTCTTAATTGTATAAAAGAAATATAATTTTTAATTCACAAGATTTTGAAATGACTGATTTCCAGCCCTGAGCCTCCAAAATTCGTACTTCTAACCAACTAGATACTGCCCTCACAGGACCCATAAAATGCAAACTGTAGATGAAAGGAAGCGTAACGTTTTCCCTCAGAAGTATGTTTAGACATCGTATTGTGACTTTTCATTTAAACTTATCTCAGTGCCATTTAAATTGGTGGCTTCAGATCTTGGAAGAGGATTCCTACCTTTGCTTTTAGGAAAAGGCTTGGAGTCACTCAATGCCTTGATCAGCAGGAAAATTCTGCTGCAGTGCAGAATTGCACAACTTTCTTTTCTTGCTTGTAAGCCTTGGAGTGGCTCAGAAACTAGAGGTTCTTTGCTCGCAGGCATTTGCCTCCTTTGAAATTCATTGATCTGCAAGCAGTTAACTCTGCTTGACTGGTGGCTTACACACGTGGTAACTTACCTGTGGCAGACTGGTGGGCGCACAGCATAGGAAACATTTGGATCCAGGCTAGTCAGAGTTAAATAAGATACTAACATCTTCCCACCCATCACCCCGAAACAAAAGCAGGTAGGATGAGGACATACCTCTTGCACTGAGCAAGGTAACACCACTCGGCTGAAAGAGGAAAAGAGCAAATTCAACAAAACGAATAATTAAGCTTCATCTGCAGATAACAGATATAAACCGTAACAAAGACATCCAAGAAGGAAGCATCAAAATGAGTTAATTCAAGTTTTCTTTTGCTCTGTGACAGTAAGGCTGCACTGATATAATGCAACAAAACCAAGTAAAATTCAATAACAGATGTTACAAAAGGAAAAAAAAAGAACGTTAGAAGCTGCAGAGAAGAACCAGGAAATCTAGGATCTACTTCCACTTCCAGCTCTATCATAACTTTGTATGGTGCTGAATTTGTTTAAACTTTGAGGCGTGAGCTTTTTTTTATGTGTTACACAGTAAGCAGTCCTGTCTCTACAATTTAAGAGGACAAATGCACAGGTCCTCAGAGCCTACAAATGAATTTTGGCAATTACAGCACTTATGAATCATTTAAAAAGCAACCACAGCTCCTATCCCATTTAGGTGGCGGAAGCAAGTGCATTTTAGGGGAACAGTTCTAACGCAATGCATTGTACAGTTAACAGCAACATCAGGGGATGCAGATGTTGATTTTTCTCAGCAACAGTACACTGCACAGACAGCCTTTTTCAGTTTCACCTTACATAATAAAATGGACAAAGACTATGCAAATCATTATGCCTGCAAAACAACATCATAGAACAACTGCATTGTTCTTAAGGCTTTTAAGTGATGTTACCGCCTTTACTGAAAACCCTATGACCATAAAGATTCAATGCAACAAATCCTCCTGAAAGCATGAACATAAATTAAGCCTGCCCATTGTTCTAGAGAGGAAGAAAGTTATACTTCGCTGATTAAACTCTTGCTACCCCCTGCTGTGTCTGCGCTTTGTGAACAGTGAGTTTGATATCTTTTTGCTTAGGTACTACTATGAAAATGATTTCAGCAGCTTGAGTGTCCTGTACCCCCTGCACAGCAGAAAATGCAGCAACCTTGATAAGACAAAAACGATCATCCCCGTGGATCAAATTCAGTCCTGCAATTTCCATGCAACAACTTCTTTATCCCTTACTGGATAAAGATTTTTCTATTTTAGTTTACTATGTGCCTCACTGAAATAGTTTTGTTTAAACTGTGAAAGCTTCAGAGAGAAACTGAGAAAAACATAATCAGCCTCAAATGTTGGCAAGTGTCAGGCTGAAAGCAGACGCTGCATCCAAACACAGAATGGCCACTTGGTAGTCAAAATAAAATTCTCATAAGAAGCTCTATTATATCTCATTTTATACAGCCCACCAGTATCTTGTAGTAAATGCAAGACAGACAGACAGCTTCTCTTACAAGGACTGGTGCAAGCTCTCACTAAAACGCAAGAAGAGCAGGACATTTGGTTCTGCATGCCTCACTGCCGGACACAGCACTGGTACCTCAGTCCTGTCCATTTGCTCCTACCCTCTGAAGTTTAGGTGAATCTTTGAAGTATCCTTGGAAGCCGGTTTGGAACCTAACAAACACATTTGCTACTATCTATTGTTTTGAACCCACGCATCACCTTTACCACCACAGCAGAGGCCACGTATTACTACACTTCAAGGTAATTTAAAGCCAAAGGTGGGGAGGGGGAGAACAAACCAGCTGGTGGTTTGCTGGCAGATGACCTTACGGAAAAAATCTACCCAACGACACAGGGCTCCCGGCACCACCAGAACAGATAACTGCAGAGCAATGAGGGACACCGACACTGCTCCAGGACCATCACCACTGCCGCCAGATCTCCTTTATAAGCAAAACAGGGTCCCGATTCAAAAGCACCTGAGATACAGCACTCCCTGCAACGTCTGTCAGCTTTGCAGGCACACATCGACATGGCCACCTCGGTAAAACGTTAGCCCCAAAGGAACGAGTTTGAGAAACTCATTGTGCGGGGACACAACTCGCTTGCTCCGAGGCAGGGATTACCAGTCAGGATCACCTCGACTGCAAGCACACACTCAGGCATGCGTGAAGTCGATGGTATATTCACTTGGTGTCAAGCAGCTACTTAAGACTGAAGGCACCGGACGTGGAAACGGTGGAAACGGTAGCGAAGCACAAAGTAGACCCGCGCTCCGGGCCGGCCC
>WAAD01041898.1:17895-153673 GCA_013389945.1 Fregata magnificens | reverse complement strand
CCCCCCCGCCAGTGCCCGCCCTGGTGAAGCCGACGAGCGGGTCCGTGCCGGCTGCGCGCTGCCGGGCCGCCAGCGTACGGGCTGGAGCGGCTTAACGAGATGCCGGGCCGCCGGGAAGGCTCTGCAACCCCAGAAAAAAATGAGGCTAGTTAGGAAGGTCCCGTTTTGGTCACGCTCGGTACACTTGGCATTTCACGCCAGCGAGAGAAAGCCGTCGCACGCGGCCCCAGCGAACGCTTAAAACCGCTCACGGTGCGAAAACCCACTTGTCCAAATTCCTTGCAGTAAGGTGTTACTGCGTTTGCTGTTTTTTCCAAGTGGAATCTTAACTGAAGGAAACTGCTGTTCAAGTGGAGTTACTCCTGGCAAAGCAGCCCGGCATATGGGAAACGAGAATTTGAAGCGTTTAGTCGTTTATTTCCCCCAGTGGAAAGACGGGGAGCAGGGAGCCCAGGGGAGGTGGCCTGTGCCGTACCTGCCGTCCAGCCCCGCACCGTAGGTCCCCGTTCAGACACGCGGGAGTACGTGTGTCTCCTCCATTTTTAACATCACCGACCTGACGACGCCACCGTCTACGTTTACGCTGCCAGCATTATCGTTCTTGTGTTGCCTGGCACCTCCTCTGCCAATGCTGCTACCAGAGCGCTCTTTTTTTGGGGGCGGAAGCTAAAATTTCTTTATGCAGTGTGTTTCAGGCAAAATCCTTTTCTTGCGGATGGCTGTTACATTACCTCTGGACTGCCCCTGTTTTGCCACACAAATGAAAACACAATAAATCAGTAACAGAATTGCTAGTGCCTCCACAAAGGGAAAGACACTGTCACTGTTTTCATTAAAGGGGGTAACACAAGGAGCCACGATTACTGTGTCCAATGCTGCCCTCTTGTGAGAGGATTTCTTTTATCCTTTATCACATTCAGAGATAACAAGGACACCAGAAACCAAAGAACTGACATACCTACGATGAAGAACAAGACTCGGCCGTTACTGGGCTCAGACCCACCTGCACCCTCTGGTCCCACAGAGCTGCTGGTGCATTAGACCCTCAGCTTTCATTAAAAACAAAAAAATGAAGAGAACCTAAAAGTTTTAGACCTCAGAGGCTGAAAAAAGGAGGCTGAAATCAGCCCCAAGGGTAAAATACCCACTGAAGCTCCCTGAGCCTGTAAAGAACCTGAAACGCTAGTCCGTGAGGAGAGAAATTGCCTTCGTATCTCAGGCGGGTGCTGGTGCCAAGTCCCTCCCCATCGGGCAGCTGACACTACTCAATTTATGACAGTGTGTGGCAGGAGACGAGTTTTACTGAGGTACCTGGTTGGGGGCAGAGGGGTGGGACACACATTCACTATAGGGTGACAGAGCATCAAATCTCCCAGCTCCCTTTTTATNGCAGGGGGGAGCTAAATAACTACACCTTTACTCTAGGCATTTAATCCAAAAAGGGAAATATGCAGAGCTCCCATGAGTTCAAATAGGGATTTCTCTAGTAGCAACAAATCTTTACGTAGGAGTCTCTGAGGTACTACGGAGACATGCAAGATTGAATTCCAGAGCGAAAACAGGAAAATGAAGGAGACGGAGAGGACAACACACGTGCCAGTGAGTGATGTAGAGTTTGTAAATATACATGAAAGGTGAAGCTTAGAGACCTGGAATGAGGAGCAAATGATAAAAACTGGTTATAACTTGGCTGTTCAGAACTGGAGCACAGCAGAATTTAAGAGAACCCAGGACTATGTCTTGCAGAGACACCTTATCCCTGGAAAGAGGACTCAGCCCTGCTTACTCTCAGAGCTGCTGCTAAACCACTAGGATATACCTGGCTCTTCCACACAGGGCGCAGAAAGGACAACATGGGTCAAGTTCCCCCAAGTTGCTTCTGTATGTTGTATTCTGCTTTATCCTTGTTTTCATAGTGATTAAAGTTTATCCTGTGGCAAAATGATGCCCTAAGAACAAAGCGGCTGGGTAACAATATTTCCATTTTGGGGTGCTCAAAAATCGTAATTCAGGTAAAACTACAGGATTTATTTAGAACAATGTATTCTAAATATGTTTGTTTATATTTCTTTCTAGTTTCTGAGCATTAGCTTTCTAGGGTTTTTTTTCAGATTTTTCTTCATAGCTATGCAGACTAGCCACTTTTGCTTTACAGCTGTTTGAAATGCTCACACCAATGTAAGACTAGGTAAACTGGAAAGAAAAAAAAACCCCCACAACATTTCAAGATCTGACAAAGGGGAGGGTGAAAATTTGCAGTTTGGCACTGCGGAAGGGAAATGATTCCTCCTCACAAAATGGAAATATGTCTGGCTGTGGAACAGTCCGCAGCATTTATGCTTGCAGAGATTTTCATTGTGAATAATGCTGCCCTATTGCTGACAAGAGAAAGGTGTAATTTTAAATGGACATTTCTGTCAGCTCTCAACCCATAGGAAGCTTAAATGCACAATTTTGATTTATAGGTAGCTACTGCATTTTAATTCTTCTGTGGGGTGATTGTTGGTGTCCACAACTGGCTAAGGCAGATTTTTGCACCTTGGTGAATTGTGGTCTCCTGTTTGAGCAAAAGTCTCAGCACAATGCCTGTGTTCCCATGTTTCTGAATTGAACCCTTTTCCCCAGAAGCAACTACTGACCCTACTTCCAGGCTCACCCTTGCCTACCCTTTCCCTTGAGAAGCCATCTTCCCCAAGTTCTGTTTGCCAGTAGTTAGAATTGATGATGATTTACACATCAACTCCACGAGAGTAAAGGAGAGCAGAAATTCACAGATAGGAAAATTAAATGTTGCCAAACAACCCTCCCACAGATAAATGGCTTTAAAGAAAATCCTCAATAGGCTCTGCCTATGAAAACATATTTTCAGTCAAGTCTCTTGCAATGTGAAAGACGGATGCTATGGAAACTGCTGCTCAGACTTATGCCTGCACTGGCTTAGTCTACGAGGCAAAGAAATTACAAAGGGCTGTGCCAGGGCACAGTGGTGGGGCTTTAAGTGTCTGCTTCCCGAAGTTCTCAAGCATTCAGTATTTTCCTTTATTTGGTTTTTCAAAATCCTGGCTGAGTGCAGTCCCTGGCTGCTGCTCTTTCCCCATATGGACAACATTTGTCTTTTGTTTACTCAGACAGCTGCGATGTGTGCTCTCCCCAAAACCCTTATTCTCTTTGTTTATATCTAGATTATACCACACACGATAGTATCATCTGAGTAGCTGCATCCTGCTGATTCCAGATCCCGCATACAGGCAAACCGCTTCAGACCAGCCCATACAGTTTCACCATGGTCTCTGCTCGTGGAGGGGATGCTTCCCCAGCAAGCTGTTCTTCATGGGAGCCCTCCAGCCTAGGCTAGCCCTGCATAGGGAACTAACATTGTCAGTGTAGTTGCACATCAGTGGCTCCTGGCTTTTGTCAGAGGTTGAGCCTGCTGAGAAGTCCTGTTGCCTGAACACAGGTTTGCTTGCACGTGAAGTGGGATGGTGTCATTAAAACAAGAGAGCACCGTTTCAGGAACTCTGCAAGAGGACCTGCTGGAGGCACACTGGGCCACGTCTGTCACACCACGAGCTGGGTCCCTACACGGGTCTGTGCTATTCCTAACTTGGTGTCTGTGTAGAGTTGTTAGGAGACTGCTCTAGATCTGTGCGTGACTTCTAAGGGACCTCAGGAACACAACTGCTTCTGAAGTTCCTTGGATCCTCTTCTGGTCTCCAGCACTGTGCTGTAGTGCAGGCTTTGCTCTTGCTCTGACACCTTCCCACCGATGGCAGTAGGACAATTATGTGCACCCAGCCGGCAGGCTAAGAAGGCAGAAGCTGCAGCGCTGTGCTGCCAATGCAGGAGATGTCACTGGTTCTCTGAAACAGAACTACTCCCTTCCTTCGAGTTCCCAGGCCCCTATTCCTCCTTTTGTGACAGAAGAAGGATTTGTAACCATGGCAAACATTTCCATAAAATGAACTGAAAATGAGAACATGTTTTTTAGTATTTAAACACTTTCTCTTTTTATGCTAAAAGATCAAAGTTGTGCACTTTAGCACACAGGTTGTATTGCCGTGTGATTCAAGAACAGTGTAGGTGAGGTCAGTATACCCCAGCTCTGACGTTTCCAAGCAACTGGAGTTCTCCCATCTGATCTGCCAGCTCCTGTGCAGAGTGGGTGCCCACATGCGTAACCCTAAGAGTTGGCCTTTTTCCCCTTGCACCTCGGAGTATCTTTTAGGTATACCTGCATGTTCTGGCCACATGCAGGAGTAGCAATGCATGTGCTCCGTCACCAGCTCTCTCTCAGCCACAAAGCACTGGAAGTCTGAGGACTACCCAAGAGAAGAAAAGATGTTTGTGATGGATATTTCTCAAAGATTGCTGCCAGCCACTGGAAAACAAATGTCCCTCTCCAAGGGATTCTCAGAGGAGGACGTGGGAGAGACTTGCTAAGGAGAATGCAATCCCCTGTACACTTCTGTTGTACAAGTGGCAATTGCTGCAGTTCCCTGTGGAACAGCTTTTTTGGAGTCCACTGAAATACCAGCCACAGTCACTTACCAATAAAACCACATGCAAATGATGTGATCATGTAATGATCGGCGGCTGGTACTCTTTCTGACAGGGATAAAAAAAGCAAGTTCTTTTCTTTGGAGAGTATGTAAAAAATAATGAGAAAGCGAGGCCATCTGGGGAAAGTAATATGACAGAACTAGAGCTGGAGTATTTGCAAGGAAGTCCAAGACCGTTCTCAGTGAGAAGCAAAGGCTGCCTGCAGCTGGCAGCTGAGATCAGCAGGGCTGCATGGAGCACACTGTGCATGTGGCACAAGGATGAGGAAAGGGCATATGCGGGTATATGCTACTGGTAGTGTACGTCAATCCACAGTATGAATGTGCATATTGACACTCACAAAATGCTCCGGCCTGTACCTGATATATATATATATATATGCATATTAAGTATTCAATACAAAAATGTTCAAGGTCAGGCTTTAAGACAACTCCCCTCTTGTTTTTTTGCAGTGCTGAACTGACTTCTTCCCACACTTGCTGTTCTAGAAGCATGTTTTTGAAAGGAACTGGACTTCCTTGCATCTCTGTGATACAGCAGCAGTACCTTAGCTTCTCCTGTCATTGTTACTAAGCCATCCACACCAGCTGCCTACTGATTTACACTGGATGTGTCACCAGGTTGTAGGTAATCAGAAGAGCACAACTAAGCTGAGGCAGTCACCTATAAAACCTTTGTTGGGGGGCTGCACCATCCATGCTTTCAAATCAGCTACTTCAGAGGCATGCCAGGAAAGGTCCCTTACAAAAGAGTTAATGCCAGGAAGACTGCAGTGATTTACACGATTCAGATCACCTCATTCTCAGCAGATCAAAGATTTGGAGGGTAGAGACTGTAGGCCAGTAAGAGCCTGCTGTGTCATGACTGAGGATATGGTTTGTATGTTCTGTCAACGTGGCCAGAGGCTGCATTTACACAACTGGGAGACAGGCATCAATGGAAACTTCCGAGACCATAAAAAAAGGCAAATTCTGTTTAGTTTCATCTGGTCGCCAACACTTCCCCTAAGCACAAGGGCACCTTTCACATGGGGGCAGAAGGAAGATTTAACTCAGCAAGTTCCAGCTGGCATCGGTATGGGCAAAATATATCATACCTTCAGCACCTGGTTCTTCCACAGTGGAGGGATGGGACTGGGCGATCGTTGAAGCTCCTTCCAACCCTATATGTCCTTTTGCTGCCGACTACAACAAGACAGACAGCGAACAAATATTGACGCTCCCACCACCTGCTAGGAAAAGGAAAAGCAATTTCCAATCATCATTTGAAACAGGAACACTACATTCTGCCACAAAAAAAGGAGGAAGTTCTCAATGACCCCTCACTTTCCCAGGGGAAAGCTGAGGACAGCTGCCGTACGTTAGTCATATGTCGCCACAGAATGCAGATTTATGCATGACTTCTTTGCTTCTCGGAAGCAGGCTAGAGGAAGAGACTAGTAACCAGCTGAGTGTCAGGACAGAGAGCAGTGTGCTAACAAATTCTTTCCCAACATCATCCTAGACCAAGAGACTAAAGTACTGAGAGAACTCATGCTTTAATAGACACTGAAATCACAAAGAAAGAAGGCCAAATGCCTTAGCAATTTCAATAAAAATATGAAAATCTTTTTACATGGTAAATTTCATAATATAAAAAGTTTAATGCTGTCTGGAAACAGAGTTTTAATTTACAAAGGAAGTTCATATAGGCCAAACATGGCTAACACTGCATACAAGGAGAGCAAGTGCTAAAGGGCTGCTGCTTGGAAGAGTCTTTGCTGACAGTCCTCTCTGAGTTACCATCTTCAACGCTCTTTTGAAGGAGTTCTGCAACCGAGGGGCCAAGTTTTCCACACACATTTGCAGCCTTTCTGGACAGCATGGCAACGCAATGAACCCGAAACTGCTCAAACCCATTATTACCATCTAGCCTGAAATGACCAGTGTTTTTTAACAGATTCACAGATAGTTCTGTGCACCTGGATCTATTCTGCAACTTGAAAAAGATGTTCACAGAACGAGTTTGACCTAATGAAAGGAAATATGGCCTAGAGTGATATATGTGGGTGTATCACCCCTTCAATACTTTTTCCTTGTTTAAGTAAGGTATGATTAAAAAGAAGGAAAATCAGTACCAGGCCAGAGTACAGGCTAACCAACAAAATCAAATTAAACTGGATTTTGATCAGAGAGATTGTTTACTGTTCCCATTTAGTTGGAGCTAAAGACAGTCAATTAAAAAATCTGTAATCGCACGCAGTAAAACGTACTGGGCAAAACCAAACTAAAAGACATTCTACAGCCTTGGGGAATGGTTGCATGTGGCAGGTTTAAGGTGAAAGTGGATAATACCTAATTCTTATTGCTCACTGTATTAAGCAGTGTTGTCACTTGTACCATGCACAAATACAACAACGACAAATGCATTTAAACTCCACAGAAGGAATTCTAATATCAAACGGAGAACATGTTATTTTCATTTCCTGAATTTCTCCACATATTGGGCAAACCTGATAAAACTCTTTTTTCCTCACAAAGGGGTTGTTTCTCATTCAGGGGGTGGAGGAGTGAGGCACACGGTGTGTGAAATGTCTCCCAGCCATGAGCAAGCATGCATCTTCATGGCTCTCATTAGGCCAATGGAAGTGCCCTGTGTCAAGTCAATGGAAACACATTTTCCAAAGGACTTGTTCTAGTGACACTCACCTTCCGTATTTATACAACACCAATTTCCCAAATACTGAACTTCCTCTACATCTGAACCCTTCCCTGTTTCTAACACTTCCCCCCCGCCCCCCCCTAAAAAAACAACAACAGAAGAACCACCCCCCTGTCCCGCTTTAGCTCTTTCTGAAAACTTTAAGCCAGTGTGAAACCTACTGGCAGCATGAAAATGGGTTGTACCAAAATGGCAATATATAATTTCTACAGATTAAAAGATCCTTTAGTTATGGAAGTAAACTACAAGTAAAGAGGCTTATTTCCGGCATGTTATGCAGCACTACAGGGAGTATTTGCTGTTGCTATAAACAAAAAGCTGCCCACTTCCATCCTGGATGTTCCTGGGATGTCGTTTTAAAACAGTTATGCTGGTTAGAAACAGATTAGGTCACATGAAGTCTCTCAGCAGTTTTGTGACCACAGAAAGTTGCATGATCAGCAATATCACCGTCTACGTGATGGGTAGACGCTGTACTGACTCATTTTGGCCCACTATTCTAATTTTTCCTGCCAAATGACGAGAAGATGATATCTAGCACCAAACCATCACAAAAAGATGTAATATACAGACAAATAACCTGCATCATATGAGTTGAACAGATTTACTCAACTGTTTTGCTACATTGCGTAATATGAGTAGATTAATAACTACTTTTTTTGTCTTTCTGCACTGAAACTTTTGTGATCATCCATCCCTTGTTAGCTGGCTATAACAACACAGCCCTATATTCTTTACCTTTAGTGCTTGTGTTAATTTCTTGCAATGGCAAAAAGGAAATCATTCTCCCGAAACAGTGGATTCTAGAATATACTCAAAGCAAGCATTTGATATATGCACCATGAGTAAGCTGAGCCTAAGTAATTTTATATTCCGGTATCAGAATTGAATCCTCTGTCCTGCTATCATGCTTTTCCTCCAAGATCCCTAGGAAAATCACAAATGATTAGATCCATATTTTCAAGAAGAGCATCCAGACATGATAAGTGCAACAATTATCTGCATCAGCAATGTGCCCCTAATATGTTTATAGAGCTGACTGCACTCACCATTCAGGTAGTCAGTTGCAAGACTGGAAGTTGACTTAAGATCCAGCTAAAACTCAGGGCCTAATTAATTAAGCCTCACAACACCTCTGTGAGGTAGGTAGGTTAAATATTACTATCCCCATTTAGATAGAAAGGGAAGACGAGGCACAGAGAGGTGAAGTGATTAGCCTTCAGTCACTCAGCGAATTTTGGGAGTGCAGAATAGAAACCAAAAGCCTTGGTGATCCAGTGCTCCGACTTCATAGCACACGGCCTGTGAAATACTTTGCTTGGATCTAAGTGTGCAGTGTGGCTGAGTTAATGCTACCACATGCCCACAGTTTTCAGTGCATGTAAATTATAATTTTGATTCTGATTACATCACTGCATTCAATAGCCGCTTAAAAGAAATAATCTCCAACTTGATCCATAACACCTAAACACCATCTAGCCTAGGAAAGCTTACGTTACACATCACTCCTGGGGTGCTCTTAGTTCTTTCTTCTCCATGGATCAGAGGGCGCACAGGTTCTGCATACAGCCACTCCGCTTGTTGCCTCATGTATGTGCTCTGACTACACTGACATCTGTTTAGACTAGTATACTTGCTCCAAAAGAAACTTGCTTCCACAGCAGGGGAAAGGTTTGCAGACCTGCCCGTGATGAGCTACGTGGAATGATTTAGCAGGATCAGTGAAGGATTTATTTGGTCAGGTGATTTCTAAATCACATACACTGATGTCACATTCCTGCCTGCTGTGGAACTGTAAAATAATGTTCTGAGCTTCAGTGTCTGTAACCCTTTTCTGTGCACACTTAGCAGACAGAAGACATCTGTGCTGCCCAAATACTTGCCAAGATGAAAATTTCACCATCATAAAGCCATGTGCCAGAAAGATCAGATCATTCAATAAAACCAGAACTTGTCTCTCTGACACACGCTCACTACCTCACGCTGAGGCTCACCTTGCTCGCTATGCCCCAAACATTCTTTTTGAGCAGACCGACCAGCAAAATATCACCTGAAAGGTTTCCCTTCAGAAAAGAGTTACCTGAGATGCAGGTTTTAGAATGGGGCACCTCTGTCCTCTTGTCCTTGTTTCACCAGCCTCTAAATGATGCAAGAGAACTGCCAGTATCATGCTGCTATGGAGTTTTATTGCCAGCAATTTCTTGTGTTTGGCTAACTTGGCAGAGATATCTAGAGGTATGTTATCTTGTCCTCTCTGTCAGCCTTTGAAAGCAATCAAATAGATGGCTTGTACTTCTCCAGGCAGAAACTTGTGCATACTTTCTTTGTAGTATACATGGAAGTTCTGCCTCTTCTCACTTCCCTCTCCAATCCCTGATATGTATAATTTCTGTATAAAAAGCCAGCTGTAAAACCTCCTGTTAGGTTAAGAAATACAAGTAGGTGGCTTAAAAGCTACTATTTTATGAACAGACAACTAGATTCATTGGACCTGTTGCTGCAAATACTGAAGACTACATAGAACCTGTTATCAAGTGAGTCTGGCCAAGGTCCTGATAAGGGAAACTAAAACCCATCTGTGTAAGGCCCATGTTCCTACGCAGTGACAGACAGGGCCAATCTGTCACATTTCTGTGCATTGCCAACTGTGGGTATGACCACGGCTTCTTAGATAATGGTCCTGTATTGATAAAGGCAAGTGGGCAGAAGCAAATACTTTTACAAGATTGTAAGTCATCAGCTGGTACTCAAGACATTTCAACATTTGGAGGACGGAAAAAATCTTCCCGGTGACAAAAATTTATAACCGTTCCCCGATGGCAGCCTCAAGGGGCGCGTGGTTCCTGGAGTGCTACTGGAAGGTGGAGAATGAGTTGATGCCACTGCATTTGTA
Source organism: Fregata magnificens (assembly GCA_013389945.1). NCBI lineage: Eukaryota > Metazoa > Chordata > Aves > Suliformes > Fregatidae > Fregata > Fregata magnificens. The sequence goes on along the minus strand of WAAD01041898.1, from coordinate 143,520 downwards.
GTTTCAGGGCGCCTGTGTCCATTTGGAGGGTTCTTTTGTGGAGAAGCAAGGTGTTGCTCAATAGACAGGTCCTTTAGTTCCAGCTTATCTGCACTTCCTTCTTTGCTGTGCCGTGGAGATAAATTCAGCAAGCTGAGGACATCTTTCTTAGAAGTCATTGTACCAGGAGCTCCTCGGAGAATCTTTATTGGGCCAGTGGAGTGATGGGGAGTGCTTTGCCAGAACATCTTTAAGTTGTGAATTGCTTGCACTTTTTCATCAATGGCAGCCATTTTTAATTTGTCTATGTCTGGGGCATCAGCTGGACTTGAGCGAGCAGAACCAGCTGAGGAATAAGAAAGAGCAGGAGATGGAGTGCTGCCACCAGGAGACTGATGCCCTGAGCTTGGAGAGATATTTCTGGGTGATTTAGAAATATGAGCACTGTAGGGAGAGCTGGGGTACTTGAGTTTAAAGTGAGGCTGCTCAGTTAAGGACCCATGTGAATCACAACTTGGAGACGGCTGCCCACTGTATTGGCCTGTGCCTTCTTTGTTTGACATCTCCGATGTCGTAGGGCTATTATAGCCAGAACTCACTTTCTGAAGGGATGAACTCCTTGTTGGAGGCTTTGGTTTAATTGCAAGAGGCGAAGACTGATTCTTCTGACTAGAGCTGATCGGCCGACTGAATGCACTGGTCTCTGAAGATCTGAATGCAGACACACCTGCTGGGGTGGAAGCCCCATCATCTGAATTGTTGCTCTTGCTTATTTGGCTGCTGCTTCTCTGAAGACGTTCAACAGCAATGAGGTGACTCTGAGTTTCCTCCAGAATTTTTTGGGCCAACTCTTGTGGATCAAGCTTTGGATTACTGTCCTCCTGGGATTTGACAGTGCTGTCAGTCTCAGTGCTAGACTGGTCAGATTCCCCAGTATCAGAACTTGCAAGCTTCCCAACTTTTTGGAAAGGTGAATTTGGACTGGGAATAAGAGTCATTTTAACAGGAGAATTTGGGCTACTTATGCTCCCTTTGGAGTTGACAGACTCTTTAATGCCTCCAGTCTGACCAGTTTTGGGCTGTTTATGATCAGGGGAAAATCTTGGTTTTATGTTTTCTTGGTAACTGGCCAAAGGCTCGTTGCTGATTATAGAAAAACCTTCATACTCTTCCTCATCTTTGCTGGCTACAGTGCTGGTTTGTGGTGACAACTGGCTCTGTACCGCAGACCTATGCGGATAGATGTTCTTGGGCCTCTCATAGTCCTGGCGTCCCCTGTGTCCCACACCATCTGGCATGCTCTCTGGCTTGGAAACAAAACTCATGGAAGAAGCAATGGAGCTCAGGCTATACACAGAAATGGCATCTGATGCAATGCTGTCTGGACAAGTAGGAGAGAATGGAGGGTTTTGATACTGGGGTACAGGGTTGGAAATAGACTGAGCAGAAGCCAGTGACTCTAGTGATGAGGAGCTGTCCAGGCTANAAAAAAAAAAAAAAAAAAAAAAAAAAAAAGTACAAACGTGCCCCTAGATAAACAGTAAAATCAGACAAAACCAGGTAATGTTCTTATCAGAATTAAGAGGAAATACTACAAAACATACACTCAGACTCTATGCTACTTCAAAAAACCCAACTATTACTTAGGTGAGAAAAACAAATGTGCACAGCCCAGGAAATGCACAGGCAGGAACCTCAGTCCAGGTATCCTACATGAAACTTGTCAATTCATTATCATTTTTATCTCAAAACCAAGGGCGAGTTATACATCCTCCAGTTGCTAGGCTCTATTCCCACCTTTGGCCTCAGCCCAATCTTAGTGTTTGTTTCCTATATAAAAATAACATTTGCTGCACCTGTTGTATGATGTATGGCCTGTATGACACGTGTGATGATGTATGTATGATCTCTGCAAAAGGTAAGAGTCCAAGATTTCAACAGAAGCCATTCTGATCAAACCATCAGATGATATAGGAGCAAAAACTACTGTAAGTAGCTTTACCAAAAAGTGCCAGCAAGGATTGTAGAGCGAAGTGCATGGTCCTCCTATTAGCTTGTTTCCCAGTTTTCAGAATCACCTCCTCTTGGCCAACTTCACAAAGGTCAAAACCTGTAGCGGAATATGGAACACAAAAATCACACCTCATAGAAAGGTCCAATGTCTTAAACAAGTGTGATCTCATTTAGAACACAAATAGAACAAAAAGATACAAGATCCTGCGGTGTCCTGGAATGATGACTCTTCACCTACAATGTACAGTTTGTTGGTTTGTTTTTATTATTATTTAGCATGCCTTCTCCAGCAGGTGTTGGCAGCTTTACGGAGTGTGAACGCCTACACATAAACAAATCACTCCTGTCCAAACTGACAGACAAAATGCACTAGTCAGTATTTTTTTAGTTGTGAATTATTTGGAATTGTCAGGGAATGATATACTAAACACATCTCAGGGGACAGTGTCCCACATGCCCCTGCCATTCATCATTAATCCAAAGTTTTCTCACAGAAATGGGTCTGAAGAAGAGCAGAGACCTTGGAATTTAGCAAATGAGGGCTGGGCTGCAGGAGGCATGACTGTGTGTGAGAAACAATGCCTGGCTTTTACAAGCTCCTCAAGCAGTCTTCTTGGATGTTTCTTTTTGCAGCGTTGCCTCTTCCCTGCAATGCTCTTTTACTAACTCTAAGCAAGGTCCAAGCCGGAACAAAATCTAGTTTGATATTTAGTTCTCATCTGTTTTTTCTGCAGGATGTAGACCCTGGTACATACTATCACCCTGGTATGTCCTATCCTTGCCCAGTGCACAGGTTTCCCTGCCAAAGGAATGGTTGGTTCACTTCAGGTAGAAGGCCAGAAGCAAACTCAAAAGTATGGATTATGAACAAGAGGGAACCAGATCCTGAAATAAAAACTGGGGTTAAACCAACTGGACAGCACCAAGCTGCTGTCAACCCTGAAATCCATGTTCTGCTGACTAAGGAGATGTTTTGGTGCATGAGAGAAAAACACACCTTACCACTGGCTAACCACTGAGCAAAAGAGCTCTGTGCATGTGAACTGGCAGAGACATACTGAGCAGTCAGGGATCACATCCAGAGATGCAAAGACCAAACAGCACCCAGACAAGCAAATCTAAAGCTGTGAGTCTCGTCACTACTTCAAGCCACCATGTGAGACACCAGCAATAGTTTTAGGAAGACAGTGGAAAGAAGTGTTTTCCTACCTAGAGCTGCCAGAAACTCATGACAGCCAGGGAGCCTCCAGAGTTGGACACTGATGGAAACCTGGATTGGTGCAGAAGAGAAATCTTGCTCCTTCTCGCCTGCCTGAAGTTGAACCAGGACTTGATGCAGCTGGAGATAACAATACAAACATTAGCCACTCCTTGCAAATCACATCACTCCTTTTCCGACAGTCACAGCTAAGGAAATGCACTGCAAACATCCCTTTCCCTGTATACCCATATATTCAGCTACTGCTCCTGAACAGAACAGTGAGATGAAAAGGTCTGGACAGTCCAGGGACAGCAACAATGGACAAACTTGAACAGCAGCAAAGGTAGGAACAGAACAGGGGTGAGAGTTGGGGGGTGTGGCCAGTGGAAATTGAGCAAGAAGGAAGCACAGCAGGAAAATCTGTGAAGTGAAAGAAAAGGAAAGAGGTACTTTGGGGCTGCTCATAGAAATATACTAAAGCCCATTCCATGACTGAGCCATACTCCTTATGCAAATCCCAAGAAACTAATTCTCAGCGTTTAACTGGGCAGAACAAGTCATATGAAACCACCGAAGACTTTCCTAATACCTCCACGACCTCCAGGAAAGAAGTTTCTCAACTGTGCCCAAGGGACAGGAGTAGCAAAGTAGAGAAAAAATGCATTTATGAAGATCTGACACAAATTAAGGTGCCAGGATCCCATGTAATTCAAAAACACAGCCAGGGCAGGAAGGATGGAAACTCATTAATCAGGGACGAGCTAACCTCAGGACCACCCACCTCTTATAACCCACAAAAGCTTACAGAGTCTTTTTTCCACAGTAGCACTATGGAGCAAATTCCAGGCTTGAAGACACTACTCTGCAGCGCAGGGAAATGGATCTGCAGTGATCAAGGCATTTTATCCTGCACAGCAGTGTCATTCCCCAGTGCATGTAATACTCACCATTCCCACCATATTTTTAACAGCCTTCAGGCAGCAGATAACAAGAAAGGAAAAGAGAAGAGAAAAGAAAGAAAGAACACAGGTTATTCTGTGCTACAAAATGCCTGTGATAGGGAACCCTGCAGTGACACATCCACATGCAAAACAGCATCCTGACTGCAAGATGCTCTGTCCAGAGAAAGAAGGGAGCAATGGAAATGGCTTTAGCTGTGAATCAGGAGTCCAACAGCGTGGGAACAGGCAGCTGGAATCTGGGAGTGCCCAGCTCATTACAATCAACTCAGACACTTAGCAGGCAGATACTCAGGCCAACCCACATTCTGGCAGAAGGCTGAACATAAAACAAAGCCCTTCTCTTGTTTTCTCTGGTATACATTATTGGCACTTAATGCAGTCAGCAATCCCTAACTTTTTCTTGCACATGTGGCAGTACTGAAGTTCTCTCTTTTGTGGTTCCTGCCTTCTGTTTTGCACTACAAATAAGCATTTTTTATCTGGAGCAAAAGATCAGGCTCCCTGCCTTGCTGCTTCACTAATGCCAAGAGCACCTGCTCCCTTATGACGCCTATCACCCATATGGGAAAGACAGTAAGCAACACCCACTGACTAAACTGTCAGTCATTATGCTCCAGTTTTGAACGAAGTCTTCTCTCCTTTGGGACAGGCACAGTCTTAGCTGCTCACCAGCTGAACTGCTGAGAGGAAGGAGGGGAGAAAAGCAAGTAATTGCAGAGGAAGGGAAAGCTGAGTTGAAAAACCCTAACTTGTAACTGGATAGAGTCTTGTGCAAAAGGAAATTCTGCCTGGGGTTTGGGCTATAGAAGAACATTTGCAAAAACAATGCAATAGCCCTGCCAATATTTATTGGATGGGACAGTTGAGGAAATGGTGAGTGCATCTTTTGTTAGTTGTGTACAGCCATCTGAATATTTTTCCTTGGGTGATTTAATTATCTGAGGGAAAAAGACAATTGTGAAGTAATCTCACAGACACTGTAACATGTTCCGATTTATTGGAGTGTTGTCTTCTACTCATCACATCCCTTCTACTCCGGGCCTCCCTCTGGTGGCAATGAGGAAAAAATAACCCTGCTGTTCAACCACAGAAGTCTCAGGCACTGACAAAAGAGCCAAGGCAAGAAAGCAAAATGCCATAAAGGACAAGCCATTAGAAATATCCCATGCATTACTGTGGATCATAACAAGAAACCCCTTCCTTGAAGCAGACTCAGTCTAATGGATAGACAAAGCAGGCTTCTTAGTGAGTAACAGCAAAGCTGGGGCTGTTATTTTGCATTTTGTGCAGAGAGAGAACGTGACAGAATGAAGGGAAGCCCTCTGAAGCTACTCAGAGATAATCCTAGCTACCCACCATGGTACTTCTCTAGAACACTTTTGCATGGCAAAAGGGGAAAAGAAAGTGAGCTATACGCCCATTCACTACATGCAGTGTGTTCTTTACTAAAGCAGGCAAATGATCAAGATAAACCTCATTAGAGGAGCAATCAGGACAGTAAGAAACATGTAATGGAAAGCCAGCCAGGCTGGTGGCACAGAGAAAGGTCAGGTTAGGCTAGGCATGCTAGAAAGACTGGGGAGAGGGGGGAATGTGAAGGAGATTAGGGGGAGCAGGGAGGAGTCCCACAGCCACAGGTGGCACTGCCTTTCTCTTAGACTGTGAATCCTTTCAGCAGAGCTATGAGCACACACACCAGGAGAAGCATAGGCTCAGTAAGTTTTCTGACAGACCTCACATTGTCCGAAGTCAACTATACCTTGGGACTTTGGTAATTACAGCGGACAAAGACCAGCCAACACGGGCCCTAGACAGGATGGCCAAATAGCAATTAGTGGTTCTGCCACTCATTCCCCATATTTTGCTTCCCCCTCACTGTAGTAGGTATCATGTTTTTGCTTCTGTCATTGAACAGGGAGACCCAAGGCCATGCAGCCCAACAACATACTGCATTTTTCTCTTCTGGACACACACTTTTGTTCACACAAACAGGCAAGTTTAGAATTTCAACGCTGAAGTCTCCTAGCAAGCTCTGGGTTGATAAACCAGGGCACAAACAATTCTGTGCATTTCTGAATTTACTGACCTGAGCAGAACCATTTAGAATCTGGTACTGGAGGAAAACACCCCAACTCACCCTGTTGATAAGCTGTTCTCCTGTTTCTGAAGCTGTGATAAGTTTACAAAGTGCCTGAAGTGCAGGGTTAGGCAAACCTGAAAAACATCAGCAGAAATGGGGATTGTTCAGCATCTGTTTCTTGACTGCTAGAAATGCAACAACCTGAACAGAACACAAACTCAGCTAATTCCTAAAACCTCTCCCCCACATCACTGAACAGTTCTGGAAGCAGCAGCAACTTCCAGAAAGCAAAAGGTTTTCCCACTTTGCAACTGAGTATACGTTTTCTGACTGAGAGCTGGGAGAAAGGAATAGTCACATCATGCTTCTCAGATACTGGACCCAGTAGTGAATGATTCCCATCTATGACAAAATTTTCATAAACATTTACTTCTAGAACCTGTTAAATACTTTTATTTCATTGATGTAAAACATCACCATTTTACCAGCTTGCATCAAAGAAAAGCAGGGAAAGGTTGATGTCTGCTTGAACAGATGAGGACAGAGCCCATAGCTGGCCTGCTTCTTACCTAGGAGGGACTGTATGGTGGTGCTGCACTGCTGTAGCCGGTCACCAGGGTCAGAGGTTGGGAAGAACACTGCTGCTGGGAGGCCACTGGCTGGAGGGTCCAACCGAAATCCTACCGCAGTGAGTAGTGCCTGCCAGCCTGGAATGCCACCAACTTTATTCTCCACGCTTTGTTGGGAGGTATACATGGAGTTGTGCTGCCCATTCTGGATTCGCTGCAATGATTTCTCCACCTTTGGGGAAAATACAGCATTAGCTTATTTTATGAGATTTTTACTAACCGGCTCTTTTTACACAATGAAGAGGCAGGAACAGCCAGTTGAGAAATGGCGAACCCAATGTTGAACCTGGCCCATCTTACACAGAAGGATGTTAGTGCCCTTGAAAACAGAGGCTCCAGTAACTCAGCACTCACAGTTGTAAAATCACTGTGCTAACATTTTCTGGGACGCTGGGGAAGGTAATGCCACAGAAAAATAGGTAGCAGTTTGATTGTGATAAGTTTCCTATAAGCCTGGCAGCTGCATTTCTCCCCAAAAGGTGACTTGTGTACACTGCTTATTACCAGGAAAGAGTCTGCAGCTATATGGTAAACAGTAAAGAGAGAAGTGTGTCCACAAAACCCAGCAACTGGGATGACTAGCAATATTCACAGGTTTCCATCATCCTATGGATAATCCACATTCCTGTGGGACCACAGAAGATACATTGAAAAGAAAAGTATTAAAAGTCATTAGAGATTATTCTAGCCATCTGGCGGTTTGGCTTCAGTCCTGCTGCTCCCCACAACAGGCTACTGGCACGTATGGGGACAAAAGTACCTCTTACCTTCCAAGTATGCAAAGTCAGTCACTGTGCTCTGCATCTCCATAACTGCAATGTTCGTAGCTATTTTCTTGTAGAAACAATTAACCCCAGTGATTATCTCATTTTTAAAGCGGGGACCCAATTCAACAGCTAAGGGAGGATTCTGTCACAATACAATGTAAGACTTTGCTTACTTTGCCTCTTTTTGCTCTGGACACTCCATCAGGTGTCCCAGTCTTTCCATACTGACCCAGAGTTTTCACAAGAGACTACCTTATGGTAAGGGAGCAGGGTTGAAGGTATATATTCAAGTGTGAGTGGCTACACATCAGGGTGTTTCTTTTCCCATTCATCATTTACAGATGCATACCCACAGGTAATGTTATCTCACAACTACATGGGCTGCAATGCCCCTCCCTGTGCCTGCTGGGTGTGGTAGTGTTTCCTTTCCCTTACCAGATGTAGCAGGACACGCAGAGCATCTCGTGCTCTTTCAGGGTGCTGCAGAATCTCAGTCAGGGCCTGTCCTACTAGCGAAGAAGGGCTGTTCAGCTTCATATCACTCCCAATAAGCATGAAGCCTGCAGGATTCAGAATATGAGATGCTCAATCTCCTTTCATTACAGAAAATGTTTAAAACAGAATCAGATATCCTCTGTCCTCTCAGAGTAATGGAATGATGGTTTACTGCGCCCTGCAGAGTGATATTCTTTTCCCAGAGCAGCTGCCCACTCCCTGCCTGGTCCCATAGACTGAAATTCCAGAAAGCTTCTAGATGCTTCTTACTGCCCTCCTCTATTAAACCATCAGTGTTTTCCTGTTCAAGCAAGTGGAAAAACACTGTATTGCAGCTAAACTTGTCCTAGCACACTCCGTGTCTCCTTTACAGCAGCAGCAATCAATAGATGCTAAACATTGCTCGCAGAAACAGAACTCAGAAAACTGAGAGCTTTCCCTGTCTCAGTCAGAAACCTGTCTTGGCTTATGCACCATCTAAATGCTAGATTCTCCAAATGTCAGCACAAGGAGCTCTGCCTACCCCTTCTCTCATTGTAGCAAGGTATGTAGCTGTCAGTCCTCGCTCTGGTGCTCTGAGACACCATAAAGAGGCACAGGTGAAAGTCAGGGATTGTGTGTAATGAACTTGCTTACATACCACCGAAGGGTCAGTACTAAGACAGCCTGAGTAGCTGGAAGCCTCTACCTGGTGGCAATGCCAAGCACCCATGTCCATGCTCCTTCTTTATTGCCTAGGAAGCAGTCACTTTTTTTTTTAACTAATGCTCTTTCCTTTGAGACAGAAAAATCTTGGAAGGAAAATAAAATACAAACTGAACTGTGGACTGTAACCTAAACTGAGGTCCCATCTGGTATGTCTGAATCACATCATAACGCTGGACTCAACAAGCCTGAAATCACTCTGTCAGACTAACTCCAAGTGCTCATTCTAACAAGCTCTAGTGAGTTTCGCACTCCCCCAGCTACATACAGTTTATATCAAAGCCATACTCACAACAGCTTCCTGGTCTGAAAAACATGGTACTGCTGCCTGTGCAAAAAAATCGGTTTGGGGAACACCTGCAGCTTTCAAAAACCGGGACTTGTGCCGGGAAAAAAAAATGCAGGTAATTTGTACATGTCCCTGTAACAACACTGTTGAGCTCCAAGACTTGTTCTTTCTGAATCTCAACTCACTCATCTAATTGAGAGGGAGCAAGCACCAGCACTCCACCCAGCAGTTTACACTGCTGAGAAACTTCCAAGCCTTTCTCCTGAAAGGACTAACGGAGTAAGCCCTACAAGGTTTATGTCACAGAAATCACAGCTACTGGTTGCTGCTGCAACTTCCAGAAGTACTACTCTTGCCTCCTTGCTAGTTTCACTCAATTCTCAGTGAAAAGGTTCTGTAAATTTGCTCCAGCTAACGCCATCCCAAGTACACAGGAAACTTGACCCTACAGATTTCAAACATAGAGAATGAGTTATTGTATTGCACATTATTTCTTTCCAGTCGTGAAACCATTGTGAGGAAACACACTTCACCTCACAATTGCTTTAAATTATATCAAATTCATAACCCACTCACTATATACAGTGAAATACCGGTGTTTTCCATGACACTGACATTCAACCACACTCAGCTGAATCAGGGTCTGAAACACAGGGGCTGAATTCTGGGAGAGCACAGGGCACATGCTACTCCCAACTATCTGCTAGCACCGCTCCTTGCTTAACTCAATCAATCTGGCATAAAAGCACTTCCTAGAAACCCCGTCTTGTTTGTCAAAAAGCAGATTCTTCCTACCTGCCCAGTTGGACGGATGGGAGAACTGCTTGCTGCTCTGTACAGTTTTCATTGCTTCTCCAAGGGCTGCACTGGCTTTCATCCCATTTAAGAGGGAGGAATAGAAGGCATGCACAAACATTTTGGAAGCAGCCACAGGAACAGGCCAGAGTGACACTAGGACACACTGAGCCCCAGCAGCCAGGAATGCTCTTGTCAAGCCAATTACTCCATCAGCAGTGACTTTGCTGCTGGACTCTTGATAAGAGCCAAGAACCACTAATTTGACAGGAAGCCGCAGATCCAGGACATCAGCTGCTGTAAGCAGAAACTCCTGAAGAGGAGGGCAGTCTGAGATGCTCTCCACATCACTGGCATCATCCTGCATCCGAAGGGATTCTGGGATTGTGTAGGGGTTCCCAAAAGAACTCTTGCTGCTGGCTGGATTGCTGTCAATGTTGGGTGTCAGGACCAAAGCAGCCAGTTTCCAGGAGACGTGGGTTGCAAAATGGACACATTCTGCCTGAGTGAGGGCACTCATGACCCTCTCTTTTGTTGCTGCACTGCCAACTAAGGGCTGGCAGCCAAGTAACTCAGACACCATATATGCTTCCTCTTCTGCAGAGGGCATAGGTCCCCATAGCCACCTGTCCATAACTGCTGAAGGGAGCTTGGGATTTCCTATGACAGCTGCCATTGAGGTAGAACTGGAGTAAGCAGGAGTATTCTTCCTTGCATGGGACTACAGAGAGAAAGAGAAAGAGAAAATGGAGTTCAAAGATCTGTTTGTTATGGTGCTGGTAATAAAATATCCTGTCTCTTTGGCTCTCAACGGAAGCCTGGTTGTCATAATTACAAAAAAACTTTGCATTTCTTTAATTTCTTCCATTTAACTATTGCAAGGAACATCTCCACTTGAGTCCAGTCAGGATTTCTATCCCCATGTCTTGGGTGAACAGATAGATAAGAATAGAAAGCAACAGACTTAGCCCAGGTCCCTTTGAGGGCTGCAGCAGAGCTAAAAGCATGAAGAAGATCCCAGCTTCCCACCTTATGGAAGACTAGTTGTAATCACTCACTAACTGGTTTCTTGCACCTGTATTTCAAGGATCAGTATCACCACTGCCAGTGGCATGGTGCTGCATGCAACTGATTACCAGGGCCTGATACTGAACAGAAAAGCCTGATCCCCATGTCAGTAATGCTGACAAGGTTCAGACCCTTTTGCTGTTCCAGTGACTGGGTTTAACCCAGCACAAGCCAAGATATGCAGCAGAACACTGCTCAGCAAGAGCAGATGTGACTTAGGGCATTCTCCCTGGAGACCTGGGCCTTAGAAATGCTAATGCCAAACATCAGCATGAAGATACTTCTGCAGGATTTGCCTGTGGTATTTGCTTTGCCTGATAGCTTCAGTGTCACCAGACATTAGTGGCCTTCTCCACAAAGAAAGCTAAAATGTAGGTAAACATGCCAGGAATGATAGGACAGTCGGCTTGCCAAGGAAGCGCAGTATTGATCACAAACACCCACATTGCTGCAGTCTGCCATGTAGTTCCACACCCCAGGACATGCTATCCTTTAGATAAGGATATCCAAATGATCCATTCCCCCTTTTCCTTCCTGGCACGCCTGGGGCTGTGATTTTTGCTGCAGGAACTACATCAGAATCTACTTCACAGCTGTCGTGCTCAACGTGCTCATCAGAACTGGGAGTGCCTCGGGAAGGTGGTGCATTTGTGGTTTCTATTCCTGTGTCTGGCATAGCAGGACAGAGCTGCTGCTATTCTAGCATGTATAGAAACCTGCACTCCACAGGAGAAGTTCTATGAGAGAGAGGTTTTATAAGGCAATGTCAGACCTTGGAGCTGGCATTCAGCGACTGGATGGACGGCACTGCAATGAGGCTGAAGCGCTCATAGAGGTACTCATTGGAGGAACTGCCCTTCAGGAGAGCAAAAGGAATGAGGTACAGTTCTCCCTCCAGAACCAGTATCAGCTGGCGGTGGCGGCCAACAGGCCCACTGGAATGCATTAAACCCTGAAAAGAAAAGAGAGAGAATCAGTTCGGCCCTTTCACTCCATCAGTGCCCCAACCTGCACTTTCCAAGCATCAGGCTCTAGGCTGACCCCACATCAGATTTGGAAATATCCACATCAGAATTACGCTCTGTGTGAACACAGATGCGGTGACAGGTGAACGCACATTGGCATTGGACAGATCTATACAGCTGGACCATTGCTCACCTGTGCACAAACAATCCCATTGGGATGAACAAGCCTTGAGTGCACTGACATGCTGTACAGATCTTGGTCATCACACCCAGCCTTGGCAAGAGTGCTGGGGTCCAGCCTCACCACAGTACAGCAACTCCTTCTGCTCCAGCGTAAAATCTTTGTTAATGTCAACCACCTATGTCTTGTCAATATTATTATCACCTTATCCTTTGAAAGAGAATATTCTTTCTGATATTGAATTTCAAAATAGGAATTTATTATATAAAAGCAAACTATCTACAGACAGATTGTGTGTATGACCTGCACTTCAAGACACTTGACACTGTAATCAACCCAGACTCACAAACAGGTTTAAAGAGAAACTATCTTACGGATGGAGAAGTGAGGCAGAGAGATTAATAAACAGGGAACACGCAGTTGGGCACAAAAAGTGGCAACTGCTCCTGGTCCCACATACCTGAGGAAATTTCACTCTTATTTATCTAGTGTATTGCAAAAATAATTAGTTATCAGGCCAGGAAATAGTAACTTCAAAGCACTGAAATTGGCTCCAGCTTAAACACTTGCAGCACACCAAAAAAAAAAAAAAAGTCTAAAGGACTCTCATGCAAAACGGCAGTAAATTTCTAAGCAATTCTACACCTTTAAGCTAGAACAGCAGCCATAGCTTGGCCTAGCAAATAAACCATTCATTTGAATACGGAACTTTTAGCACAAGCTTGGATGAGACCAAGTCCTCAACTTGACATAGTTTTGGAGATAACCAGTTCAACTAGTGTTGTTCTATTTCTGTCTAGACTGCTTGCAAGGCAAGCTAACTTTGCAGTGTTCACTGCAGGACAGAGACAAGGATCTAGTATGCAGGACTAAATCCTTGTCTCTAGATTCTCAATTCTTTTGAGAATTTTCATTTTAAGCCATTTTAATTGCCATCAGACATAGCAAACATCTGTTTTGACAGGAGAAAACCAGCTACTCAGGCTGCTCAGCAAGTGAAGACAAAACTGCCTGACTCATTCCAAGTGGATTTCTGAACTAGCTTCCAATGCCTCCAGACATTACCTCTTCCTGACGCAAATTCTGGGGCTTCAACAGAACAGCAGTAAAGGAAGTATATTTTTCAAACACATGGCTTACATTTCATAAATAATAACCACCAAAACCAACCAAAACCAAAACCACCATTCTTCTTGGAAGAAATAATATCCATGTTCTACCTCTCTTCTGTTATTTATCAAACTTAACTCCCTTTAACATCCCTGCTTTAGAGCACACTTATTTCAGCTGAGTCCCCATTTAACAGGGGAGAGAAGAATCTTCCTTCTTTCACTGCCAACAGTGAACTACTACTATGAAATGTCTAATGGAAACACAGACTTTTGAAATAAGAGGGGTGCAGAAGTAATGTCAGAAAATCCTAAAGTGCGGACATGTCGGATAATCAGTGCAATGGGAAAGAAAGGGATATTGTGCATTTTGAGGGTGAATATTACTACTTGTGTGAAGTTTTATATATAGAGCTCAGACAAATGGACCCTCGTCCTAACACACAATTCTTCCTCTCCACCTTGCTCAGGGTCCATCTGGAGCAGACTTCCAGTCTGCACTGTGATGCACTGACAGCTGACGATTAATTTGAGATATGCTGACCCCCTCTCACTAGCAATCAAAGAATAACAGGAATTTGCAGTCAGTCTCAAGCTTTAGTTCTCAGGCAGCAGCAAAGATGAATGAACATTACTAAAGAAATAGAAAAATCAGTCCAGCAGTGTCCTCCAAAGGGAGTCTGGAGCAAGTCAGAAATACCAAAAAACAGGTCAGCTATGAGGGAGAATGTCAAACAGTAGAAAGTTGAAGAGAGACAGTGAGGTGCTTTTAAAGGCTTCTTGCCATTTGAAGAGGGAACAAAACTGCTGAAGGATAAGAAAATTTTCATTTAAAAGGAGTTAAAAAATAGTTGCTGACCTCTTGCTGTTTCTCCTGTCCTCCTTACAGCTCTGGAGCTCATCCTGCCCCCCAGACTGGAGACGGAGATGCAGGGCAGCCACTGATACACAACAGCCTCGGGAGCCTTCCTGCAAACCACCTCCGCTCTGTCCTGACACGCTGTTTACAACCCCAGCAGCCCTGAGGGAGGCCTCCCTGGCACTCACTGCCTGGGGTGAACCAGCATGCGTGCTCTGCAGCTAAATTTACCAGCCTCCATTCAGCCGTGCCTCTTTCTGCAGAGCCTGAGTTGACAAGCAGCAGCTTCCCACCAGGGCAGTTGTTGCTTTCCAGAAATGTTTTTGGGTTTTTTAATACATATTCCATTTTACTTACTGCTCCAGGAGCTTTAGCTGTCAGCAGCACAATCAGAGCATCTGAGCCATACTGACATGTGCCTAACAGAATTTTTAATTTGTATGTAAAACCCCTAGAGTTTAATATTTTTTTCTCACGATGTCTGTATGTGCATTACAGAAACAGAAATAAAACTATGAGGATCATTTGCATTTCATATGTCTCCAAGAATTAATTTTAGGGTGAGTTCTAACAAAAAAGAATCTCTTCAGTGAGAAAAAAGAGAAAAGCATGAACTGCCAAGCACAGGAATGTGTGCTCTACTTCACAGCAATGATACCGGCTATGCTGGTGATTTGTCACAAAGGTGGAAAAATCTCTGGTCCATCACTCGCAGGGAGCGTGGCTGTGCAGGGTTAGGCCAGCTGACAGCTGCTGGCTTGAATGGATCCCTCACTTGCAGCTAGTGTCGCTATAATTGGAAGTTTCCGTTATAATGGGACTGCCAAACCGCACACAAGACCTGAACTGCATCTTCTTACAAAGTGGCTAGGACCCTGTATCTGCTAATTCTGCACTCTCTGAAAACCTGCCAAGCCCTACACAACCTTACTGGAGCGAACTTTGGGCCTCAGACACCCAAACCTGCCAAGCAGTGCCCAACCACAGTGCATCCTCACCAGGAAGGAGAAGCAGGCTCCTGGGGTTCCCCATGAGGATTTCCTCCTGGCCTGTCTTAGCTATTTACACTAGGTGTAGGCAGGCATTAAACTCCCAGGTGAAGCTTTCTCAAGAACATTGTAGAAGATGACAGAGAAAACCCATAAGCAGGGCTGACCTCCTCGCGCTGCAAAGAGGATGTATGTGCCGCCTCTGGAGCAGAAGGCCCGCTCTCCAAGATTCACAGCGTGACCGTGGGATGGCAGGCTGACAGATCTAACAAAGGCTTAGGCTCACAAAGGTTATGCCTCCACAACAGAGGTGACTTCTGCAGACAAGATTAAAGCGTCCGAACAACCTTTAAAGTAAGCCAAGGTAGAGCTGGTTTTCCCTCTCACGTGACAGAATTGTGACATTTCAATCTGTTCATTCAGCTGGACACAAATTGAGAAAAGACTAATTCTTGACCAAGTGACTTTACCTCTTCTAGCTAGAGATACCACATGACAGAGACAGGACTTTTTAATTCATCCTGCTATTGCTCCGTAAGACTGGAACCAGGGGCTGCACTGCTGCTCCTGCCCTCCTACATGGGCCGGGCAGGGCTGCCGCAGGACACCGCACCACGTAGCTTCCCTTTGCTTCTGAATTCACCCCGTGATCTACCAGCATGGGACAACACCTGGGCCTGCACCCTCCACCCCCGCGCTGGCAGCACCGCCACACGCAGAGCAGGGCCCTGAATGGGCCGAGTGCTGGGACACCAGTAGTGAACCAAATGGGCTGCTGAGCGCCTGACCAGTCCCAGCAACAGCTCCCACCTGCTGCTCCTGGCACCTGCCAGGAGCACGCCCATCTCCTTGCAAAAGCACCAACCCCTGGGATGGAGAGAGAGCGAGGCTCAGCTTGTCTGGCTGCCAGCACGGCACCGCACAGCAGCGGGAGGTGCAGGGTGCGCCAGTGGTGCTGCCGGACTCCCACTACTGTTTCTTCTATCTCCCTGACCTATTTGTCTCTAGATAGAGCTGCTGAGTTTGCCAATTAGTATTAGTGAATTAAGGATACACTTCCTGCTTAGGTTCATCAAAAGCATTATACTTTGGCAGCTGACTGGAAGTGGTATCAACAGCAACATCCCTTGTTTCCACCTCCCAACACACCCAGTCTCACCATCTGGGAAGACCAACTAAAAACCATCATGCTTCAGATACAATCCCCAAGCTGCCTATTCTTGCTTTCCCACACTGACAGGGGATTTTGGTAAGAGAATCTCTATATTTGTCAGCACCAAAGGCTTACTCCTTCCATAGGTCCTATCAATAAGTCGTAGAGCGCACGGAGTGGGGGTTTGGTGAAGGAAGTCTGCCTCCTTGGAAGAGATGATGTTCCATCCTTAACAGGAGACATGGTACTGCTGAACAGACTGGTCATGCTCTGACAGCTCCTGTGGGCAAAAGGCAAGGGAGACATTAGTTGCAGAAATCTGAGGTGCACTACAGGTTGCCCTGACTTCATAACACCGATGATGAGCCGGTCCCTGTCCATCCAGAGGACTCTGTTCTGTAAGATGCTTCATGGCAGGGCTTTATTGTCCCATTCAGCTTCAGACCACAATGAACAATAATGTTAATGGCAGGGTGGACCAACTGCAGACAGCATATTACACTGCTATGGAGTTTCTCCACAAACTCAAGTGCCTGAAGTGCTGTTCACCATTTTTACTGCATACCTATGTATAGCGGTTGTGTGCAGGCAAACATGAGACCCATTAACAATTGACTACAAACACAGGAAGATTTGCACTTGGGTTTTGCACCAACTAATCTAGCATGATACCAAAAGGAAATATGACAACAGGCAAACAACAAGACCTGAAGATTACGTCTGCACTTGCTGCCACTACCCTGAACCGCTCCATGAAGTCAGATGCGAGAGCTGACCTGGAGCCCATTTCTGATATCCCCACAGACAGAGCTCTGCATGTGCTCTCCTGGCATCACCAGCCACCAAACACCACCACTCTGAGGAGACTGAGATGGTATGGCTGCAAAAAGTTATTGCCCTGGTGAGGAAATGATGTTGCCCTATTCCGGTCTCACTAATCCAGCAGCTGTGCTCCCTAGAAAGGTTATCCTTGGCTTGGTGCCATGAACAACCATTTTATGTGAAAAGGGTAACTTTCCAGAAAGTTTTAACAGGTGGGCCTTAAAGAAAAGGCAGGGAGGAAAATAAGACATTGAACAGTAATGGTAGAGCAAGGTCTGAAGTGTAACCAGAGTCACCACTGGGGCCGTCCAGTAATGAACACAACAATCTCAAGCATAGAAGGCCACCCATGAGACAAAACATGCCCTGTTGTCCTCAAGGTGCCAAATGCATTCGATGGAGGGTTCCATGAAATCCTGGTCCAGATCATACTCTGATGCTGCTGCGCAGAGAAAGCCTCCCTCCGTTCTTGGTCTCTACGTGTTCAGTGCTGTTTTGCCTCTCAGACACCTTTCAATGCTATATGCCTTTGCCAATTTACACAACAGGAAAGCAGCTATAGTTTCCCAATTCATGACCAAACTCACACGCTTTGTCAGGACACTAGTCTGCAATGTCCTTTTGTTAAGAATGTTTACTCGGAAGAAATGCCTTGTCTCTGTTCCTTATTTTTACCTCTTGCCTGGGTCAATTCTTGGCTATCAACACAGAAAAGAAATAAAACCAGAAAATATTTGCACATCCAGGAAATCAAAAGAAAACTCAGCATCCAACAGATATGTTAATCAGTGAGGTATATTAATAGTTGATTGCATATTTGCTCTAAGCATATATATGCATATGTATGCATGTATATACGCCTGTAGCAGATATACACACACGCACATATAGGCACAGTGTCTCTTCATACTACCAGATTAAGCCAACATGCAGGAAAACGCAAGGAGAGCAAAAACATTGCACTCGAGTGCACTCCTACCACTGACAAACCACAGGCCTCAGACATACCCCTGACCTTTTCTGACACATACCAACAGAGAGATTCAGAAAATTTCTTTCTCCCCTCTCTCTCTCTCCCCTCAGTTGCTGCAACCAGTCTCCAGACCCAGCTCACATCATGTCTAAAACCTATTCTCTAACGAAAAAACAATGCTACCACCTATGCTCCCCACTAACAAGGAATTTGCATCTTATAGGCCAACAGGAATAATTTAAGAATGCAAATGAAAGCCTGGTGTCCAACTGCCCATGCTCTCCGATGCAGAGATTCTGGCGAAAGTATGAGGACGCTGCTACTACTCAGAGCTGCTGAAAACTTGACTAGGTGGCTTGTGCCATACCAAGTTCACTGCAGGATCAGCATGGACACAGCACTGTCTGCTCCCCTCTGGATCCCTCTGCCTAGCCTCACTGCAGCAGCTGACTGAGCCAAGCACACTTTGCAGTGCTCTGTTGTTTCCACACTTTATGCAGCATAGATTTTAAAATCAGATTAGGAAATAAAAACTGTGCTTTCCCAATCTCACGCATTTCTAGTGCCCTGAACCCTGTGCTCAAAGCACATCCCTCTAGTATATCCTGCCTGATGTACCAGTCTAGAAGGGCAGGGATACCCCACTGCTTATCTAGGAACCAGTGAGCATGTAGAGCTTTAGTCCAAGCCCAACAGCCCTGACCTTCCCAAGAAGCAGCTATTTGCCAGCAGGTGGCACTCACCAGCCTCACCTTCTGCATTAAGCGATTTTAACACACTAATTTATTGCAGGGAATAGGGGCTTGATTACTCTAATCAGCAGAGCCTCCTTCATATTGGTTTCACAGCCAAGCAGCTCTAGATTTATTCCTTCACCACTTGGATTTCTTTTTATTAGAACAAAACCAAAGGAGTATCATAAATCTTCCACATCTCTTGCCTGTGTGCTTGTGTACACAAAGAGTGAGAAAATCCATAGGGGGAGGATGGACAGAGATCTCTTGTAGCAGGCAGAGCAGACCTGGAGCCCTGGCCAGTCCACTCCCTTTCCTCTCAAACCAGTGCAAACAAATGGCTCTCCAGGTGGCTTCTCAGGCACCTGAGTACAGGTGATTTCAATGTGACAAGAGGGAGACTTTTGAATCTTTTGGGCAAATGCTGCTTCTACAGAGCACCAGTGCTGGCTTCTGGGATGATGCATTCATCATTTCTACCTTGCTCTTGCAATGTAGGGAGGTTCCCTGATTTCTGGAACAGTAAAATCTCTCATTCAGAAGCCCCTGCAAAGACTCCGCCGTGCTGCTTATTTATAACCCTTTGTATAAGGCAGCCTGACGTACAGTAAGCAGAGGAAACAGCACAAACTGGGACTCAGGACTGCCTGCATGTATCAGCATTAACTCTGCTTCCACCCTTTGTCTTGGAGATGCAAGAACAAAGCAATGATCCCATGACAGCCTCAGAGAAAGGGGGAGAAAGCCCATGTCACGCAAGCCTTGAGCTCAGGCTGATTTGGCCTACCACCAGCCTTACAGGGCCTGGCTCTGCTTGCAGAGGATGAACATGGCTGGGCCCAGGCAGGAATGAGGGGTTCATACCACAATCAGTACAGAGCTGCTCTTGCCTTGGCACTCATTAGGACTCTGGATGAGTCAAATACTACTTATGACCAAGCACAGCCATTCTGGAGGGCTGGGAGTCAGACTTACTGCTGCAGTGGTCTGACAGCCTCAGGACAATGGATATCCATCAGGCCTGTCATTCTGCAAGCCTCCCTCAAAAAGACCCCTCCCAGGGATGCAGCCCCGAATCCACATTCAGGGCCTTGACACACTCACAATACCAAGCTGTGGGAAGCTCCAGAAACCATTCAGATATGAGCTCCCTGTGGATGCTTTCAAGGATCCACAATTATCTCCAGAACTCGCCAGTGGTTGCACAAAACCCACAGACCACCCAGCACTCTCTGATTGTGTGGTCTGTACTTGGGCAGCTACAGCGCTGCACCCCGTATGGCAGAGAACCAGACCGATAAGAGACTCTCCAGCCACTGCTTTCCTATCTGCCTTCCAAAGACCTCACTTCATCCTGGGTCAGCCAGCACTCTGGTATACCCCTATCCCTCTGCTCCAGAGGAGGGTCAGCTGCTCTGGTCTCCAGGGCAAGCTGTCAGGCCCCTGAAGGCATTAACAGGCTTTAATGACCCTGACCAGCCTGAACTGGGGCCTTCACTGACATGCCCTGCCCACAGGCCCAGGAGCTCCGCTTAAGCCGGGGCCTGGGCCTTTGGTCTCTGCTTCAGCTACACTGCAGGTATGCTTGTCTCCAGCTCCATCACAGCCCTGCCTGTGCCTGCCCGTGAACCCTGCCGATCCAGAGCCTGACCTGCCAACTAACATCCCCTCAGACCTGCCCCCTCTTGATGGACTTGCACAGCCATCAGTGGGCTGTGCCTGACCCCGGTTACTGCCACCAGACCTGATCCCAACTTGTATATTTGCACACCTGGCTTGACCTCAGACCTGCCTCATCACCAGGCACTTGCCTGATGATCTGGACTCTTGGCTGACTCTGACTGCCATCCCCAGGTCTGCCCCGCTCACTTCACTGGGTGCTGTGGGATGGGGTCCTGCTGGTGTAGCCCCTGCACACAGGCTCTGCTGCTGCACCTGGCTCCTGGCTCCCCATCCATTAGGGAGCAGCTGGTCCTCGCTATGCGATGACATAAGCACAGCCAACAGGGCCAAAATCAACACAAAGGCAGGGTCCCACACCAAGAGGAGAGGGGAGATACGCTCAGACATCCCATGATGGTCACCAGGATGAAACCCTGAGCAAAAAGAGATGTAACAGTATCTTCGCAATAGCCACATTTTTACTGCTGTTGAGGCTCCATGCGAATTGTAACCACCTTCTGCTAGATTCCTCTGGCTGGATTCACAGAGACTTTACACTTACTGGGGCACTGAGCTTGCTCTGGAAATCTCCAGCTATGCTTGCAGGACTGGCCATGGACCCTGAGCATGCTGACTCTGCTGGAAAAAACCAAGCTCTCTGCAATCATAAGGGGGGCTGGGAGATAGCAATGACCTCGGCAGAAGTGAATTCGCATCTCAAGTTATATCGCTTCTTACCTCCCAGTTTGCCTTTTACAAAATCTCACCATGCTCCATTGCAAAAATTGCCCTCAATGAAGTATATTTTACCCTTTGAGCAGTGTCAGGGCTGATTCTCATGTTTTCTGCAGGTACATGGCAGGAGGACAAACTGTATCCCCATGATGGTGGAGAGGCCAAAGAAAAGGTGGGGGAGCTATATTCAGGTACAGGCAGTGATCAAGTCCCTTGCTGGAGGAGAAGACAACTAGCAGGGAGGAAATCAGATTTTAATCTGGAAACCCAACAAAAGTCTAAGAGCCCTAAGGAGCAGAGAAAACAGAAGCTGCATAAGACAGGAGCAACTTGGGACTATCTTGAAGGCTCTATCAGTGGCATCCACAGCTTAGACAGCTACTGCCCAGTACTGAGATCACTGCCAGTGTCCCTTCAGTGCTTCCTTCTCCTCCAAAGTCCATTTCTTCTAAGAAGTTCCTGAAGTTAACTGCCAAACCCCCACATTTTGGCTTTTTTAAGCAGAACTGCCAAAAAATCATACTATTCTCTGCTTAAAAGCCAGGTTACCTGATGACAGCAGCCGGAGGGCAATTGTCCCAAACCAAGGGCTTCCTTTCAGTCACCCGCTTGTTGCCAGACACAGAGACTGGATGGCTCCAAACAGTCCCAGCATCTCCAGGGCCCCATTTGCTAACATGGGACCTTAACAGCATGTGCAATTCCTGTGCGTGAGGAAACTTGCACTGGCCCTAAGCCATGCAAACTCCCTTGAGGATCTCCAACATTCAAGCACAAGATGTGAACATGCATTCAGGCCCCACATGAGGAATGCAGGGCCTGCCTTGGCAGTAGAGAAGACAAGCTCTTATTCTCAGCTCCAAGCAGGCCCTACTCCTCTTTGTCCCCTGCAGTGCAGAAGCCAAAGCAAACAGATGCCATACCTTCAATCACTGCTTGTGAGCCACAATTTTACCATCCTCTGAAGCACAACAGCAGCAACAATCCACTCAGCATTGACCTACAGCTACATAAACTCACTCCAGTACTAGCTGGCAGAAAAGCCATTGCACAGAGGAGGTGAGCTGGAGTCTGGAGCTGCAAGATCACAGCTTGTGCTCTTGCTAACCATTCAATTCTGTTGCTTAACCAAAGCCAAAGAGCTCACAGTTCCTTGTTAGAGCTCTAGGCCAGTGCACAGAAATGCTGCCTGCTCCCATTTTATTTCTTAATTTCTTAATCTGCTCTCTTCCATGCAGATTTTCATCTGCTTCCTTCCTGAAGCTTCAGGGCTCTTGCAAAGATGTCTCCTTGTTATGCCAAGCTTGGTGTGCTGCGTGCCGTGAGCCACACCACTCTCTACACAGCTCAATTATAAAGAACCACACAGTATGGCAAGAGGCCAGCTCATGCTTTCTACAGTGCCCTTCTAGACTCTGTAGCCTCCAGCTTGATCATCTATGGGACTGAAGCAGATGTTAAGTACAGGAGGTATTCAAAGTCTTGGGCAGGATCACAGCATCTAGTCTGAATTCAGGGCTCAGCAAGCCAGGTGCAAAACGGATGTGGCAGCGTTAGCTCTGCCACTAGAGCCCCCCGGTATGCCACCATCTGCAGGCAAAAGGTGGGCCGGCAGGCAGTCCATACAGCACTGTCTTCTCATTCTCTTCGTCTCAGTGCTCATGGCAAGAACATCAAAGACATGGCTGCTTCTAGTGCTCCCCCTGATGCTCTTGCGAAGGTGCTTTTAATTAAGTGCCCAAGTTGCCCCATCCCTGAGTTTCTCCTAAAAGCTGCAAAGTAGTTACCTGACAAGTCACCTGAGATAAGGTCCTGGATGTGGGTTTGAGGTAAGGCACGTGGCTCCTATGGAGCAGAAAGACATAGATGCTGCATGGTTAGCCTCTGCAGTGCTCCTGAGGATTAGCATTCCCTGGAACAGAATCGGATCATATTTTTCCCTGGTAATCAGAGGGGCATTCTCCTGTCCTTCTAAGCCTGATGAACTAGCAAAACATCTCAGCAATCCTGGGGATCTGCCTGTTGGACCCCAAACTAGCAAGTACTCATAGTTCATCATCAATGCAGCAGCTTGAACAGATATGCATGTGGATTCTGGAAAGAAAAACAGGCCAGTTGTTGGTGCCAGCAGGCAGCTCCCAGTTTCATGGGGATGCTGTTACAGCTCACAAGCTCCAGTGATGGCTCACAACACTGCAGGCTGATCGCATTTTCTTTTCCAGCTGAGAAAGGCCTGGGGTATCCTGTGCTCACAATCCATGCTGGAGCACAGATCTATCCAGAAACCCTGGGTTGCGTCATGCAGACCCTCTCCACTGGGGGAAGTGGTTACACTGGAAAAATTCTGTCTTCAATTTTCGTTTCAAATGCTTGCCGTAATCAGCACAGTAATGTGAAAGACTGAGACCTGATCAAGTTGTAAGAGGCAGAAAATGAGTGGAGACTGTGCTGCTAGCACACAGTCCTGTAACTCTGGAAATGCAGCATATTCCCAGCTAGTTAGTGCAACTGTTAAGATCAAGAGAAACAAGTATTTCCATAATAAGTGTGTAGCAGAGAGCTTGAAGCTCCACACCTCACAGACAGCAGGGACAGAACAGAGTTCCCCTGCAATTGTTCAGATAGTCAAAAACAGTGCTTGGCCAGGAGAAGAGCAAATTCGAACTGGCTGCCCCTCAGGACAGAGTTATCAGTTAACAACTGCTGACAAGTCCTTGCTGGCTATCACCTTAAGCTATCAAATTCACCTAGAAACGCAATGAAGACACCACCCCCTACATCTCTCAAACCAAGCTACTGAGTTCTTAAGGGAAATACATAGTCCTATCTAGGTCTCTGCCTGTGCCTGGGGTCCTCCCTCCCACAAGAAGCACAATGATGCTTTCAGCCCTTGCCCTGCCTCCTTCCTACTGAAAATTTCTATTTCTAAAGAAGGAAGCAATAGGACCCCATGCCCTTCCAGGACCTGACAGGGCTTCTTTGTCCCTCGCATCCAACACTTGAGTCTGTAGAACAAAATGAACACCCAACAGGCCACCTATCTGTGGAAGGCCACCAGGCACTCAAAAGCTCCCAGGCTGGATCCACATGCAACACTAGGCAGTAATGGATTCTCAACCCCATCAGGAACAAGATGCAGAGCTCTCCTGACGGAGGGAGAAATTCTCACTGCACCACATGAACACAAAAGAAAAGGACAGAAGGGAAATGCCTATGGGCCCCTCTGCTCAGAACGGGAGAGTGCTGCACAGTACTAACATACGGACCTTATTCCTAAGAGAGATGCTTAATGTTCCTGTACATCCATGCTGTGAAGAATGGATGGTTACTGCAACCGTAGAGGACAGTATCAGTTTGCTGCTCTGTGCCCCCACAACTCGGGGCAATAGGGAGACCACAAGCAATGGCACTGGCTGCACCCTAAACTTGCAAATTAGAGAGAAGCCTGTCACCAAGATGTCTCGTTCTGCTTGCTGATCCCCATGGTGCAGTGCTGTATTCTCACCTGTTCAAGAGGTTGTTCCTGCTGACCATCCTCAGGAAGCCAGTTGGATCAGTCATTGAGTTCAGCTTGTTATTCATCTCCTCAAACTGTTGGTCCATGATATCCCCAGCTTCACTCTCAGTCTCGCTACTGGCACAGGCTCTGCAGGGGGAACAGCAGGGTGAAGGAGTCATTGATGCAAGACAGAGCAACAGCTTTGTGACAAATGCTCAGCCAGTTTGAGAGAAAATGTTTTTCAGACACCTCAACCAAATGCTAAGGTCAAATTTTCCCTGGATTGCATCACCTCCTCCTATTAGGCATACAAGAGAGTAACAACCCCATCCCCTCCTCTTCTCCTAGGCATTCTTCAAGGTTTAAACAGTGTCACACGCTGATGGAAATACAGGACCCAAATTCCCATGCACTGCAGGTATGGACTTTTGAAGCTGTAGCACAACACAGAAAAGCTGAAGTCTGCAGGAAACACCAACTCAGCCCTTGATTTGCCTAAGAACGTGTCTTAGTGCATTCTTTTCAGATTTCCACAATAACTCCAAGGTCTGTATGCTTCCTTCACTGGAAAAGCGCAACATAAAAAAAAGAGCTGTGTTGCTGCTCCTGTAATACAAATGGGGAAAGCACAGAGAAAAAAAAAAAAAATCACTCTATCAATGCCACTAGGACAGCAGCAATACAGAGAAAAATAGAGCCCAAAATGTCTATATTTTCCATCTCCTGACATTAATATCTAAATTATCATCTCAGTGTAGATTTCTGTGAAATTGCTGCTGGCATTTTCTCTTCTTTCTAAAAGCAGAAGGCAAACATAACTATTGTATGTGCATTTTTAATAACCCCTCCCTTTAATCTAAAAAATAATTTGCATACTATATGGCACATCACAGACCTTGGTATTCGTACACTTAAGCTAAACCTGCTATGCTACCTGCTGAAGCCACCTTGCATCTCATTTCCGTTTCCTTTTGGGTTCCTGACAACTTTGAGCCTTTCCCTCAAGGGCACATTTTCCAATAAAGTGCACATGAATTAAATTAACACACAACACGTACTTGTGCAGGTAACTAGAGCTGTCCCTGTGTTGCTGTATGGACCACAGGATATCTTGTAAGCATACTTCCAGGTCAATATAATTTAATAACCTGAAAGAATCAGTCCTGACAAAAGCCATTCACTTCATGAACACTGAAATGGGGCTGGCTGAACAACAGCCAAAGGGGGGTGGGGGGTGGGGGNTTTTTCCTCCAGCTGCAGGCATGCTCAGTTTTGAGTAACACTCACGATGAGTACTTGGAGCTCCTTAGAGAGGCAAAAATCTTGAGTTCATGAACCCAAGAGAGCAGGCCCCATGCTCTCCCTAAAGAGAAAGGAGCCTGTCCCAATAGAAGTTCAAGCAGACTTTAAAGTCTCTCACACTTTATTTTTCTGCAAGTATGTGTCATTTGTCAGCTTAATTAGACCAGCTGAAAGGAACCATTTCTAGCACAACGTGAAGGCTGCAGTGTGGAACTGAATACCACCACAGCAAAATCCTCAAGCCACATCCCATGACAGCATCCCTTCCTCTCCAGGAGCAGAAAATGGGAAGATGTGCCACTCTGGAAACGCAACAGTACCTATAAACATGGTTACAGCATTATGGAAGGCAATGGCACTTAAATTTTAACACAAAAGCACACAACTACAGTGCACTTGCACTGCTATGAACCGAGAAGTCAAGAGTCAAACAAAAATTTTCACATGTGTGCTATACCTATTTAAATCCCTCTGTTCTTTGCTGGTAGGCAGAGAACAGGTTCCAGGGACTGCAGATGACAGCTTCTCCTGGGGGTCTGGTGTGCTAGAGCATGGTGGCACTCAGCAATGCTGTAGGGAAGCACTTCATCCATGTGAGGAAAGAGTTTCAAAGCAGAACATGACGTTTACCCACATGGAACAGACAAGATTTGTTTGTTTAATTCCCTGCATATAATTTTGAAGTGGGGAAAGAGCTTCTGCCTGTGATCATACCACAGCAGCCCAATGATCTCAGAGACAAGCATTAAACCCAGAATCCTTAACCAAAAACATACCACTACCATCATCACAAAGAGAGGAGGAAGCTGACATCACAGTAAATTAAAAACTCATCCCAGAACCTAAAGACTGAAGGACTCCCTTTGCCAGGAGGAGAATCTGTGGTGACAAATGGTTAACGGAACTGAAAACAGTATCTGCATAGCTGTTACGTGAGGCATAACTGCAGATTTCAGTTGTGTATATGCATATCTAGAGGGTAAGGTTCAACCATCAACATGTGGAGATAGATGTAACCTTCTGAATCACGCAACCCTGATGCTTTAAGAGAAGGGGAGGTGGAACGAATTCAGTTTGGGTTTTTTCCTCCCTCTTGTCCTTCCTGTCAGTATTCACACCTTGGAGGGAGCAACTCTACTCTCCCAGAAAGAACAGAGACCTCATGGTCCACATGCACATACAAGACAGAACTGGATAAAACGTCAACAGCCGGAACACATTTGCAAAACCCAGGAAAAATGAAGGCTGGAGGGAGTAACTTTTGACATTTCCTTTAATGGGAATCACGCAACTCATTTTCAAGCAAGACTTGAAACATGTAACTCGGAAGGTGTGACTGAAGCTAACAGAAGCAGAAGTCTCAGAACAGATTTTCTGTAAGAACCCAAAAACCCTAGACACCACCACCACCAAAGACAGGCCATTTCTTAAATGTACCATTCATATGTTAGCAATAATTTCATGATTATGAACATTTGGATAGCAGTGCTTGTAGCTTCTCAGGGCTTTAATATGAAGGAAGCTACTCCCCTGTGTATGTCTGTTCCCTTATGTTTCCAGTAGTCAGCTGGCTGAAAGACCCTTTGCTCTTTCTCAGAGTACTTAATAAAAACCCTAGACTTAACAAGCAGTTTGTTCTGCTCACAGTGAAAAGAATAATCCAATCAGCTGTAAAAAAAATTTGTTTCCCTTCAGAAAGCCACCTTTATAATTATAAAAGGTTGTGCACTTTTTCAGAAAGTACAAACCCAAAATGCATCCAAATGAGACACAACTGTAAATCCAATATACACAGATGTGGGGATCACTGGAGATGAGTCGGCTGTCACTACTTCTCCTGGTTTCCAACTGTCTCAACATTATGAGTTAAGCACATACCCATCTCAGCAGCATGTGTTGTTTACAGCACTCCGCGGACGCAATCCTGCCAATGCCATTGTGAGATTGGTGGGTAATTTCACAAAATGGCAAGCTCAGATTGAGTTCAGGACACAGAGCGAGTCCTAATGTAAGTCCAGCCTGACTGCTGACCGTAGGCTCGCTGCACCAGATCCACCATTTTGGCTACCAATAGCAGCAACTCACCTGTTCATGCTCAAAATCTGTTACAGATACTGCCAGTATTTCAGTAACACTTACAAGGTCTGCATTAGCCAGACTGCATCCCCAAATCCCTCGTCTCACTGGATGACTAAAGCTCGTCCTCCCCCAATGACAATACTAAATGCTCAGTGACCCTCCAAAGGAACTTCCAGACTCCAACGTTGCACTCAGATAAACAGGATCAAACACCATGTTCACCAGAAGTTTTCAGAACAGTAGTACACATTTTTTCAAATCGTTTTGTATCTTGTATCATCACTTACGGATAATTGGTGCTATGGTTACAAAAATGTTTATAGATAGCAGTAGAACAACCAGAAAAGAAAACAACATCATTGCGCAGCTACCCCAAGGGAACAAAAGCCCTCAGGACAGAAATTAAACCTCAGACCCCATGCCTTTATCTATCCCCTAGCTGCAAAACCACACGAATCACTCTGACATCGCTTCCCTCCTTGGAGACTACGACAGTGAAGCAGAGAAGTTTTCTTCCAGATACATGTTGTCCATTTCAACTCAGAACTGCCTCTTTCTTATTAACTTTCTTCTCTTGTGTGGGAGACCAATGCATGGCTCATGTTAGGTTTTCTGATTTGGGGAGAGGTTTACCTTCCTCCTTCTTTGCAACCTGGCCAGGTCAAATTTGTCCACAAATCTGCTTTTATTCTGCTGTCCGCACCTCTTAAGAAAATGCCACAGGTTATGGACTGCAAGGTTTTAGTGCTCTGAAGCAGCGTCTCAGGGATTTTAATCTGTCTCCAGTTTGTCACTGCATGAAGACTCTGGGACTGTACAACTTGTTTAGCTCTTACAAGATTAAGATAATTTTAACGATAACAAGGGTGTCTAAAACAATCTCAAGGGATTGCAGAAACCTGCAACTAATTTATGTAGCAGGTGACTGGCAGTTTTGGGGGCAGATTTCCACTAAAAGGTGGGAAAAAAGCATCGTGTGTTCTTTAGGAGACTGACACAACAGCCATCCCGTTAAAACAAAAAAACCCCAAAAAATCCAACCACCCCCAAACACAGCAAAAAATCCCGAGATCTCCTCTCAAGCTGGCAGTGTTCTGGACAAGCTCTTTTCTGGTAGTGCAGGTGAGAAACTTCTCCATCGAAGTTGGATATAATGCCAGTAATAGCACTCAGGCCTGAAAGCATCATGCAAATATAGACAATTATTGGGAAATGAATTCCATTCATAAATTGCATATAAATGTTTAGCCAGCTGCCAAGAATCTTCCAAGCAGCACACCGATATACAGATCCTTGATTTTTTTTTTTTTTAAATTTTAATGAGTTTTCTTGGCTAATGACTCTGAGCTGAAATCATGCTAGGCCCAGCCAGTATCATTCTGCAGATTTTTTTCTTGACAGTTTAAAAAGTGTCACAATTCTTTTATCTCAGATGTTCCTGGACATGCAGGAATAATGGCTGCTTATCAGCATTTTGTATGCTTGAATGGGAACACGTTATTTCTGTTCAAACTTTCTGCTATTTAAGCCCTTGCACAGCCCAGCCCAGAAACGCTGGCCATGCTCCCCAAGTGCAGCCCACAGATACCCAGTGGTCCCCTTACAACATATCTCAGACTTTTCCACGAGGAACCACAGAAAAGGTGTATACACACACACACACAGAGCCATTTGCCACTCCGTGTCATGTCAGCACCAGTCCTATCCCCGCACCCAAACCACAGAGGCCCCAAAACCTTCACAGTCCTGCCAGAGAAGCGGGTTATCGCAGAAGGGAAACGCTTCCAGTGCAAGAGCAGAGTGGACAGCCCCACGCCAGGAGGGCTGAAGCAGGCCCCTTGACAGAGGGTAAGCCAGAGAGGCAATGCCATTTCATTGCTGTTTTGTCCCAGCTCACGTCTCTCGCAGTGACCTAAGGCGGGAGAGCTGCTGTCTCTCTTGGAGAAGCCGGACAACAGCAGCAAGGCTTGGCCAGGCCTCAGAGGTCACACACAAAGTGCACAGCGCTGATTCCTGACTCCCAACCGAGTGCTCGTACTAAGCAGCTTGGCAGTGGCTCTTCAAAACAATTCTTCAAGCTGGCCCGAACCCAGAATCGGGCTCCAGGAGCAGGAGGCCAGGCTGGGGAGCTCAGCACGTGCATTCCCTGAACTAGCAATGCCAGACCACCGAGAAGCAACAATAAGCCTGGCACTGTGCGTGACCAATTTATCAGACAGAGACACCTTTTCCCAAACCTTCACAAATCCAGTATTTTTTCTGGTACGGGGGGGAGTGGGGGGGTGGGGGTGGGATGGTGAAATCTTAGGCAGAGCTTTCACTTCAATTCCCTAAAGAAAGGTAAAACCAGGGGAATGTGTCACCACAAGCTGAGCCCATTCTGCCTTGCAAACCTTTCAGGACAGATTCAGCATCCCAGCATAGACACACGTTCTTTAATTTACTTCTAGATCAGTGAAAGTAACAAAAGCAATCTAGCAGGCCCGAGTCCAGAACCTCTGATGGCTTCCAGCTCCCTTCTAGCATCTGACGCTCCCGTGAAGGAAAAAGGACGGAGGGAGTCACCATCTGTGCTGAGTACACGTGTCCACAGCCCTCTGAGAGCTTCAAACCCAGCAAGCTGACTGCAACTGATTTCGTTACTGGTACTGGGGAAAATAACACAACCAAGTGTGATGTTCTCCCTACCCCAAGGGGAGAAGTAATTTGTCTGTGAGAGACTGGAGCAAGCCCTGGGGAAAGCAACTAGGAAATCTGGTACCATTCTTCACAGTTGAAACACATAATGGGAAACTTCAGGCCTGGGGTTACACTCTTATTTCGATCCGATAGAAAATTCCCATCCTGTCAGATTAGGGTGTGAGCATCAAGGGCAGGAAGCCGAGGACACTGTTAGTGAGCGGACTACAAAGCACAGCTTGGTTTTATTGCTGCCTTCTGCACAACAATGCTCTAACTCACACCAACGCAGCGTCAGCTATGCAGCTGTATTTGCTGCCTACGGTAGCTATTAAAAAAGATGAACAAGGACTAATTAGGAGAGCTGAACAGCTTCCCAGTTGCCTACAGAACCCTGAGCACAAATCGATTCAAGGATCAATGCCATCATTTCCTCTTTCTTGGCCAACATCATTACCGGGAACACCAGGTTCGGGTGTGCGCTACCCCTGCAGACTGTGTG
The DNA here is from genome assembly GCA_013389945.1 of Fregata magnificens. Lineage (NCBI taxonomy): Eukaryota > Metazoa > Chordata > Aves > Suliformes > Fregatidae > Fregata > Fregata magnificens. The sequence continues at coordinate 112,294 of WAAD01041898.1, read as the reverse complement.
TTGTGCACAGAGAGCAACCTGCAGGGTGGTAGCCTCTAACACAGGCTGCTAACGGCTTGTGCAGGCTCGGGCAGCACTGTTAGTGCTTTCACCATCGAAGCTGGGCAAGGAAGGGGACATTTGTCCACAGCCTCGGGGACTCAAGAGTGTTTCACTCACAAATCTCGGTGCTGCAGAAAAAAGCAAAACAGTTTGAAAAAAAGACTGAACATAGTATAATCTAAAAAAGCCAGTGCCTCCACTCACACCAGTTTTGGGGGCTGGTTAACAAATCAGCCAACACATACATTTAGGTCCCCTTTGCACTAGTAGTAAACTAGACCTGCAAACTGCCAGTGCGTTACTAACCCACCCAAAGTGAAGCAATTTATGACTATGTAGCAAGCTTCACTTATAACAGCAAGCTAACCTGTCACCACATCCTTTACCCTGTATGCTTCATTCACAAAGAACATACAAGGACAGAGACAACCCCAACTCTGCTTTTCAGGTAGAAGCATTCAGAGAAAAACTACTTGTAAATATCAGCATAGAAACTATATTCATACTTATCCAATCAATAAATCAAACCAAATACTGCGAGAGATGATGAGATTGAGTATAAATAAGCAAAAAAGCCTGACGTGATAAATCCATAGGATAAAAAAAAATGAGGAAACATAGTTGTGGGACCTATCTGAGTAATGGATTGGAGTAAGGTTCCTCCCTCTTTGCTGAAATTCATCAGACTGATTAATTCACTGTAAATTATTTACTCAGCTATAGCCACAAGGGAATACATTTGGAGGGGGGTGGAATTCCTATGGTATTTGCAGTTTTTCATAAGTAAACCTCTGAAAGGGAATTAATTACACTGGAAACTGTAAGTAGGATGAAATCTGCCCATATACAGTCAGACATGGCATCTGCCTCCTCATCCAGTCTGTAGATTCATTACCCAGCCTATGGGTTCAAACCTTATTTGCATGTGCATATAGAGTTACTTGGCAGAAAAATAGCCACGGATACAAAAATAAAGCAATTTTATTGTTGCTGCAGTGAAAATTTGCCCCTACTCTGACTCTCAGTTCTCAGACTTCTCAGACAATTCGCTCATCCCAGACTGTTATAAATCACTTGCAGGTGGGAGAGTGGGAACCAGGATGTTAGATCCCCCCGGCCCAACTTACCGGGTATAGTAGGAATCCACACCCAGAGCCTCCCGCACACTTGAGATGTACTGTTCCAGCGCAGAGTTCGTTATTGTTTGCAGGGTCACGCTGTTGGCTTCATGGAATTCCCCAGCGTTTTCTGTCAGGCTGTCACCCAGATAATACTCATGAAATTTCAAAATTCCTGCAAGGCACCAGAATCACAAGGTTATTTCTGGAAGAGTGCTGCCAGCAACTGTCTAGGAAGGTGGCACAGCCCCTAGCATTTGGCATTTCCAGTACAACTGGGGCAAAGCATTCCGTGCCATGTCTCCACAGGGTTCTTCCAGCATTCTGTATGACAACCTTGCTTTTAAAATCTGGTTTTGTACTTTGCAGGTGATGGCTTAAAGGTACAAAGGCAGAGCAGTGCTTTTATGAGATGCTTAGAATGCATTTGCTATTGCAGCAGTCTCATATAAATTATAAAACAGATCCTTCATACAAGCACCTACCAGAGTAATTCGCATTTCAATAGATGCACATGAAAAATACCTATTAATAGCCTCTGATCACATAAATTGAACACACAAGGCTCAAATGCTGAACAAAAGTGTTATTACTACAGCAGAACCTCCTCACATCACACAAAGATTCTTCATTTCACTCATATGCATGAAAATACATTATATACAAAGAAAGAAAAAGATGGATTAATGCATAGTACAATACTAAAAGACAGCATTTCACAATGGGTGAGCCAGATAAAGGACACTCACTGTTTTGTTAAGAATTCAAGTATTACTGCAGATAAAACCTTCCTCCACTCAGACTGGCATACCCTTCCTGATATAATTAATTCTACAGCCTGTGATCAAAAGTAAAAGGCTGCTCTGGATGCCGTTTGCCTTGACAGTATAAATTATTAAACCAGTTAAGAGCAGCGGAGGAATAAAGAATAAAGCAACTCCTGCAGCAGCAACAGCAGCAAATATAGAATCAGCGAAGAGGCTCTAAGTGTACCATCTCAGTGGGATAATGAGGATCTTGGGCTGCCACCGAAGCTACTCTCTCTGTCAGCACTAACGAAACAAGAAGAGGTCACCATGGCTGGGCTGGATTCACTACTGAAGAGCTCCCCAGGAAAGCTGCTCAAGTGGAAGCACCACAGTCCCTCTCCTTCCCAACACCTGACAGTGCCTTCAAGTACAAACCCATGTACTTGAAGAGTGCAACGGCTTTTCTAGTAGACCCAGTTTGGGCAAAGAGGAGACTGGTCATGAAGTCTAGTGGCAAACCCTAAGCTTCTGATCCATATAATTTTAGTAAGCTCAGATTGATGTTAATACTATAGAATTACTGGCATTTTATTGTGTGAACTACAGGCCTGAAGAGCAAATTAGTGACTGGATGCATAGTAGGACAACACCATCTTACACTTATACATACAACATTGCAAAACACCCCCAAAAAGCGTATCTTCCAATCACTGCCATCCCATCTGAAGTCAGGCATGTGTGAATGTTTGCTTCCCTTCACGAAGCATTTTTGCTGCATTCTCAATAGTGCTTTTTATCTCTTTAGCTTTGTCATGGTGAAGGGCTGCAATTATTAAATCATATCTAGAAAGAACTCATGAAAATTTACAGTCATCGCTTTATTAGATAATGAACAACAGCTGTCTGCAAAAATCAATCCTCTTCAAATTAATCCTCCTTGCTCCTCTGTGATAAGTGTTTCCACATTCATATGAGGAGAATTCAGAGGATCAGGCAGTTCAATGGCATATCAGGAAGTTGGGACACCCTTCTGTTTTCTGCAATCCACTTCAGTGAATAAATGTCAAAAGCTTTTGGAAGGATAAAGCACAGAAATATAATTAAAGTAGGGATTCTTATGCATAGAAGATTCTCACAGAGCCAACATACTTGGAATCTCATTACTGCTCTGCTCTGCCCTGTGGGAAATAGATACAGATTGGAAGTTGAAAAATGGAAACATTAAACACGTGAAACATTTCCATCTCCAGGTGAACATCAAAGCCCTGAATAAGCACTTCTATGTCATTATTGCTGTGGCTATGCCACAGTTTTCAGTCTATTCAGCTCTAAGGTACTAGATGGAAAGGATACCCTTGTACGTTCACTCTGGTCCCAGATTCATTCTTAGCTACAAATGGTACAATTCTCCCTTTGTAAGGTTTTTTCACAGGACCTCACCTGCCCCAGGAGCCAGCAGCCAGCTGTACAGATAACCTGCAGCCAGTGAGTAGTAGAGAACAAGTCCCCTCTGGCCATTCACTGTCTCCAGGACCTGGTCAATGGTCACTGGAGAATAGGGATCAGAGTCCTGCTGCCCAGTCTGGCGTTCCACAAGCAGGTCAGCAAATGCCCTCGTTCGCCCTCTCTCTGCTACTGCCAAAGCTTCATCATGGTGACCTGAAAAGACAAAGCCAACGACCTGACATCAACGTGGTCTGCAACATAATGTGCAGGAACAGGGACAGCTGCTATCCCAACCCGAACTAAAACCAGGGGAAGCAGGGTCACAGCACTTATTCCTGGAAAGAGTAGTCTCTGCGCTGGAATACAGTCACACAGATCATCTTGGCTGCAGGCAGTAACACGATGTATGGGAAACGGAGCCACAGAAAGACAAATGAATGCAGGAAGCAAGAAAGAAGATCCAAAAGGTGCCTGAAACCCAAAGCAGGAGACCCTGCAGCATCGGACAGATGAGGAGAGAAGGATGTAACATGAACCACCTCCCTGCAACTTCAGCTGAACTCTTGGCATGAGCTTGGAGTTCAGAGTCAGCATATGATGGCATCTCTTACCAAGACTGACAAGTACTCGCTGCAGGGCCTGATAGGAGGATGTCTGCAGGTCGAAGAGTGACAGCTTGTAATCTGTGCTCAGCTGCACCTCATGTCGGATGGTTTCAAACAGTGCCGAGGCCCGGTACAGCTAGGAGGGAAAATAGCCACAGTGACTTCCTTACAGACGCTGGGAGAGCAGGAGGATCCAGGGCCAACGTACCCTCAGGCAGGGGAGGTCTGCCTCAGACAGACCCTCAGGATGGCAGTATCCCTGGCAGAGGGGAGGTGACTTTGGATGGAGCAGGAAGGCACATGGGCCTGAGTCGGCTCAGTGCATTACGCATCCTCCCCAGGATGCACCAGAGATTTCCTCCCCTGAGGACAAGAATGACCCAGAGGGCTCAGAGGACACAAGCCCGCCAGCATGGGGCAGACCACGATATACCTGGTGCTGAGACTCCTCCAGGTTCCCACTCGCCCAGAGGGAGAGGCCAAGGCCATGACGGATTTTGGCTTCATCTTCTCTGCGTCCCAGCTGCTCTGCCAGCCTCAGTCCTGAAAAGCAGTCAGAGTGAGAGAGGGCCAAAGGCGAGAAGGGGCTTTGGCAGCCGGGTGGACCACTTATTCCACCTCAGCAGCCTGGTGGGCTGTCGGCTCGGGGCGGGGTGCCTGGGCCTCCAGGGCTGCAGTGGGGGGCAGACACAGCCGGCGGAGCTGCTGAGTGGTGGGATGCCAAGCAGGGCAGCGCCGGGCAGCTGCTGCTGACACTCGAACCGGCACCAGCGTGAGAGGTGCCTCAGCCAGCCAGACATTTCCATGGACTGAGACCTCCCTAAGTGAGGTTAAGGTGCAGTCCCCCTCAGACACAGTCAGTAAGCCCCTATCAGGAAGTTTGACTTTTAAACCTTAAAAGCCACATAGACAAACAAAATCACACTGAGCTGCCAAACGCTGCCAGAAAAGACACCTCTTGCCACATTACTGGCTTGTTTCCCACCAGCTATCCCCAGCCTTCTGGCAGGCTCCGCATGGTTTATGTGCTGAGGCAGAGCAGAGGGCAGGGTCCTGGCATGAACAACCTGGAGCTTGTTTCACTTCCAGCAGCACCTTCTGTGTCTTCCCCCCTTCCACCACGCTCCAAACCTCTCACCTCTGTGGGCCCTGCTGACAACAGGGACGCCTCCTCCTAGGCACCTCAGGTTTCCCACAGACTAGGGAGCGGGGGCCCTGGCCACAACCATGCAGCGCAGCAGCAGCTAGCATTTGCAGGCTTTTCAGGAATTCTGCATCACACCAGGAGAAGGAGCTGTATTTAATTTCTCCCTCTCCAATTTAATTGAATTCCCTCAGCATACTGGAATCCTGCCAAGGTCAGTTTCAGGAAAACCAGACTAACTGATGTAATTAATCCTTCAGCTTCCAGCTTCATACACTCCAGCTACGCTGCTCATCTCCATCAGAGTGCCACCACCTTGAACAGATGCTGCTTGCATGCTGGAATCCCTTGCAGCAGCACAATTCACAAGCCACCACTGCCACCGGTGCTCAGCAGCAGTGGATGGCTTCCGGACACTGAGGGCTGAACCTCTCTCACCTCCCTATCAAACACAACTTGTTTTCACTCACAGCTTAGAGGACACTCACCCACGTGGTCTTAATCCCTCTTGAACAGAGAGGAAAAGCCAGGCGGCTATCAGCAAGGCACACATCAGTTTGAGACCTGCTCTCAGGATCAGAAAGATCCATCACAACCTGATGTGGTTTTCCCAGAGCCAGTTCCTGCTATGCAGTGCTATTTATAGAGAAGGTTTACACCTTCTAGGCTCAGGCACAAACAAGCATTATAGACTCTGACAGGTGCAGCCTGGATTCAAGCTCAGAGCTAGCTGACACTCCCCCAGGAAGGCACAGACCATGCTTTGCAATGCTTTGTCTGCAGGACACCAGGAAGGCTCCGACTGACATGGCGTGCTGACCATAACAGCCTGCTTGGACAGCTACTCTCACGGATGCTCAACAGTAGCTATGGATGTCTGCGAGAGCTTTTGCATCAAAAGCCACTGTCAAACACATTCTCTTAGTGCCACGCTCACAGTATCTCACTTCTCTCCATGTCTTCAGGCCTCCCTCCTATCCCCTCGCACCTACCACTACATGCTGTGTTGCATAATTCAGCCTCTTACCTTCCTGCAGGTACATCACAGCCTGAGAGTAGTTCTGCAAGGCGTGGTGAGTCCTCCCCAGACTGCTGTAAGACACAGTTTTGGCTACAAGGTCGTTCATTTGTGCTGCAATGCTGAGGTGCTGCTCCTGATAAACTACCGCCCTCTCGTAGGTTCCCAAGGACTCATAAGTTAGGCCCAGGTTCCCATAGGCTCGGCCTTGGCAAGTGGGGTTGTTGGTCTCCTCCGCAATCTGCAGGTCTAGCTGGTGATACTGCAGGGCTGTGTCATACTCTCCCATCTGCTGGTAGACCCCACCAAGGCCACAGGCAGCATCGCTCTCCAGAGCTCGGTCCTTCATCTCTCGAGCAATGTTCAGCTGGCGCTCCAGGCAAGAAATGGCTTGTTCATAGTTCCCCAGCTGGCTGTGTAGGCTCCCCAGCTCCCCGTAGGCCTGGGCTTTGTTAAATGCCTCCCCCAGCTCATGTGCCACCACAAGCCTCTTCTCAAAGCACACCAGAGCCTGCTGCAAACTTCCCATAGCTCTACAAGGGAAGAAAACAATGGCATTTATTTTGCCAGTATTTTCTTGAAAAAAGATGTTTTGTCATTTCCTCTAGAGGCCAGCTCAAACCTTTCAGGCAGAGACAAACGCTGCCCCCAGGAGACATCCCCAGCACCTCTGAATCAAAGGCCGCCTTCTGCCAGCCTATAAACTTTTCCCCTCAGGGCAGAGCAACATCAGCTTCATTATCTGAGCTGGTAGCACAGCCCTCAGCACCCAGAGAACTCTGTTACTCGCTCCTGTGCCACATCCCTGTGTATGTGTACAATGGCCACACAAACACATCCCATCAGTAACACAATGCATCCGTTTGTACTTGTACTTCACTGTCTGTCATTAGAATACATATGCAGTGCTCCTTACCTGTGCCCATTGCCCAAGCCCCGGTAGGCCTTTGCCTGATCTTGCATACGGTTCAAGCTCTGAGCCACAGACAGGTACTGTTCATAATACTTTATAGCTTCCTCAAAATCTCCCAGGGCCTCATAACAATCTCCCAGGTTCCCATATGCTCGGCCCCGATCTAACACAGATTCATTTCCACTGAGCTGCTGCAGCATGGCCAGCTGCTGTTCAAAGTAGCCAATAGCTTCCTCCATGACATTCATGTTCATCTTGGTAATGCCCATGTTGCCATAGACTTGGGCTTCTATGCTGGGGTCCTTCAACTTCTGCCCAAGCTCCAGCTGTTCTTCGTAACACTTGAATGCCATGGTGTACTTCCCAAGTGACATATACACTGCAGCAAGGTGACCATGTGCTCTGCATTCACCCGGCATATCTCCCAGCTCCTGGTACACCTCCAGTTCCTGCGTGTGGTAACCTAAAGCCTTATCACACTTCTGTATCATTCTGTATGCAGAGCCCAAGGCTGCATAGGCACTGGCTTCCAGTCTCCTGTCTTTAACATGATGGGCTAAGCTCAATTGCTGCTCATAAAATTTTATTGCACCATTTACGTCTTTTTTACAGACAAAAATATCCCCTAAGTTCCCTAGAGCTCGGAATTTGGCCTGGGAATTGTTCAGAGACTGGGCCAGGGACAACAGGTACTTTTGACACTCCTCTGCTTTGCTGAAGTCCATCAAGGCTTTGAAGGCCAGGCCCAGGTTGCAATAGGCTTTGGCTTGGCTCAGCTTGTCATGAAGATCCTTTGCTAAGGCAAGATCCTGCTCGTAGTACTTGACAGCTTCCTCGTAGTTCCCAAGGCAGTAATGGGCATACCCAAGGTTATGGCAAACTTTCCCCTCCCCTTCCATGTCCTGCAGCTCTGGGGACAAGCGCAGGTACTGCTCGTAGTAAGGAGCTGCCTGCACGTACTCTCCTCGTGAGCAGTGGAAGTTGCCCAAATTGCTGAGTGCCCGTGCTTCACTCTGGATGTCTCGCAGCTCCCGGGCAATGTTGAGATGATTTTGGTAGTGCTGCAGAGCACGGTCATGGGCACCCAGTGCTTGATAGGCAACTGCTAAGTTCCCGTGTGTAGATGCCTGAGAGGCACGGTCATTTACTTCCATAGAAATCTGCAGCTCCTGCCGATGGTACTTGACAGCCTGGTCATACATGCCAAGAGCATTATAAGCATTGCCCATGTTGCCATAGGCCCGGCCCTGGGCTGCGTAATCGCTTAGCTCCTGAGCTATGGACAGATGCGTCTTATGCAGCCGCAGTGCAGTGTCATAGTCGCCTTTCATCTGGTGAATGATTCCTGAAAAATAACAGAAACAGGCTCAACAAAAGCATTCCTCCATGCTAACCCTTCTGCAACACCTTGCCATGCCAGGACTTTCCTGCAGCCCAGCCCCCGGCAGCTCATGGCCTGGCCTGTTCCCCAGGCTCCCTACACCAGGCAACCCCCGTCCCTGATGCGTCCCTGGCACAGCTGACGTAGCACAGCCCTTCTCAAGTGGACTGCTTCCTTGCTCCTAACAGGCAAATCCTGGAGAAGGTTTTATATTACACATGAAGCACACATTCACCACAACAACTGGACAGTCTGGCCTTATAAAATGCCCATTTTCTTTTTTAATTATGCTACCTTTTTTTTTTTTTCCCCAGCAGTGATACCTGGTGGCTCCAGAGCTCGTACTCAACACACAGAGTGAGAAAGCATTTGCTTTTCAATTTCAGTCAAATCATCTTGTACTTGTTATGAGACATGGGAACAGGAGCTCTGAATCTGCTAATGTTACAACTTCTGCTTCAATTAACTCTGTGGCTCCTTTGCAAACACTCGTGGACAGGCCTGGAGATCCAGGAGCCACTGAAGGAGGCCTTGCAAACACAGTTACCTGATCCTGCAGATTCATCACAGTTACTTGATACCTGAAGACAACTTCAGGTCTTTCCCTGCCCCTAAAACAAAACAGCTTCCAACTTCTGTCTCCGTATGACAACCAATGTGTTGAGGGAAAAGAGATGTGGAGGGTCGGGAGGCAGCTGCCTTCCCCAGTCACCGGCAAGTGCAGCAGATCAGGCCCTGTGCATCAGCCTCCTCCTGGTTTTTACTTTTAAAGAGAAATTTGAAGACACAGGCTTTGCAAGTGAGCCTGGAACATGAGGGCTGAAGTTTGCTTTCCTGTGGCAATCTGGACCTCGCAGATTCGTTTTTAAACTCGTGGAGGATCAAAAGCCCAAGTTCCATTATGTCAGCGTGAAGCATTCTGGCTGGATTACCTGTATTTCTATCGAAGCAAGTCATTCAAAAATTCTGCTCACTTTCCTACTAACATGAGGCTTCAGGAGAAGGCAATTTAGAAAACATGGGCAGAATAAAACAGGATCAAAACAGCAAATGCTTGGCTGCTGATGACAGTTCATTTCTCTCCCCCGACACTGCAATTGTGATCAAAGCTAGAGCACGGCAGGAGGGACTGGCTCCCTGGTGTCTCAGTCCAGCTCCTGGCCAAATCCTTCCTCAGTTCCAACGAGCCTGTGGCTCTAATTGATCAGCATTAGCTATTGCATCTCTGGCTGATGCATTCCCTCCGGTATGATGAGGGAAGGCGGTGGCAGGAAGGATGGGATGAACTAAGCTAAGTGACCCCACATGAAGATTTGGCCCTCCTATCTGGAGACATGGCCAGTGCTGGGGCTTGGTGGACAGCCGCACTGCCACACACAGCGGAGCACTCACAGGAAAGACCACCGATTTCTGCAGAAAAAACACAAAAGTAATTACAAGGGGTGGAATTGAATATGATACAAAGCTAAGTAACTTAGAAACTGCAAAAAACAAGTCATTGTGAAAGCGTCCCGTTGCTTCAGAAACTAAAAAAGACGGAATTAGTTAAATCTCTCCCCTGGAAACAGCAAGAGATGTCCAAGCTGGAAGCAGGCAGAACCAGCACTGCCCCAAGGAGCCCACGCTGCCAGCCCTGTCTCCCAAAAGCTGTGTCCCTCCCAGCCAGCACCTCGGGGTGCCTTGGCTCCAGCACAGGCAGCCAAGCCCTGCCCAGCGAGGAGTAACGCAGCGGGCCCCACCTGTGAGAAAGCTAAGTACACATCTCATTGAAAACCACCTCTGAAAACCCAGGGTTTCCAGAATAAGGGGACAAGCAAGCTTTTCCTAATCTCTTACTGCTAAATGGACAGAATCCTCAAGGACGCAAGACATGCCGTTGCTCTCCACCAGCACCACTCTCCACCTCCTCCAAGGAATCAGGTGTGGGAAAGTACTCAGCTTAAAGTGACCGCAGAAGGGAGAGAGAGGACAGAAAACAGCTTAAAAGCAAGTTTGAGTTCAGTTGACTGCCTAGATAACTTGCTCTTTAATGAGAATCCTCTTAATTAAGCGTCAGCAGAAAAGAAGACAAACCTTATTAAAAATTTTTAGTGGTGACTTTGGCACAAAGGAAGTGTGTGCTACTCGAGATGTACTAACGAAGCCCAGTTAAGAAGCACTGCTGACACAGAGAAGGATGGGATTATTATGGAGGAAGGACTGGACAACCTTGTGTACCAGAGCAACAAGAATGGGGTGATGAAAATCAGCAGTAAACTATGCGAAGACATGCACTTCAAGACTACAAGGGCAGGGAGTCATCATCTGGAAATGAGAAGAGAAGGAGCTATCCAGTGAATTGATGTATTTTCAGTAAAGAAAGACAAACACGATTCCTGTTGGATGCAGAAGAGTTAATCAATTTACAGACCAATGCTGGTGTAACCACAGAGGGGCATCAACCCTAGAAATGATTTTCACCATCTGAGTGCCAAGGCTCCAGAACAGCCCTACAGTAGGATAGTGAAGCAAACAAAACATTACTGTTAAAATGGCACATGGTTAGTTTATGAATCATGGTATTAGCATTACACAGCATGTGCAATAACAGGAGACTGGATTCAATGCCTCAGGAGGCATCTTCCACTTCTCTTAGTTTAATCATAGGTTCCCCTGGTAACTCTGAGCTTCTACAGTTTTTCTGGGAGAGTATCTGAGGCCAGCAACAACCACTCATGGGCCAAGGAATTACAGTGGGAACATGGACATCTCTTATTGTTGGAGCACACACTGCCTCAAAAACACATTGCCTCCATGAGTTGCAGCTTACGCTGCCATGGTGCTGCACAGCACAGACCATTTGCTCTTAGGCCATCCTACCAAAAATGCTTACACCATCAAGTCATTACACCACCAATAATATCCCAGGCAGACAGAAGTGGCTGCTGCAGGACGTGAATGAAGTCACCAGCAAGACCCTCTATAAAAGCACATTCAGATCATTTCCTCATGCTTAATTAATCCCGAGTGTGTCATGCTGAGAAATAAAAACATAGCCTTACTTCTCAAGGAAGAGAATAGGAAAAATGTCACCAGGACACTGCCAGAAGCTCCCAGCCACAACTTGCTGAGGTTTGCAGATACCAAGAGGCTGAAATAGAGTAACAGGACAGGCAGAAGGAGGACTGGCTGGAAGGTCGGATACCTGGAAGAACTCAGAACAGCATGCAGATCTTTCCTATCGCATCACTGGAAACACCCACCCACCCAGATCTTACACGGACTACAGGGACACAGTCTGCCAGAGATGCACGGGCTCCACAGACTGCCTACTAATACCTACTGAGCCTTGCTGCCCTAGCGCCTGGAAACAAGAGTAATCACGTAGTTCACTCCCCTGCTGTGTTGTTGCTACTCAGTGGGTTCCCATCATCCTTTCTGTACAAGCTGCCGTCCTTGCCCTAATTTCCAAGCATCCTGCTCTGTCTCCCTCCCTCAAATGGCAACTGTGTTTTCCCATCCTCAGTCCACCCTCAGCTATACACTTAAACAAAATTCTTCTCAAAGCCAGAGACAACCTTGGCGCTGGGCTGCAAACATGCGGCTTGCTCTGAGGGGATGTTGACTCTACACCTTGCTACTAGTTTCATGTATGTTTATCTGCGAGCCATGTCAAGTGAGCTGTTTCTCATTCTTTCCCATGTCCTGCACAGTGCAAGCTCCTTAGCTGCAATCTTTGGCAACAAAACAACTGCAAGAAACAGACCAGATGCCTCTTAGGAAAGAGAGAGACTCATTTTGGGCTGCAAGGAATTCTGTTCATCTGGAACATGCAATAATGAGTTTATTTAATATCCACCTTCCCAAATCTAGATCAGTTTCCAGGTTGATATCTTAGAAACCAAGATGACACCCAAGCAGGTCTGGCCTGTGATTTGGTGCTTCTGTTGTCCACATGACACTGAGATGGGAAAATTTAGGCTGAGAAAAACATCTGCAAAGCTGCCTGCCTGCTAGAGGTGTTGGAGCAGCATGGAATGCAAGCTCCTGCTTTCAGCACCTAGTACATTAAAAAAATGTATTAAGAAATAATGTCAGGAGCTTGGTGTGAAATCCATACTTTAGCATACAATTTCCCTTGTGCCCAAAAAATCCTTCTAAACAGCTCTTGTACTTGTGTATCTATTAGCCATTACAGTCCTCAGGCCAGACCACTGCTGTGTGCAGAGTACAAGATGCTCAATCAGGCTGAGGTTCCTCTGGCCACCCTGGGTCACCAGCCTTAAGATGTGAATCCTACTCCTGTCACAAAGTTCCTCTCCTTATTTTTCCATCTCAGCCCTCTTACCCTCCTTGGACCAACATCTCTGGTAGCTCTGGAGATTATTTTGGCAAATAGTCAGCTGACTTGACAGAGAAGGAAAAATCTTTGGTATCCCAAGGTCATTTAGGAGGCCCTAGTGAGCAGACAGGATGCCACAGCTCAGCCCCAAAGCTTAAGCACCCTGAAGAGACCCCACTTCACTGTGAGGAATAAGAAAAGTCAGTGCACAGTGGTCACCATTAGAATGCCATTTACAACTCAGGAGCTGTGTCCACGGGAGCGGTGGATGAAAGACAAGAATGCTAGTGAGAAGTCCTGTGCTCACTGTAATTACCTCTCTCCCTCAACACGGAGGAACTCACAACAGAGGAAGAGTGTCGGGGATGCTGACCCAACCCAGACTCACTGCCACTTCATACTATACTTGAGAATAGATAAGAAAAGGAGTATCTGGGGCTGGAGATAATAGGAATTCCTGCCCCAGGACACCAACTTCTCCTGTCCCACATGAAGGAGAAGGAAAATGGGAGAGGAAGATGGCAAGTCAGACACAGAGCATGGCTTTGAAAGGCAAACAGCAGCCAGAGAAGTAAAATTCATACTAGAGGTTAGGGCAACAGGTTACTGAAACAGTCACTGCTGCTACTCTGGAGAGGCTGTGGATGGAGTTTCACCCCGGATACTACGTCTACCAAAAAGGCTGCTCTCTCTCACAAGCCCTGCTCAAGCAAATTCCCAGAATTTCATCTAAAAAATTAAGGTTGCTCTTGGGAAAAGAGGAACCGGGTAAGAGACCCCACACAGCACCTCCTGGAATGTTTCCATCATTTGCCAGGGGTAGTTACAAAGGACAGCCCAGGAAGGAAAGGTTCTGACTCAGACTCCAAAATCATCACCTACCAAATATATTCTCTCTTTGTGCATTCCTCAACAGACAAAAATGAGGTTCGTAGATGGATGGGAGATGAAGCCTTCACAGTTCTAAATGTTTTAGTCAGCCTCTTTACTGCCAAGAAAGGAGAAAAACAGTGAGCAAATGTTTACCAGGAGATACCCAGGACAAAACCAAGTAGCATAACAGAGAACAAAGCTGTGCTCTCCTCACCCGCGGAGCCTGCTATCACATTAGTTTGCTCGAGCTGTCACCCATCTGTTATGGCCACTTAAGGACGAAGGATCCAGAAACACACTGTCACTTCAAAACATCAGCATTCTGACTCATTCTTACACCTATAATCATTGACTTCAAAGTAAAAGACAGCCTTCTGGTCAGGCAGCTAGACTACATTCTGGAATAGCACATGAAGGATACAGCAGAACAGACCCAAGACAAGAACCCATCAGACATGAGGGGAGATGGTCAGAGATAGCCTTTACTGCCTTACATAGTGTAAAGCACCAAAAATGGCACAAATTACATGAATTCACAAGCTTTCTTTCCTTAATGATGAATACAGTTAGAACTGGGTAGAAACCTGTATAAGACATCAGCAAAATAATCACAAAAGTTACATTCTGCCTATGCAAATCACCAATTTTTCCAATTCAGACAACAAATCAGTAAGGTGAGAGAGAAAGTGTCAGACTAACTTTGGAACAGTCTTTGCAGCTCCTGTGCTGGAGCCCGGCAGGAGGTTACAGCAGAAGTCAAAGGGACCTTCAGTCTCCCACTAGCATTAGCCAGTGCAGAACAAACCCCTGCGTCATGATGGGGTCACAGCTGCACCACAGCCTCCAGCTTACAACTGAGGTAACATCGCTCTTGACTGAACCTGCTCTTTCAGAAGGAAATATGAACACGCTTAAAGTTGAAACAGAGGAGAAGTGGTTCTGAAGCTCACCCATGTGGTGGGAGAACCACGTCCCAGCTCCCTCCTCAGTGCAGACAGGACAGTCTAATAGCATCCACCGTCTGAAGCATGCTCTGCTGCAATGCAGCTGGCTGGATGAGCGTGCCTGTGAGCAGTCAGAGATGAGGGAAAGGGGTCTTGGGTGAGTTAGCTAGTTCTTCAGCAACTGGGGAAGAGATGGCCAAACATAACCACCACTTTTTGACCCTAATTGCAAAAACGCTTCAAGTGTTAAACCAAGCACATGAAGATAGGCATAGAAGTTGTCTTGTAACTGCAAAGAGATGCTAAGCACCAAGGGAGAAACTTTATACTGTGTTTTATTAATAATCTGAAGTGTCCTCTCTCCATCGCAGTGGGAACCCTTAAGAGCTGCAGAGGCTGAAAAGCCAGCTCTCTACATGGAGCCTTGGCATTTGGAAACACCATCTGCTTTGCAAAGGTTGATAATCTGAGACTTCTGGTTAAACTCCACATCTCTGTGTTGTGAAGGGCTTGATAACTTGTGACTTGTCCTCAGTCCATTAGCTTCTGCTTACCGAGTCACAGAGCGCATTGTATCTCCCTGCAGAGCACTACAGCAGCTGGGCTATGTTATATTCTGTGTCTGTCTTGCTCAGCATTAGATAGCACACTTAAGAGAGCTTTCCATCTAAATCAGTGAAATGCAAACAGAAAATTTCTGTTGCTTCAGCAAAGAGGCCAACTCTAACATTCTGGCTTGGAAACACACATTTAGATACATTTTTTTGCCTGTCAGCATGGTTATTTTGATGAGGTTTTGTTTTGCATGTGGATTAGATGAAAGAGGCAATTAAGACTTGACTTTTTAATTGGTACTGGATGCATTTTAAACAACAGTAATACACTTTCTCAACAAGAACTGCATGTTCTCTTTCTCCAGTATAACTTAACTCTGACAGAGAAGACATAAAAATATAGCCAAATAACAGCTGAAACGTGAGAGCCTGCACTCAGAAGCTAGGAAAACTATTCTAATACAAAGTGTAGAGTGACTGAGTCAGCATACCAACTGAAAGTTATATTTAGGCTTAAATCCAACACAAGAAAAACATTCCCCGCTGCACCAAAACTTTTTTTTTTTTTTAATTTTTTTTAAACCAAAAATTTCTGGAATTACGTGCAGAAAGCTTCATTAAATCCAAAGCTGCTGTAAGATTAATAATGATATTACGATGAATTTTCTAGTCCCAACTTGACTGATTTTGAGCCAGCAAAACGGTGAGAGAATTTAAGCCGCAACTGAGTACCGTGAAAGGTTGAAGAACAAGAGCAAGTTGTTTCCTTTTGCAGCAGCGCTTGTTTCATTCTGGGATGAGGCAAAGCAACTACAGCGAGTATCAGCACTTGCAGCGAACTGCTAAGCCCATCTCGTCTCAACATTTCTGCACCAGTTTGTTGAGGTTTTTTTATGATGCTGGGTAGCACAGAGACAGACTACATTGAACATACAGGCAGTCAGAAGAAATGCTACAGAACTTTAATTAAGCTCTTTCTTCTAGCAAAAGAGCTGTGGTCTGCCCACTGGCAAAGGGCTCACAAAAACAGGAGGAGACAATACAGAAAACCCAAGATTGCTCATCACCACACTGATGTAGGGAAAAAACCAAAACTAAGTGACAGCTTCCATTTCCCCAGACTGCATTTCCTGGATTTGCTCACAAAGAATTGGGGCAATTCTCCAGAAAGCAGCAAGTGCTTCAGAGGGGAGGTGAGTGAAAGTGGTTCTGATCTCTGGAGGGACTGCTCAGAGCATGTCCCCATTTTATAGGCACTCATAGCCTGAACACAGCTTTGCCGTCTCCCAGTAGCTATGCCAGCAGAACAGCCTGCACACCCTCTGGTCAGCTTCCACTCGAAACAAAACACATTAAGTTAAGCTTCACAGCAAGAGGAACTTTCCCTCAGTCCTGACAATGCGCTGGGAAGCCAGTGCGTTCCCCAAGCATAGCCAAGGACAATGTCTCCATCTCCCCCACCAAGGACCCAGAGTTTACACCTCCCCCTGCTCCCTGCCTGGACAATCCAAGGTCCCGTTCCTCCACGTGGGTCCCTCTGTCCCTGTTGCAGACCAGTGGATCCCTCACGTCTCTGCACCTCCCCAAGACCAGCCCCACGCTGGCAGCAGAGATGGGGGAGGTAGTTTGTGCTTTGCTAGATGCATCTGCTCTTGTTCTCTGCAAAAGCCCTTACATAAATATTAGAGGAAGCCAGATGCAAGGCTTCATCCCCCCAGCCCTCTTGCCCATTGGGTGCTGTCACACTAACAGAAATGTTATCAATGCTCACTGCTCTGTAATGCTAAGCACATCACAGGCTCTTTTGCCTCACACAGTTGCCCTAATTTGTGTAAAGGAGGAGATTCGCAAAGCTAAGTAGAAAGCTAGGACTGTTTTGTTTTCTCTAGCTCACCTTATCTTCCTCATTCAGCTCCTGAAGACTCAGCTATTAAGAGAAATTAAGTAATTCATCAAGCCCTTTTCAATTACCTGCTGTTGATAACATCAGAGTACAATTAGCATCTACAAATGAACCAAGTGCCAACTGCCATGCAGAAACAGAAGCTAATTTACAGTGTGGGGCAGCCTGCAAGAGCTGAGATTCAGGGGCTGCCAGCAAACACATATTTTGTTATACTAGCAACAGCCCTGTTCTGCCACTCCCAGCCAGCTGAGAACACATCCTTAACAACAGCTGGAACTTCAGCAGCACAAATGCCGCACCCCACGGCAGACATGGAAACGCATCTTTGGTCACTTCCACATCTGGTGCTGTGAAGAAGCAGGAATAGACTTCACTTTGATGTAATTCAGTCCTTCCCAGCCTGCCAGCAGGATGCCAATGTCTATCCTTAGAAGAACACGAGACTCCTACGCTCTATTATTTTAATGCGTACATTCTGAAAACAAACTCAGGATTTGACCCATGTGTCTCCCAACTTACAAGGCAGCAATATACTGACACACCCAGCTGACAGGCTCCCAAAGAAATGGCCAGGTGATAAACCACGTCACTTCTTGCCTTAGTGCAAGACTTATGTTTATTTCTGACACCTGGATAGCTCTTTAAATGCACTTTACCTTTTAATTTCCCTTCTGCCATGAGCTTGTGCTTTCTGGTGCCTTTCTGAGCAGGTTAATAATTGAACATGGGATACACTACATCAGCACACAATCTGCCAAGTACCTGTTTAATCTATGGAGACAGTCTGGTGAAATTGGGGTAACTAAGAAGATAGAACACAGCAAACCTCCTGCATCCTGGCAGCACCTCTGATAGTCACGGCGTTCCCTGACAAATTCTGCTCCATGTCAGGGCCTTACCTAGATTGGAGGAGGCTCTGCCTTCGGCAGCTCGGTCCTGCAGGCTCTCAGCGATGTGCAACTGTTCTTCATGGTACTGCTTAGCCCTCTCCAGGTCCTGCATACATCTAGCTGCGTGGCCCAAGCCAGCATAAGCTCGCATTTCAATGGCCTTCTCAGCCAGCTCCTGGGCCAACTCCAACACATAGTTGTGGTAGGACATGGCTTTGTCGAAGTTTCGCCGGTAGTGGTAAGCACTGCCTAGGTTGCTGTAGGCTCGAGCTTCTTCCCGCTTGTTCCCCAGCTCCTTGGCGATCTTAAGATGTTGTTCATGGCACTGCACCGCATTTTCAAAATCCCCCATTGCAATGTACACTGCTCCCATGTTGCCCAGCTCCCGTGCCTCTGAGAGCTCATCTTTGGACTGCTTTGCAAGGAGGACACACTGCTTGTGGCTAGCCAGTGCGTTTGGGTAGTCCCCAATAGCTGTGTACACATGGCCCAGACTGCTCAGTGCTGAGGACGCTGCCTGCAGGGATAAGAGAGGAAAAAGTAAGTACAAGTATTCATAGAAACAAGTCAGATGGCCCCAGTCCTAGAAATCAAAGCCACAAAAGGCCATTCTGGAGAAAGAATGAGACTAGCAGCTAGAAAACCTGCTCTCTGCAGTTGTTCTAAACCCCTCAGGGCAGCTCAGGCAGAGGCAGCAGGAATGGGGTTGACTCAGGAGAATAGGGCTAGGATTACCCCTTTCTCTGAAGTGTGCAGTGTGTCTATGTACCTGGTAGAGGGGAAGGACGGCACTGTAAAGACGCAAAGACCACTGAGGAAACAGAGAAAGTGATCACTGCAGAAAACTGCACTCCAGGACCAGCCTGAGCTGTCTCACAGGGCAGCGCTTCCCGTGTAGGCAGCCACACCTCAGGTCACCTCTCATGACTACTTTAACATCTACACCAAGTCCTGCTAACACAGCAAACAATCCTTAAGAAAGCAGACAAATAATGATATTCACCTGTAGAGAACATGGCAAATGAATGCTTGCCCTGTTCCACCCTCCACCCAGTAAGCTCACGTCAAAACAACAGACTCCTGAGACCCTGCAGGCTGATACCAAAGCACTGCCAGAGACCAGCAGCAGATGTGTAATTTGACATAACCATGCTGCAGGCTGAGCCACCACAAGGACTCTGCAGTCTCTTCTTTCCAGGCTAAACAGCAGTTGAATACTCGCTACCGGAAAACTTACACACTTGCAGCCAGCACTCAGCTGGGAGAAGGGAGATGCCTCTGCTGCTTATCTTGCAATACCAGTAGGCCAGTGTACAGTCACCAACATCCTCACATACCTCTGCTTGGCCAATCACATGATGCTCTGAAGAGTGCAGTTCTTACTGTGCAGCATCAGGGTCCTTCTAGCACAACATCATTTGTTATTGAGCCCCAAACAACCTTGGGACTGCAGCAAAGACAACAGTATTTCAGCAGCTGGAGCCTCTGTTCCCTGGAGATGTCTTAAATAAATATAGCTATTTGAAAACCTGAGTTCTTACCAAGAGAAACAGCTGTATTTAACAAGACAAATTAGCCGAGAATCAGATTCTTTTGCCTACTGCATCTACCAGGATGCAGGCCTTCCTTCCACCTGGCAGAGCCAGAGCAAACACAGCCGGACAGCAGGGCAAGGAGCCAAGAGTGGGGATGTGTTCCTTCTGCCTAATGCGTATCTGCTGCCTCAGCACGGCTGTTCACTCCAAAGCCCCGACCCTGAGCCCTCCATGGTCCCTGCATGTGCATTTCCTTTGCTACCCAGCTGTTGCTGCAACCCAATTCCACAACAGCCATCTTTTCCAAACCTCCAGAAAGGAGCAGTCAGGGTGAGTGACTGCACAGAGATTGGTCTCACCCCTCCCTAGCACCCTAGCTCAGGAAAGATCCAGTCCACCCTTCCACCCGAGATGGTGACACAGCATCTCAGGACATTTGTCCTTGCTATTTGAAATGGCATAACCCCGTGCTACTAATGAAGAGGCAGCCTCACCCTTTCCTGATCACTGGCTGTGCGCACTCAGTGCATCCTTAGGCTAGCCTTCCTGTTCATGCAGCGGATTCTGAGCTCCCCAATCACCTGTTCAAACTTCCTATTTCCTAACAGGCCAGATCTTTGCACTGAGTGGCGTGATGGGGGGGAAAGCAGCTTGACCACAACACCAGGCTGCGAGCAGGTGGGGCCCCTTCAGCTGCTCCAGGGTTGGGAAGAAAGGCATGCTCCCTCCATTCTTGCTTTCTGAGCTCAATCACTGGAGCAACCTGTGTGGCATACTTCTGTTTTATCTTGCTACTCCCCTCTTGCTATGGCTTGGATGACCCTCCAACACAGCTGATACTGGTGCTGTTTGTTTAAGGAGCAAGCACACTTTACCTTTCTGGGTGTAATATCCCTAGGCACAACACCAAAAGCTCTCCCATGAAATGGATTTCCATATAGTAAGTGCAAGGGGTGCAACTGAAACCACCTCACAGGTCATGCCAACCAGCTATCTCCAATTTTAACACCACAGAACTGGAGAAAGGCTTCAGTGTGATACCACTGATAAATACACCAGCCTAACCCCTGGGGAACACAAGATGAGCTGTAAAAAGTGACCTTGCTCTGCATGCATGAGATGTGACTCAGGCCACAACTCCGCAGCAAGGTTCAGACAGCAAGAGGACCTCCAGGGTTAAACTCACCTCTTTCAACTGTTCTAAGCAGCTGCCTCTTCCACACTACAAGCGCACAGAAACGCACACTGACGTCAAGGTTGGAAGGAAAACACTTACTTAAATGAAGCAGCTGGGGTAGCTAAGGGATGGTGGTAGCTCCCCACCAGTGCCCAGAGCGGCCATGATGAACCTCTCCAACCCATCCAGCATCAGACCAGGAGGTCCTGCCATGTTTTCCCTGCGAAGTCATGCATCTGCCCCCAGGAGCTACATGAGTTAGAGGGCTTTCCCTCATCCTGGGCATTCCCTCTGGACACTCGCCTCAATAAACTGCTATGTTCCTGCCTGGCTCCCACCCGCAGGCTGGCTATGCCCCACAGATGCAGGATTTTAATTCCTTTCTCCAAGGCAAGTGATTAACCTCTTCCTGGCCATACTATCGAGAGATCATATATAAAAAGAAAGTGGATCAGAAAATCTCTTCTACAGCAGGAGAGCTGGATCAGCACCTCTCAGCTGGAGCCACATTTTGCTATTGAAATTGAAGAATTGAAGAAATGAGCCTTTCATGACTTTCAAAAACAGTGGAAGGATAAAGCTTCCTAAAGATTATTTTTACTAAAATTACATCACGATTGGAAGAGTAATGCTAAGTCAGGAAGATCTATGGGCCAGAGCAAGAGGCAGAGAGCACAGGTGATAAATTATTTTTGTGATCAGCAGCATTAAGAGAGTCATGTTTCCACACTAAGGAACTGTAAACACACTGTGCTGATTCAAATTAATAGGGAAACCAGCTTTTCTGATACAAGAACCTGAGGTGACAGATTAGCTATTAAACACAATTTATAGGTTATAAGATAGAGAAGTTATAAGGAAGCTCTCCCTTGGCCAGCTCCGTAAATAGCAGAGTTGCATTTGTTCTCCCTGAGGCATCCTTTCAGGCAGCTTAATTATAATGGAAGAACTGCCAGAATTCAAAATGTCTTAATTTTTTTCACATAGTGCTGCAGATGAACTTCATTCAACACAAGAACAGCACTGGCAGTGCAGCAGCTGCCATTAGGAAGCCCTGCAGCATCCCTGCAAGGCCACGGTGCCACTCCACTTGACAGCAGGACAGGAAAGCCTTGGGCCCAGTCGCACAGATGGTGAGAGCAGCACTGGATTTCATTCTGCCAATACATGCTAATAATGAACTCGAAATAAGTCGCTTTTGCTGCTGTAATTACCACAGACTAGAAAGGGGAGCAGCTAGCAGCAGCTCTTCAGTGACATATACTCTAGTGACAGGCTGGGGACAAAGCCCCTGAACACGCTGCCACATGGTCAAATGGTTTCTTGGGCTTGGGAGGTGTTTCTCCAACAGCAAGCACCACAGGTGGTGTGAAAACCAGCTAAACCCTCCAGAAATAAATGATTTACAGCCTCTTCAGAAGCACAGGTGCTCATGAAAGGAGAATCAGCCCTGTTGGGATGAGGAAGTCAACACTAGTTCATGCTGGTAGCACCAGAGATGCAGGGTCTCCAGCTGGAGACAGGCTGGACTGACACGCTTGCTGCAGCATGGCAAGGCAGAAAGGACGGGCTCTTCTTCAGGCACAGGCACTTGGCTCAGAATATCAGGGACCAAAGCCATACCCACTCCAAAAATTACCTCTGCAGGACACCCTACAGAGCACTGCCACCTTCACTTCACTCCTACCTCCCGCAACTCCACCTCCTGTTGGAAAACTCCATGTCACCAGCTAGACCTGGGATCCAGCCAGGTGCCCAACAGGACAGCGACGCCTCAGGAAGGGACCTGGACCTGCTGAGTGCAGCAGCCGGCTGAGAGGGCCGCAGCTCCTCACTCCTGGAGGGCAGACGCTGGCACAGGTCCCAGCCCCTCCTCGGTGCTGCTGCAACCAGCCAGGCTGTGCAGGCAGGACCAGCTACCTCTGTGCATGCAGCAGCAGGCAGAGCTGGGAGGAGGCCCTGTTCCATCTTGGGCAGACTCACCGCGGTGTCAGGGCGGTTTGGTCCTGGACAGGCTCTCGAGCAGCGCAGTGAAGTAACTTTTTGGCTGACACCAGTGAGGAAAGGCTCTTATCTAAAAGAGGGTCTGAGGGGGCCTGGTTTGAGGCTGCTACAAAACCAACATGAAAATTTTTGCTCTGAATTTTAATCAATTTTTACACAAGTCTTCATGAAGGTTAATATATACATAGAATTGAGTCATTTGCAATCTCACCAGGAAAAAAAATGGGAAAAAAATAGATGCAGACATCTTGCACAAGCCCAGACCAAAATACTGCATGGGGCCCGTTACAGGCTTCAAGGTGCAATGGAACTCCCTTTGTCTTGCTGAGGAGCAACACACTGCTGCACAGAACAAACCAGTAGGCCATTTTGGGCAAAGTTAAAACGCAGCACAACGCAATCAGCAGAACTGATTCAGCAGCCTCAATTAATTCTGGAAGACAGGCCGCCACCACCAGCAGCACTTCTGATACAATCAGGAAGAGAATGGAAATGTCTTTCTGGAAAACAAGGTGTCAGTGAAAACTGGTGTCTCCTGGGGCTGCTTAAAAAACCAAACCAAAACAAACCCAACCCAACCCAACCAACCAAACCCAAACAAAAAAACCCTGACAAAACACACACAAACAAAAAACCAAGCCAAACAAAAAAAACCCCCACAACAAAAAGTGGACATTTATGCATGCAGTTTGCTGAATAAGATGAGCTATGGCAAAGAGCCATCTAGATAGAGACTCAGGTGATGTTAACGGGCTATGGCTAGGGAAAAGAGGCATAAATGGAAAGCAGCAGATCTCAGACTTTCTGTGCGCAAAAGAAACTTGCCAGACGCAGAGACTGCTCATACTGTAGATGGGAAGAAATCTTTAGGATTTGTCCTAGACTGCAAAGCGGATCACAGGAAGTGAAATTTGTGTGGCTGGAAATATTTATTCTCAGGGCTCCTAATCCCTTTGCCCAACAGCACTTCCAGGCTCACAGTAAAGACCTAGAATGAAGGGTACAAGCTTGGCAACCATTCTCGTGGCATGCAAAAAGACTTGGCTTACAAGTCCAAGTGCCCAGGGCTGGATTGTCCAAATCAGGATGTGGGAGGAGGATAAGAGAAGCAGAAAAGAAAAATAGGTAGGAGGAGGCCAAAAGAGAAATGGAAAATGAAGGGTAAAGGGCTGACAAGAAATAGTCCAACTTGATTGGCCTGTTTCCAGAGGCTGGGCTGTTGCTCACAGACAGCTAGAAAAAGGCAGGAGGGCTGCCTCGACCCTCTGACATGGCCTTCACACCAACACTCCCCACGTGTTTTACTCTGCAGCAGCTTCCACTGCTAAATGATCCGAGTGCTCCGAGAGAAGTACTTCTCAGTCATCTTGGAGTCTGCATGAGTCGAGCCTATGGCACTTCTGGCTTCACCAGGGCTGGTTGCCTACAGCATCTCTTCTCCAGCAAGATAAATATCAGTACTCCCTACATGCTCGTGGGGGCAATCAGTGGAAAGACTGCAAAGCTTGACATTAAAGCAGTGTTTAGGACCAATTTGGTGATTACATCTGCTGGGGGACACCAATGACTCACTTCAGGGGGTTAGTAATAGGATTCCAGAAGATAAATTCATCACTGTATACTTAATAAAATCCTCCGCATAACAGGATCCATCGGGAACTCTAAGTGGCTCACACGTTGGGCCAACAGGGTAGGGGTATTCCCATATGCACTGGCGTAAGAGTCAAAACGTTGCAGTGAGAGTACAAGGTTGACACTTAGCTGCGCATATGAAAAAGGCTCCAGCTGTGCTAGCACAAACCTCTGCTTGGTAGCAGGGTGATGGGAGACTACAGCTTCATACCAGTCGGGTTTTGCATCAGCAAACAAAGAAAATCAATGCTTTACGTATCCGACAAAGATAAATTTTACAGTGGGGATTGCTTACACCTCCAATTATGCAATTTATCACTTTAATAGAAAGCAGATTCTTCTGCCACTGAGCTGAGGCACAGAAGGGAGTTCTGAAAAAGGTTTCTAATTGCTATCTTTTTCTTGGGAGCAATAGTGCGCTTAGGTTTTTCAGCTGAATAAGGTAAAGAGTCTGATGTTAAGCAGATGTGCATCACAGAATGACAACTAGTAGGGACCTGGTGACTTGGAGAGATGTGTTTCTTAGATATTTCACCCTCGCGAGAGAATGGTCATTTCCCAATTATGTTACATTTAAACAATTCTTTAACTGACTGCACAGCCTCCTTAAATGAAAACACTGTATAATAATTCTAAAATGGTCAAGGTGAAAATGCCCTGCCTGGTATCTCACTATAAGGTAGCCTTAATCCCCAAACACAGACACCAATTAGGACTGATCAGACATCGAGCTTTTAGAGCCAAGGTGGGGAAATAACTGGCATGGACTAAGCGTTTGTGAAATTCAAAAGCCTGACTGCAGCATGCTCTTGCATGCTGTTTCTCTTCACTTCCATTCTCCCTCTGGCCATGGGGTTAACAGCAGTGCCTGATCCTACGTGATGCAGCAGAGCTGTATCCAGAAGATCAGCCATGCATACTCATAACATCTGTACTCAGGACAGTCAGCAGTATGCTCTTTTCAAGAACCAGCATACCTCCTCATACGCATGTTCTTGCTCTTGAACGCAATCAAAGTTTTCCTGGTTCATTTGCGTCTGTTTTGGGGATGGTGGGGGGAAGGCAGCTTCAACAGATTGTTTCCGGTGTTCAGAAACACACAAAGACATACTTAAATCTGAAAGCATTAACAGGATGAGTTCTGCTGGCATCACCATAAAGAGTAAAATCTCACGATGTCTTACATCAGTGTAACTTTTCTCTGTAGGAAGCACAGACATTAGTTTACAGTAATGCAACTCTGTGTAAGCATTTAAGCTCTTTCTGTATATAAGCTCTGTTTGTTTTATAGGTATGGACTATGTAACTACTGCACACACAGGCAGGACAGTAGCGTAACGGGATGAGTACTTTCAGGACCTACCAAAATGATCCAGTGTCTGTAAATTGCACTTTATCTCCACTTCTATTAAGCCCCTTTACCATTTCCTCAGAATCCACCAGTACTCCACAACTAGCCTTGGAGATCTACTGATTTATGTACTAATGCAAGTTTCACGCCCACAGTAGATGCCCCATCAACACTGGAAGTTGCCCTTCCCTCCTCTCTCAAAGGCGAGGCTGATGTGCCAGTTCCACATCCAGCTTTTTCCTTTCTGTGGCATGCTTTTGAAAATAAGAAAGGAAGCAGCAGGCAATATTCTCCTCCTGTATATTATCTGTACGCAGAAAGAACGAACAGATTTGCTTTTAGGTAATTATTTCTTCGGGAAAAAAAATACACTGGAACCAATATCCCTGCCAAATCCAATTTATTTGTAGAAGGTCTCAGTCTTTTAAGTAGAAACTACCAAAAAAATAAACCCTGAAGAAGCCAAAGCCATGGAACAGAAGCACTGGTATCTCAATGTCTGAAAGGAACTTTATAACTACTGCTAACTGAAAGGGAATAACCAGGAATTAATGACACAATAGAAAAAACTCAAAATACACAGCAGGAAGAGATAGCTCCAGTCCCCTCTTGATTCATGGATTAAATCCATAGCTCTGCAGGTGTCAAGGACTTGCTGCTCATGAGAGAGGCTACCATGCGTTGTGCTTACAATCCACTCCCAGCCATCTCTTTCCTTACTTGTTCAGGGAAATGACAATGTTCTAGAGGACTGATCGTTCTTCCTGTTTCATGGCGAAAGAATCACGCAAATTATGTGAATCCAGGCAAATCTGAACAGCACCATGGCTCGACTGTCAGGTTATTCATAGTCCGTCATCTTCCTGAAACCAAAGGCTTCAAAGGGAACACTGACTTTCAGCTGCTCATTTGGAGATCAAAATAATGCTGCTCCAGTGGAAAATCCATTTACTCAATGTCCTCCATTATCATTTAGGAGCTGGGTGTCCAGTTCTGCCTAGAAAACTTGTAAAACTAAACCCGAGTTACTTCTTTAACAGAACTGCAAATATTCTTGACCAAGTTAGCAGGGTTTCGCTGGAAAGCAAAAGCAGCAACTAGTCCACACAAACACCCATTTCTTAAGAGTAAAACTACTTGTCAGTCATACTGAAAAGGCTGTTCAGGTTCACTGTGCGAGGTGGCGCAACACCACTCACTGTGTGAAGGCTGGGTACCCAGGAGGAGCATGCTGCTTTTCTGGGCTGGGCTCTGCAGCACTG
Organism: Fregata magnificens; assembly: GCA_013389945.1. Classification (NCBI taxonomy): domain Eukaryota; kingdom Metazoa; phylum Chordata; class Aves; order Suliformes; family Fregatidae; genus Fregata; species Fregata magnificens. The sequence goes on along the minus strand of WAAD01041898.1, from coordinate 85,429 downwards.
AATTCTCATTCCACAAAGAAAAGGAAGTCATGCAAAATATAGCAGCCCAGTAACACTACAAAGTAGACCTCAGCATCAAGTCTAAGCATCACCTGGAGCTCACATAGCTTTATCCCAAGTAGGCAAAATTTGGTAGCTTTCTGAACATAGTCTAAAAGGCTCCTGTGTGAAATCACTTTAGGGAGGATGGCTGACTTGACATTTTTAGTGATGATGTAAGAAAAGAAGCCCTCATTTAAAACCACAAGCTTCTCTGAGATGGTGACACTAAGGAGTGATTCATGCCCTGGTCAAAGTCAGTCCTGGAAGAACAAGCCAGCACGTTAACTAACTTGGATCTCACAGACGCCAGAGAAGCTCTTTGTGCAGGCAAAGAAATCTCTAACTCCTACAGTGGCGTGCCGACCTGTTGTGCCAATTCTAACACTACTCTTGCTCATAAAGCTGGGTACCACTTCACTGGAAACTCAAAACAGGAAAGCCTTGGCTGAGGTGGGCCTTCTGAAAACCCAAAGAGCACTGCCCCCTGAGTTGCAGCTCTTACACAAATTTTCTGCTTCATTTCTTTTACTGCAATTGGGTACAGGCCTCAGTAGAGTGCTGGGTTTTGCAGATACTGTGAGAGGTAAGTAAAACCAGAAGACTGCGTTTCTTTCAGCTAAAATCCGTGTGCTGTCAAGGTCAAGTGGGGACATTTAAAGGAGATCCTCAGGAAGTATTACATTTCCCTTTTGAGTCACAAGTCCAAACAAAACAAAGCATATGGCCTTTTAGTGCATTCCCAAATTTCCTGCACTGGTCAGATTTCCCTTCGTTCTGCTTAATCCTATCACATTTGAACTGGACAAACCTGTATGAATCCAGTCAAGCTCACTTTCTCTAAAAAGGGCTGCTACAGACAGAAAGAGAAAGGCAGAGAATTTATGCTGTCTTATAGAAATCCAACTACTTGATGCTCAAGCACTATGAGTTCAGTGATGTGAGCAACCATTCTCTCACCAATGCAGGTAATTCAGTCTAAGATGTAATGCAGCGCCCTGGAAGACCTAGAAGACCCAGAATTCTCAAATGAACTCATATGGCAACTGTTTTCCTAGCAGCTGGTACTTGGCCTTCCTCCAAGCAAGCAAGCCTTCCTCCAAGCAAGCAAGCCTTCCTCCAGGGTATGAGCGAGTTTGCCCCAGATCCCTAACAAAGCAAGGCTACCGTCTGCAATGGGAGGCTGAAATCAATGCGGCAAAAGATAGCACTGCACTTTTTAATGAGGGTTTCAATGTATACCTACATCACAGGTCAGATTTTTGAGTCCCAGTGGTTAATCAGAGGCCCCTCAAAGACCAGCTGTTTGAAGTGTAAGTATACAAGGGAACAATATGAACTGGAAAGCGTACGTCTGTAACTTTGTACACCCAACAGAGCCAAACACCTGGGCCAGAAAAAGAATGAACTTTAGTGAATTGAACAATGCTGCAAATAGTGTCCAGGAAGACATTCTGCAGACTGAGTCAAATCTCTCAAGTTCTCAATAAGCTGAAATCACAACACCTGCAGAACCTGAGACTTCAAGGGCAGCAGGGGTAAAAATAAAGCTCTTGTCCTGTTAGGAAATCTAGAAAACTAATCTCCCCCATTCTAACCTAACTCTGTACGGGCTGCTTCACACCCCTTCTTCAGCAGCCCTCCACAGAGAGGTTCAGCACACCTGTGCTACCCTGATCTGCTCAGCCAGGTCCTCCTAGCAAGTGGCCAGTATTGAGGTTTCAGTTCTATAAATCAGATCACCCTCAAGTCTAGTACAAAATCCGCAATGATTCTGGAGGACATGGACCAGGATCTGCAAACGCCTCCTCAAAAAGCCGGGAAAGTATTAGCGCCGGTCTCCTGGTAAAGCAAGCAAACTCTTTGGTCCTACACAGACCTGAAGATGACAACACTGCTTTTGGTGTAAAGGGCGTATGTCTTATAAAACAAAAACCACCCAAGCCACAGGCTCAACATCGTAACAATCAGGCACGTGTAGTGGGATGCCCTGTGGAGCCCCCTCCTTCAGCTCAGCTTCCTGGCTGATCCCTGGAAATCCTGCTGGGCCCCTCCACCACTTCAGCTGCCAGTCAGGAAACTTCTGCCAATCCAGCCAAGGGTGCACCTCAACACCACCCATTTCTGACAACACAGTATTGGGAGACCGAGGGCTGAAACTGCACACTGGGCAGTGGGTGACTCTTGGCAGCGCCACCAGTAATAATGAAAATACATATTAAAACCAGCTTGAGATCAGCAAGAAGGCTCTGCGATACTAGGCTTCATGAAAGGGCTCAGATTAGACAACAACTTTCAGAGGAAAAGTGACCCTTTCTTTCTGCAAGTATCCAGTCCATTAACTGCAAGGGCCTGATCTTTTTATCAGTTTCTGGTTTCTGAGGGTAATTTTCCACTGAGTTCCTAGGAACTGACGTTGGTCTCTCACCTCTTTGGAGAGCAGGGATTGGGAGCAGTCTTTTGCTTGTGGTTAGCAGCCTGATCAACCATTCTGTTGTTTGTAAATCCTGCGTAAAGTGTCATGGGATTTGGAAAGCTGTTTCTCACGCAGAGGCTGAATCAAAAACCAGCTTGTTTCAATTTCTTGAAAGTACCTCCAGGACTCAAGATCCCCTAAAAGAACCCCAGAGAAAAACAGAAGGCATAATGGAGAAACAAGAGTGAAGAGGTAATCCCATGCACTAACGATGTTTATGAATATAGATGCACCACAGTCACCCATGTATTTTCTCGCTGCTTGACCTTTTTGATAAGATACTGGGGTTTTTTTGACACAAGAATAGGACACTCCTGCAACGTTACCATCTCTGCAATACGTACGCACAGTGCTTATGCAACAGGTTGTAGACTCTTGATGTTCTTGTGGTATCAGTAACAGAGACACTAATTTCTGAAAAGCTCTCATGTTGTTTCCAATCTCTTCTCTTGAAAAAGCTCAAGAAGTGAAAGCTATTTGCTGTTTAATACAGTAGCAGTGGTCACACCCTAAACTTGGCATTCCTGCACTTCTATTAGCAGTGGCTGCATTAACCACTAATATAGATTACCAATTAGCAAAGTCCTCCGCAGCCTGTTCCTTACTTCTGGAACTCCAGTCAGATGTGATAAAGCTACAAGGCATAAGATATATTCTCCTCTTAGTCTTTCCTGTTCATGTTGCTACAGGCAGCAGACAATCCACATCCGGCAGACAGCTACATAATAAATGATTTTGAAGCAGTGGCTTCACTACGGAAGAGGAAAAGGGAGAGAAAATAGAAAAGCAGAGAAACAAATACCTCCTCTGCTCATTTTCTGCAAAGCTCTGTCTCTTACTGCAGCAAGTAGTACTTTCCTACTTTTGCGTCCACAGCCTGTTTCTGACATCTTAGTCAATGTTTTCACGCATGAGAAATTGCTTTAGCCTGAAGACTCTTTCCAGTTCTCATTTGTGAGGTATTTATATCCTGTCCTCATTTTCCAGACTGTTTGCAAACATAACAAGATAACTGCAGTCACAAGATTTTCAGATTTTTCCTTTCTGAAAAATTTGGCAGTCCCAGGGACAGACCACCTCTTCATACGGCTGAGTCCCACACAAATGCCACGGGCAGAGGAACTGCTGTGGGCTCCCTCAAGCTGCAGTTAATGAATGAATTTGATTCTTAGCACTCCATCTGAGACTGATAATAATGAAGCGCAAACGAGGAAGCAAGCCACCAGGTGATGATCACTTCAGGATTTTCAGTGAGAAAGAGATAAAGTTGGCCCTATGAGAAATTATATTTTAAAACATCTGAAAGCCACTTGAATGCAATGGAAAAGCATCACTGCTATGAATGATAACCCATGCAAAGCTAAATTCTGCGTAGAACAGGAGCAGCACCCAGCCCACTGCTGTGCACCCAAGTAACTAACTATACATGAGCAGAACCGTAAACAGAAGGGGTTTCTTGGCAGCAGTTAAGATACTGCTCAGGAAGAACAGGAAGACACAGAAAGAGCCTGTTTCACTATGCAGTATGGAAGGTCTGGGTGTGCGTTCTATTTTCCCAAATATGTGCTACAGAAATCAGAACCTAATATAAATGAGATTTTGCAAGCACGTTAGCTAACCAGAAGAGTCTTTACCTCACTACATACATTTCTCAAATTCTTGTAAAACTATCAACCATTGTAAGAAAAATCACACACATGTGCAAAGTTTCATTCACGTTAAGCTTGGGCTGTGACTGGGAAGTGGAACGGGGTACTAACAGACCAGCCCATCCTACCCCACAAGACATGCGAGAAAGACAGGCCACAGGACTCTAGCCAGTCTTCAATGAGCTGGTATCTTATGAAGCCTTCCAGGACAGCCTGAACCATGCCAAGCCAAGAGAAGGTACAGCATGGTCTACTACCACACAACAGAAGCCAGACACCTCAGATGTGACTGCAGGGACTAAATCAGTAATGACGAACAGCCTTCCACCACCTTCTACGCAACGTCTCTCCAGCCTGTACAGGTAAGGGACAGGGAGGTTCAACACCCTCTCTGGAAGCAAAGGGCCAATGTTTCTGGCTGCTTTATTATCCCCACAGCCCCTTTTTAGTGGATTATGCTCTTTTTCAGTTGTTCTCCTGGCCTTCTCCACACACATATAGGATGTAGCATGTGTAACAAGACACTTTTGTCAACTGTTCACTACATCACATAGCTATAGAGACAGAAGCGCCATGTAACTCATTAGTGGAGTCTGAATCAGCCCCAACCCACACTTAAGAGCTGTTCATCACATAGCTGAACATTTATGCTAAAAATGCACTGGATTGACCACAAGCAATATGGACACTGAAGAACAACAAAATTAATTGAGAAAACGTTCCACACCACAGAAATATCATTCTTTGCTTCCTGAACATACATGGCAGTACAGAGATGAGTGCACTTCTGTTTGCTATATGCTAGCTAATCCAGGTTTTTGGTACAGGCATGGCTGTGACCAGTATCAAGTCAGAAAAAAAACTTTTTCCAGAACCTCATCACACAGTCTGAACAGTTCTTTCTCAACATATGTACCCTTAGCAGCCACAGATGTCTCCTGGGGCCTGGCACATACCAGGATGCCAGCTGTGCCTGCCCTGAAGGGAAAAGACAGACCCCTGCATGCTCCAAAAATGCAATGCACAGGCTCCTCTCTCTCAGGGGCCAAGCAGCTGCAATGGGACTGAGGAAGCTGTTCACAGCTGGAAGAAAAACTCTCCATGAAGCGACTTGGCTTGCTCCAGGGAGAACTGTAATGACAGAGTTGGGTGACAGCAGAGCAGCACCACTGACGCTGCAAGGATGCGGCACAGCGCAGCCACGTGCCGGAACGTGCAGGCTGCTCACATCCTGGCTGCGAGGTCAGGCACTGGCACTGCGGTAAGGAAAAGCTGTGCTTGCTATTGAGCGTGAGCTCTACTCCAGCTTCATCTCAGTGACAGGCTACAGCAGTGCGAACCTGGGGAAGTCTACACAGCTGTGGAAGGACTCTGGATGTCTGACAAGGTAACCAGAAGGGGAACCTGGCCCACAACTAATCAGCTGCACATGTTCTGATGAGCTCACTCCACGCTGACGTGCCCTGTGATGGTTTCTCCAGAGAGGAAGGGTTGCACAGATTCACACTTCCAGCCAAATCTGCAGCCCAACTGCAAGCACAGGGACCCTCGCAATTGAAGCGCAAATGGTTGTAATTTCATCTCTGGCAGGAGCCCTGTGGCTGCCAGCACAGTCCAAACACAGAAATCATTCTGGGCCAGGAAGGGATGCGGGCAGGCAGCCAGGAAGGCACTCCACATTTCAGACAAGCTCTCGTGCCATTCATTCAGAAAGAAGTTCAGCTAGGGGCACACACACCTTGCTCAAGCATGAGCCAGAGCTGATACCACCCCGACAAGTTTGCTTGGAGCCATTCAGCTTGCAGTGCCAAGGGTGACCAGTTTATGGCATCGGCAGCACCCCAGCCTTTGCACAACCATGCCAGAGCAGGGCAGCTTAGAGCACTGCAGGTAAGGTTCAGAGCAAATCAGAGTGCCCCACAGGTCCTATTTTAGGAAGAATGAAGACAGAGTCACTCCTGAAGGACAGTCGTGCCACTTCTAACTCGGACTGTGTTCCAGTCTTTTTCCTTATCTAACTCAGCAGAATAGATATTTCTAAAATGATTGGCAAGGAACATGAAAAAAAAAATTCTTTTGCCATAATGCACACAAGGAGTTCAGGCAAAAGGCTAACTACTTACAGCTTTGTTATTTACTGAAGATGTGGCTTGTACAGACAAAGCATGGCAAGAAGGACACCTGGAAAGCATTTCCCCTTCCCTTCAGAAAGGGGAAGAAAATCTTGGCTTTACAGAATTTACAGATTTCAGTGGAAAGAAATTATCTACCTTTTCTTCTGCATCTCCTTCTGGAAATAAGAAAGTGAAATTTGATCTCTGACTTGCACAGTCTGACACTAAGTAGCTGTAGTTTACAAAATGTAGGGGCTTTATGCTGTGTTTCATTGCTGGCTCAGGCATGCTTTAAAGGGGACTGGGAAAAACTACTAGAATTGCAAACCACCAGCGGCTGAGCTGCACACAAAGTATGTTCAGACAGTTGCAGAATCTGCAAATTACCAACTGAATCCAGACACTGATTATGTCTGTCACAGCAATCATATTTCGCTAATGCTCCTCTTCCAGAGATGCACAGCAGCCGGTTATCCCTGACAACCTTCCATCATGACAATCCTCTGATGCCAGCAAAGGCCTCTCATGGCAGTCAGCTCCATGGCAATGCTTTCTCTGCAGTAGAAAGTGTAGCACCTAACTGGCTTCTTGAGTGTCCTGGGCTTCAAGCCCATGGCTTCTCTTTGTAATAGGAATTTCTGCATTCTGATGTTTCCCCTATCACACAAGAACTTTCACGGATAATGCAAGAGCAAGATGACACAGAAAACCCATGAAAGCCTGCTTAATAAACACCCTTCTTCTATGCCACTTAACCACCCAGTTCTAATTATCATCTTCATCATCCCCTTTTCCTGCAAACAGTCAACCTTTCTGAAAAAAATCTGCTGAAGCTGCACCGAACGTGAACTCTGCCTTACAGTTGCAATCGTTTTAAAAAACCATCTTGAGACAGTAAAATCTAGTTCATCAGTCTGATTACTGAGCATATCCACCTGCTGCAGACGATTCTCAGAGCCACATATGCTCATGGAGGTGCAGCAGCCAAGTGGCCATAGAAACAAACGGACAGTAACAAGAGGGCATTGAGCCCTAGCCAGTTCTGCACCTATTCCTTCCACAAACAGCTGCTTCTAGAGGGGAGGTAGAGGGAAATCCCTTCAAAACCAGGCCAAGAATGATTGCTGCGAGCTGTTGGGCATCGACAAAGTCCATCAGTCCATCCTCTGCTCTCCTCTGGGTCCCACCGCCCTTCCCGCAGTCAGGCTCCCTGAGAAAAGGGGCAGCAGGAAACAGACTTGAGTCATTCAGCTGCATCTTCATCCCAGCCCCAGGGAGAGTTCAGGGGCTCAAACAATCCTCTTCCTCACCCAACGCCTTCTGTTCGTTCCCACCTAGTGAAGAGGGATGCTGCATCTTTAACCAAAGGCCCAGTTCAGCTCCAAATGTGCCGGCCAGCCAGCACACAGGAGCTGCCAGCATCCAGTGGCTTTCTGGCAACATCATCCTTCCCAAAAGCTCAGCGCTGGCAATGCACTTCCACGCAAGCATTAATTTTATTATGGTTAGTTTATGATTTTGCCTTACTGCCCTGCTATTTTTGAATGTGGGGCTGTAATAGAAGGCGTCTGACAGCCCAGGAGAGAGGGGAGCTATTACATTGCGGAGTCCCTGTGGTATCGGTGGCCTCTGCAAGACAGGATTCAAGCACAGCCTATGTGAGGGTTTGGACACTGAACCCGAGGAGGGGCTCCACAGCTTTCCTTTCCCTTTCCATTTCTGCTTGTCAGTCCTCACAGCTTCAAAACACTCCCTTCAAGTAGTACCTTTCCAAATGAAATGCTTTGGAAGGAACACAGGTCCTTCCAAATGGTCATCAACAAGGGCCACTCCAGCCCGCGCTGAGAGATCACCCATCATCAGCTCTACCGTGGCACTCCAGCCTTACAGAATTCGTAATACAAGACAGTTCTGCACACCTGCGGAGCAGCTAGAGACAAACAGGAATAGGGACACAGGAAATCAGCATTACAGGCATCGAAAGCTTTCACATTTACTGTTTGACTCCAACCTTTCCTCTGACCCTGGCATAGCTCATCAGCTGCGTTACCCTTGTCTAAATCACAGCTCATGATGTGGCATCAACATGCACTACATGGGATACCTGATGACTTTCAGAAGATCAGGTTACCTGGTGTTAAAAACAAAATAATTACCTCAAAAATATAGTACAGACATAACATTCTGCATCTCCGTTAGTAAAAACAGATAGATTTGTACTGCAAGACAACTAACATGCACTAGCTATCTTATAAACCCCAACAGAGGCAAGACACAAACTGCTTTTGCCCTGAGGCAGTGAACTGAACTCCTGGTCTTCCTTCTGCCTTTGCAGTGCCACAGACAGACCCATATGAGCCAAAACTCTGCATGAGAGCCAACACCTGACTCTATCCTCAATATCACCTGGCCAGTTTCCTGCAGCAAAGACAGGGTCAGCCTGAATATTTAGCTCTCACACCCTGAAGCCTACCATTAAGGAACCAGGCCAACTAATTTGAAAAAGGAACTTGTAACTTCTGCAATTTACGATTTGAAGGGCACAGCTCCTCTGGCATCCTTAGGTTCTTGAAAGATGAATGACCTTGTAGTACTACTCCTAAGATGTAATAATGTCTTCCATCGATCAGGTAACAGGCAGTCTACGAGATTAAACTGACCACTTATTTTTTCTGGGAGGTGACCACAGGGCACAGATTTTAAGTTCAGTGTCAAGTTGAACTCCGTGAGTTATACTACAGGTTAACTTGATCCTTTAGGTGAAACCTTGCCTTGCAATCCTGCTCCATCCTACTCACACGTACAAAGTCTTTTATATGAAGACATAGGAATCCATTAGTTTTTCTTCCATCTGGACTTTAAATAATCACTGAATCTGATCTTCTGCCCCAACATCTCTCTCTACAAAGCATCAGTTTGATTTATTCCCTGTTTTGAGTGGAGATACCTTCAGTCATTAGTACTTAGCCACGTTGTCACAGGTAAGCCCTGTCCTGTATATTTAATCTTGAGTGGTTTTTGACTTGGCAGAGGTGACTTCCCTATGGTAACTCTGTAGGCTGGCATAAGAACAACTCTTCTATCAGAAATCCTGTACTAGCGTAACTGCAGGCCTTAGTCCTCTCTGAGGAAAAGCTCACAGACTGCAAGCTTCTGATGCTCATCAGAGCCAGCATCTGTGACAGGCAAAAGACGATGAGCTAAAATAATGTAACCCCAGTCTTCCCTCTTAACACAATCTGTCACCCTTCTTTCTGCACATCACAAGTACCATGGTTGCTGGTTTAGGGAACCTCTCTTTGTAAAACTCCCAGAGCTTTCACGGGCACTATGTAAAAACTGGAAAAAAGAGCAGCAGCCCAAGCTACCAGTACGTATTTTGCTCAGCACATTAACCAAAAGACAACGTGCACTGACATTTTAGTAACAGAAAGTATGGAATATGTCACAAGAACGTGAGGCTACTGCTGGTGAAGGACAGGGCTGTAACTCCTCATCCGTGCATCTTCAAGCAGCAAGGAAACAAAGTCAACATTTCACTCCACCATAGCCAGGTCGGCTTAGAGAGCAGATCGTCTCATCCCTGTTCATAAGCACTAACCCCCACACTGGACAGCATGCCATTATTTCAGGACAGGAGTGGTTAAACTCTAACAGCCTGCAGCTGGCTCTGAACAAGAAAGGAAAAGACAAGCCTGTACCTAGGGGACCCGCCAGCCTACGAGTGTTTTATTTCCACCTCTGTGCACAAATTAAGTGGGTCTTAGTCAGAACTAGTGCTAATGGAGCTGCCCAAAGACGAGCTCCCTAAAGTGCACACACACACAGCGCTATGGTCCTGCCAGACACCAGTCGTCGTGGTCGCTCTGTGTTCAAATGAGCTGCGCAGCATCCCACTCACTTAGGAAGGTATGATCAAACTTTCTGCTGTCTACCTAGGGGCCATAAAGAGACAGTTCAGTGACACCCACACTGCCACCAGTGGCATGGCTGAAGCACGGATAGGTATATCCACATCAGCTTCACTTCAGCCAGTGCAGGGCACTTCGTTGTAAGAGCAGCAGCACAGACTTCATTGGTATTCTCAACTTGAGTACATTCGCAGGGTCTGCAGCAGGCCAAGACAGCCCACGCTGAAATCTGGTCTGCTTCATCTTCACAGAGAAATCACAGACTACCAAGCTGTGCTACTATTTCCTCTTTAACTGCATCTAAACAATCTCAGAGCTGAACTCCTGCACTCACCTCTACCAGAAGAGAAGCAACTGTCTTTCTAGATGGTCCTGCCTACCTTCCCCTCTTCTACTGCACCTCCTTTCTGTTGTTGTCCTTTTTAGGATGGTATCCTACTGACCACAGTGACCATCTGCAGAGCTCCACAGGAACCAAAGAATGCATGGAAAGACTTATGATTTCTAGTTTCCTGCATCGACTGTACTTTTAAGTCTGCTAATTCTTTCAGAAACAATCTCACAGAATTAGCTCATCTGGATTTCTTGACCAGCCACTGCAGCTGGTCAAAAAATCCAACCCATCACTTAACTGTGATGGAAAGCATCAAAATGACACTGGAGATGGTTACTCCATGGTGCCCATTACAGCATTTTGCTAAGAACCAGTCGTCTTACTCGTCTGCATAGACCAAAAACACATGTATGTTCGATACCCCAAGGCCTCTCTTGGAGACACTAGAGGTATGCCAAATCCCAGCTACTTTTCCTCCATTCTCTCTCTGTGCACAAGTATCACAAAACAGCCTGAACTTCTCCCCACACTGTGACTACAAAGAGTGGATGACCTATCTGGACATATGGACTGTGCTTGGTATGATATGGTGCTTGTGACACCAGCTGCACAGACGCCCTGGGCCAGGGAAAAACGTTTAAAATCTTCAGTCCATCTGAGCAGTTTATATGATTCCCCACTCAGCTGACAAAGTTTCTCTTCTCAACGCTTGCGTGGGGGAGGACAGATCTGAAGGCTACAGTCAGACCCTCTGCAACTTCCTCCTGGGTTTATGGACGACGCAATCTAGCAGAAGCCCCTGGTACAAACATTTGCTTCAGCAGTCTCAGAACCCAATGCTCCCTCCGAGGGCAGCAGTCTCCCATACAAAGGAGCACTTTTTACCTTCTAAGCCAATTCTCTGTACAGTTGGAGGTAAAACAATTACCTCATTACAGTTGCACACCAAATTCCCTTCTGGTGGAATTCACATCAGCACTACTGCAACTTTATAACATTTGCATTATAAAAATGTCTGCAAAGGAAGCCAAGAAAAACAGCTTTTTGTTCAGAGGAAGCTCTGTGGTCAAGATGATGTCATCAGAAAGCGCCAAATTAATTTCCTGTGGTTACATCCTACAGGAAATCCAAGAAGCTCAGCTTTCTTGCTAAACCAAGTAGTCATTTGTTGTCAATAACTGTTAATTATGTGCCCAGATGTGTCATAAACTAAGAACTATCACGATTAGCCTTCACTGCCTGGATCACTCCCAGATCGACCATTGGGATCTGTTTAGATCAGCGGCCCGAAGACAGTCACGTGCACCAGCACTTGCTTTCCCAGGCCAGCCCAGGGGCTCTGGGGCTGCCGCACCCGTGCCACGCACCAGCACAGCAAGTTTCCTGCTCTTTCCTTCAGTCCCCTCCCCACAACACGGGGATCTGCTGCTTAGAGAAACCACGGAGGAGGAGCAGCTATGTAGATTAGACTCTTAGCAGGAATAGGGACCCCTAATCAAGAAAACTATAAAAAACAATGATGAGTAACAGCTTTTCTGCTCTGCATGAACAGAAACAAGGAAATCAGGAGTGATTCAGGAGGTTTTCCAGCTGGTAAAATAATCATGAAAATGTCTAGCAGGTCCCTCCCACAGTCACAGCCCTTCCACAACCTACTGAAAAACGCATCTCTCCAAGGCTTACTTAATATTTAAATTATAAAATAACACTTGACTAAGCACTTAGCTAATTCAAATAGATCTTTTCAATGACTTATCAGTGGGAAACTGATTTCCCCAAAACTACTTGCATTTACATGAATTCACACCTGCCCTGCTGCCTCCAGCCACTCCCTTCACCTGCCATGCAATCCACAAGCCCTCCGTTTTCCCATTCACAGTAGAGGGGAATCCACTGGAGGGGGGCAGGAATAGCTTTTGTATCTGTAACTTCCACTAAAATTATGATTCTGTCCTTAGAGTGAACTTTCAGTAGAAATCTCTTGGGATAGACTCTTCAGTCCATGCAGCATGCTTCTCTGGCCTGGCAGGGAGCCCAGCATAACACCTCGAGAGCTGAATAGTAAATGGTCAAGGCAAATCAGATCCAGCCCAAGCAACCCCTACACTTTACACAACATTGTATTTTCATGTTTGCATGGATGCTTTTTCTTTTCACTACTTTTTAAACAAAGTATGTTTTACGTGAACGTTTGCGATGGGGAGCTAGCTCATTAGTTGTCTGGAGAAGGCACAACATAGGATGCACCCTAACAGAGTTCGAATCAGTAGCATCTGTATCACATGGAAAACAAGAGCTGATGACAGCCAGGGCTCAACTGCAGAGATGTTGTATTGACACCTACTCAGCAATAGCTTCTACTCTGAGACCCTAGAGCCTATGCCCTGTGGGCGACATGGGAACATAGGAAGGGAGAGGGAGGCAGAACAACTTACTCAGAGCCACATGGAGACTAGAGGCAGGGGGAGGCAAAAGGACAAACCAAGCATTCTGCCACCCTCACTCACATACTGTATCTACTGGTACAAACAATTTCCTTAACAAAAAGGCAAGTGAGCGGCTGGGAAGAGAAATCATGTAGCTTCCAAATTCTCAGAATAATGGGGCAGACAGACAAGGCTTCTTGACATGTTCGTATCTCTCTAGAAAACCACGCAGTGCTGACTCCCAATTCGGTCTATTTAATAAGCTTCCTACCTCTCTGTCCTTGAGTTTCATGGCGAGCACCAGCTGATGTCTGTGGTTAGTAAGGGCCTCCCGGTAATTTCCTTTGGAGAAGAATGCGGAGCCCAGATTTCCATGAGCTCGGCATTCTCCCGTCTGGTCACCTGAGTCACATGCAAACAAAACAAAGGTTAGCTAACAAAGATGTCGCTAGAGGCATCCAGCAGAAGGACTGGAACACGCTGTACAAGTGATGCTCCAGTGTGAGAACCAGCATCAGAATCTCTTTATGTTTAATACACAGACAAAACTCTCCCCTTTGCTGGCCTTCAGAAACTTCTACAATAGCCATCAACCTTATTTTTAGAACTGTTTTAACAACTTCTTTGGCCTAACACTTGGCAATTTCTCATTCTTCCATGTTTGTTCATTGCTTGACATTCGTGAAAGTCAGTCGATGGCCCAGACTTAAAACAAGCAAAGAGCATGCCAGCTTTCTCCAGGAAAGCAATTCTGCAGCACAGCTCAGCTCAGACACAGAGCACATCTATTATTGTCTTCAAGACAGTATTCCCTATACTTTCAGCGAACTCTCCTAGCTAGAGCCGTCAGTCACTATCTTCTCCACTTCTGCAAGGTTATGCCTTTCTGTTTCACATACTGTCTCCTCTCCCACAGCACCCTGAAAGCCTGAAAGCTCTCAGTGTTGTGCAGGATATAGCACACATGAGATGGATTTTCCAATTTGTTTATTTTTTAAACCCTCTTGTTCACCCATTGTCTCACTCCTGATTTGTTCCTTCCCTGGCAACCGCCTCAGAAGCTCAGACTGAGTACCTTTTTCCATCTAATTCTTGAAAAAAGATTGCTTCATTTAAGACTCATTTAAGGTCTGGAGCCCAAGTCTACATAGGGGATAAGACCAGTTCCCACATACATGACACCAGAAAATTAGAGGACCCTGTAAAACCTTAGCACATTCATTGATCATCTGCTCCCTCACACACATAGGTAACAGGGCTGCACAAGCCTATAGTTTGCACATTTCAGAAATATCAGATTTGATTTAGCAGCTTGTGAAATCCCACAGAAACTTGAGCATTATAGAGAGATTCTGGCCATTAACACAGCTATTAATTTGTTCCATCTGTATCAATCCAGTACTCGAGTGAAATGAGAATTCTTACCTAAAGTCTTGGCTACGTCCAAGTCCTGCTGCATGTATCCAGTGCTTTTCTCCGTATTCCCGAGGGACCAGTATGCACTGCTCAGTGCGGAGAACACTGATCCCCGCAGCTTTAGGCTGCAAGTGCCGATCTTCAGCGCAGCCTCTAGCACCACCACAGAGGCCCCATGGTGGCCCGCAGTCAGAAGTTCCTGGCCAATCACAGACACCACAACAAAGGGGCTCTTGTCCAGCTTCATCTTCTGCAGTTGTTGATAGGTGGGCTCCAGGGACTCTGAAATACAAAAACGAAGGCAGAGTTACTCAACGAACCAAGTTATTTGCGTCTAAAAATCACCTTCACAACTCATCTTCATTTTTTCGTAACCAAATGACACGTGAGTTAACGGCCAGACTGTCCAAATCAAACCAAGATTTATTATGGGAACTCAGGGCTCAAACGCATCATCTAATATCTAGTACATCAATACAGATCAACTAGCAAGCTGATGTTTTCCTTGCAGAAAGCACTTCAGGAAGACAGCACAAGCATGCAGAGCAGTCTCATACTGAGCTATGAAGACTGGCCTAATGACAGAAGGAATACAGAAGACACCTGTAGAGTTTTGTACTCTACAGTACAACCTGAAAATGGGCCACCAGCAGCGTATAAGAGCACTGCAGTTTCTGCTCCTTGAGCACAAACTTTCAGCTGAGTGTCTGCAAAATCTATGCCTGTCCAGATACCACAGCACTCAATGTGTGCCAAGAGAGGTGACAAAAACTGCAGAAACCAGCTGCTCCTTCTTCTGCAGAAGGTACTCCTGCAGAATGACAGCACTGGCCCTGCCAGACTACTTATAATTGGTGTCATTGCTTCCATCATTCAGATGATAAAACACCTTAGCTGCATGTTTCTATAAGGACATCAATATAACAGGACTCCAGAATTTGCTGGCCAAGTGGCATTTCTTGATCAGATGCTCTCGCCTGAACGAACACTACCACAATGACCTCAGAAAGCCACTTGCTCCCTTTTTTCATCATTTCTGCCTCTCTACGATCACCAAGTGTATAAACAATAAGAAAAGAGGATTTTAACACTTCCCTGAAGATGTAAACAGTGTGAACGCGCTGCCAGTTACCGACATCTAATTAGGTCCTGGGATTAAATGCAGACATAAGAGGACAGAAATAGTTGCTGTAACATGCCACCGCTTATCATGCTTATCACTGCAAGAGCAGGTATGAACTCGGTTCCTGTCTTAAGGAGCTTACTTATGATCCTAGCCAGGTAATCCAGGCAAACATAGGGAGAGAGAGGGGTACAGACAAGGAGAAAGGAAGAAAAAGGAAAACACAAGGGAGGTGCTCCTGGTAACCCTAAAGTCCAGTAGGAAAGGGAGAACCAGCACGGTAATAGATGGGAAGACGTGGAGTTCAGTAGCACTCTTGTACAACAGCAAACAGTAAGGGAAGAGACACAGCCACAACCAGGTAAAAGATACAGCAACAGCGATTCAGTTATCGGAGAAGGGAGTTTCACCTTCATCTCTACATACTGCGGACCCATGCCCTCTGAATCCCTCAGAGTCTGCATGTAATAATCTTTAGCATGCCACTGACACTTATAGCCCTTTTGCCTTTCCGATTGCTCCTCCCCCTTCTCTGAATGCAAGTGTCCTGGAAGCTACCACTCACATCAGTCTATCCATGGCTTCAAACAATCTATTATCCTGGTAGAATCGAGTTACAAGGGACTGGCTTTACACCATGGACAATACCCAGAGAGATCTTCTATGTGTCTGCTAGACAGCAAGCTCTTCGAAAGGGGACCAGAACAACACGTAACAACTACTTAAGCGCTTGCAGAGTGCCTAGCGCAGTGGGACAAAGTCCCTGAATATTCATTACAGTAGTACAGTATATATACACTCTCAAAGTAAAACTAGTACTCTTAAGCAAGGTTAATCTAAAATCTGCCAAACCAGCCAGTGGGAGCATAACAACTGGAAAACAGCAACACTGAGAAGCACAGTAGGGAGCAGCAGCGTAACTATGCAGCTGCAGTGCAATAGGACAGTGAGATTATCCAGCCAAATGTGGGGATGCTTACAAAGAAAGAAGTACCTTTGGGTACCAAATGAAATTAGCTTCACAAGGTAACTGCTATATAGGACAGAAACTTCCAGATTAATTCATTTTAGAGGATGGAGAAAAACACTGTAAAAAAAGGAAACACCAATGGGGATGTTTTTTTCATTTGAGTGCTTCTTGACCCCTAAGCCCTGAGGTCCCCAGCAGCATCTGCTGAGGATGAGAATTGCCATGTTCCCTCCTGGGAAATACCATTAGACCACTACAACACAAAGCTTGCAAGACAAACAGAGCAACAGAGCAAAGAGGAGACTACCTCCTTCCCCTAAAGAGGAAAATCCTGGAAATGGGGACATCATGCAAGAGAGGCAAAACCCTGTACAGCTAATACGGCTTCAAGGTCCATGTGATTTCACTCTTCCTGAATATAAGTGAATTAGCAGAGCAGTCTTTTGCCTTCTGGAATGCTGTGTTTTGAGAGACATTAGTACCATGGAAAAGCTGCTGATGTGCTCTTCTGGGCAAACACTGTTGCAGAGCATTTAAGATTCCCTGTTCCCAATGGCCAAGCACCAGAGCACTGTGGGAAGTTGTTCCAAGTAATAATAAAGCCAGGCCACAGTACTGTATACCTCTCTATCTGCACTGATACCGGACAAAAGACAAATGAGCAAGGACTTCACTGGAACTGCTGCACAACACCAGTCTGATTCATCTCCAGTGCCATTTTGTTGTCCCACTGAATCAGAAGAGTATTTTTTTGCTCCTCCTCCTACTTTGGGCTCCTTTGTCAGCACCTGCTGACTCAGCAGAGAAGTCAGAGCCTGAAATCTTTCCTGAAGGCTTCCAGGTTCTCCCCCCTCAGATGCTGGCAGAGTCACCCACAGACTGAAACTACCACCTCTAAGTACCTCAGCAGCAGGTCACCATCCTTGAGAAAATCTCCTGGTGCTTACCTCGCATGGGAGATTTCATGGCGGCCTCGACCATGCCAACCAGAAGCTGAAGACTCTTGGGATCTTGAGCCAGTCCTGATGCAAACGCTGCCAGTGCATCTGCATGACGTCCAAGATACTGAAGGGCCACACCCTGTCGGAAGTATGCCTGAAAAGCCAAAGGGAAGAAGAAGAAATGCCAATTACTTAATCGGTAGAAGTCACAAATAACGAAGCTGCCCGTGACCTCGTGCTGGTGGATGCTGGGCTACACGATCACATTCTGGCTTCTTCAATCACACTGGCTATAATCAGAAAACTCCAACACCACAGTTTGGTTTGTGACTGCCACCCAGTTGCTTATCCCCATGGTGTGATGACTTTCCCAACCTTTGCAACGCCTCTGAACTGTTCTGGAGACCACAGATGGTAATTACTATTAAGGCAAAGCTTTCCCCTTGGACTTGGCCAATGACTTATTCTTACCTACTTATAACCAAATGCTCATTCTTGAGCCCTCCATTTCTGTTCGCTTGGCTCACACAGCATACAAATAACTTGCTTCCTTTCTCATCAGTTCTTGCCAATGAGTACAATTTAAATATCTAGTACTAGTAGAGACCAAAACGTACTGAAAGCTCAAGCTGCAATGAAACACGATGCAAAGATCCAGACAGGAGCCGCGTATGTATCATAGAAGCATTTAGGCTGGAAAAGACCTTTAAGATCATCAAGTCATATGCACTACTTAGATTGAAGCAAGACACTCATAATTTTGAACATGTTTACAAGAGTATTTTTCTTTGTTTCTTCCTTTCCAAGCAAACCATTCATGGGAACATGCAATACCTTCCAAGTAACTTAAATCTCTTGTCACCATGTATTTCCATTTCTACATCAGCAACAACATCAATATGCAGCTGCAAAGCATTCCCAAACAGCGCTTCTGCATCTCCCTACACTGGGATACCAGAAACCTACATACAAAGCAAGAACTGCAGAAACATGTTCTGCTCACACCAAAGCGATGGCAAAGCCCCGGCTCAAAGGGCATCCAGAACTTCCTTGAGAGCTATTGGGCAAGATATCACAGAAACCGCAATCCAATATTCACTCAAAGTACTCAGGTATATTTGTAGCACATACATCTGGACACTATGTTATAAGAAGGTCTTGAATCTTCAAGCAGCTTTGATGCCCGTTATTCAGGTTTTATCTTCATGCCCAGCTAATACCTTTCTGATGCAAACTTTGCTGCACTTTTGGTTCATTCAAAGCTATTTCCATAGTACAAATAAAGATGACAGAAGATAAAACGTTATTTGCATTTCCTTAAACATGCTTTTAAAACATAATACTGCTCCTTGAGATTGGCCCCCTGTATTGCTTTCATGGATAAGACCTCATCACTTTTTCTCTCTACCTGTAATAGAAACCTGCGCTCAAGATACATTAAGTTTACTTCTGTGGAAGTCTTTTTACATAAACAGGATAAATCTCCAATTAATATCCAAACTGGTATTTCATTAGAGCTTTCAGACACTTTTAGAATCCAATCCAGGGAGGCAGAGATTAAAGAAAATCAGAAATGACATAAGAAATTTATAGACATGAATATTTAATCTCTTTTCCATTAGTAAGCCTTGATTGTAGAACCACTTCTAATGAATTCAATGAAAGCAAAATTCTTTTCATTAACCTTTAGTATAAATGTGTTCTTATTGAATCAAACAAGCTACTGTACTGGAAACCCAACTCAATGTTAATTAGATTACTAGCATGAAGCTTTAAATCAAAGAAAACACAAAGAACTAACAATGTGCTGTGGCTGTCGAGTGTGAGTCCTCCCAGCAGTGAGCTGTCACCTAAATCACGGTGTACACTTTGAAGTCCTTTTTTTCCCCAGAATTATCATTTAATTACTTTCTTTACCACCTGATGACAGAGGCAGTTTGACACAGCATGTCCCTGATGGGGACCTTTCCAGCCAACAAGGCTGGTCCAGGACAAATGTGTCTGCCTGAGTCAGTTATCAAGGATGAGCGTGCAAATATGCAGCAGCCAGCAAGGGAACTTCCTATTTTGTGTAGGCGCCTCTGACATCTCGCACTTTACAGGAAGGTAGGAGCCTGCCATCTCCTCTCTCAGAACACATACTACCAGGACAGATGGCACATCAGGGAACACGTGGCTTCCTCACCACTGCAGACAGTCAGCTAAGCCCAGAAACCCAAAATTCACTTGTATACAGGGTTTCAAGGAAAAGGCAGGAGGGAGACAGATGCTACAGGCAATGCAGACAAGTCTCCCACAGCCTACAGAAGACAGGAATACTACAGCTTCTGTTTCCAAGGTTCAGAAGAGACCACATAGTGCAATCCTCTCTCACATCCCATCCTATACACGCAAAGGCTGTAGGACAAGAAGTGACATGCTCTTCAACTACAGGTACAGCAACAACTAGCTTTCATGTCTCTCATGAAGGAAAATGGCCCCTGCGAGGAAAACAGAGAAAAAGTAAGCTAAACAAAACACAGGTGAAGCCTCTGCCCTACTTCCAGTTCTCGTACAGAAATCCAAGTGAACATCAGTTCCCAGCAGGAGAAAACACACTACAGGTGCAACAACACAAAAGCGGGGGGCGGGGGGGAAGCCTGGCCACGAGTCTCAGAGCACTTTGCAGAGGAGCAACAGGCCTGTTTTGCTCACCACTGCGTGCCCAAGAACTCGTACCACCCTCACTGCAAGAGAAGGGCCCTGCCTAGCTGGGACGCACCACCAGCTGCAGCAGGGACGCTGGTTTCTAGCACCTGCCCATCCGACCCTGTCACTTTTGTGGAGCGCTGAGCACACCTCAAACACTGAGAAAAGAGTCCTCATCCCCCGAGCTCTGCATACAGAGGAGACACCACAGGCTCCAGATGACAGAAGAAAACAAGACAGGGACGAGATTCACAAACAGCATGCAATACAGTATCGTGCATTTCCAACATCCTTTCTGGAAACTGTTTTTATCCCCTCCCCACCTCTATTCCTGGAAATCCCCCCTGGAAACCACTTAATTTGAATACAAACACAGCATTCAGAGCCCAAAAGAAAAACCTATTAATCATAACTGAAAGGAAGGCTTTGGCCAATTTTTCTCCTGCAAAAACCCTTTCCTTCCTTTCTCCTCCAGTTTCCAGCACATACAGAACGCTCTCCACACATGGTGTTCCCCAGAGACCTTTAACAAAATAAATAAAAAGCATTCACATCACCTATTTCCTCCCCAAGAGGCATTCACAAGTTAGTTTAGCATTGGAATGAAGACACCGTATCAGGGGAAAAAATCTGCAAAGAGGAAATGGTAAGAATCACCCTTTGGAAGAGGAGAGGAAAAGGAAAGGCAGGGAGCCAGCAGCTGCAGCTGAAGAAATGAGACAAGGAACTGCTTTTCAGTCCCGACACAGACAGAGTCTTCCCACGCTTCAGCGAACTTTACATTTTCAATCACACTATGTGAAGATAGAAGAGTACTCACTCTACAGTAAAAGTTACATTAATTTTCCAGTGATCCCAGGTAAGAAAAAACTATTGGTTCCTTTTAAGAAGATTAAAGCAACAAGAGAATGATGTTTCACTAAAGACAGGACAAATGAACAGCAGGTGCCTTCTAACCTGTGGCTCTTTGCATCCTCAATGTAATACAAAGAGCCGGAACAAGCTTTTTCATTTTTTCAATCTCTGCATCATACTTTCCTGGAACAAGGCACTGTGCAAAAAGAAACTCTCACTCTCAGCTGAAAATTAGCACTAGATGCATCTCCCTCAGTGGGAACTATGTTCTCCTCTCCTTGTGTTAGCATGATCGAGCACGTGCTCTGCTGCTCCTGTCTCCAGATTCACTAGCGTGCCACTGGTTAACAGCACCTGCACCCAACCCTCCAGCCAGAGCCAACTCGGGTTCTGCACAGTGCATCTACTGATGTGTCCACTGCCAGCCCCTGGAGTAAGAACAGGGAGAGCAGGGATACGGCACTACCAGCAGGAGCCTTTTGGGAAGGGAAGGGCATTAAAACGTAAAAGGCAGCTCTACCAAACAGTGGATTGTATCAAGTCACTATTAGAGAGGTTGATAGCAAGTAATCCCACACACCTATGGACCTTTAGTTCTGGGAAACCGGACCATACTGCAGTCTCATACAGTCATTTTTTAACTAGCCTCTCTTCAGCCAGTTTAAAGATTTCATGTAGCCAAGTGTAGATGGCCTCGGAAGGAGGACAGGGAATAATCAGTGCTTTTTTTTTATCTATAATACCATTGAAAGCACTGTTGGCATTCTGGAATTAAAAAAAAATTACTCTAATTAATTAACTTGCAAAATATACCTGGCACTTGAGACTTCAAAGCCATGCAGAAAATTAGCCCTGTAACAGAGGCTGTTCGTATAGCAAGTCCAAGTACAGAATGCCAGCGATCTGAAGTTGCATTACACAGGACCCACCCAAAAGGTAACAGGTCTTCCCACCTCATTCACATTTTGCCCCCCACACCTCCTTTTTTTCACCTCCTTTTGCCTTTCTGCCCCATGCTTTTCAGGACGTGCCATGTTTTCATGGCAAGAATATAATTTTTAGTGCTTTTCTCTACCCTTAACTTAATTTCAGGAAAATTGTATGAACAAGAGAACGCAAAAGAAGACCTTCCTAATTGGACACTCCAGTTTTACGGAGGCGGCTGATGGCTGGGCTGCAGCAGAGTCAAAGTCTGCCCAATCAGGCATAATCTCTCTCTACAATTCTGAGTACGAGTCCTATTTGTTCTGCTCAATTTATTGACCAGTGTAGTTTCGGTACAGGCTACTATTTTTCATCTGTGTTTGTTACAGCCCATTTAATGCACAAGGTGCATTTCTACCTGTCCTACTAGGAGTTGCCACCGGACTGACTGCTGCAGTGTCCAGGCAATACAAATAGAAACAAGCTGGTTAGTTTTTTTGCTCCTCATCATCTGAGACCCCAACTAGATAACTGTCCAGACCCTGAATATTAGATTTTCACGTGCAATCTGAAACCAAATTAGAATATAAATGCCATCATTGAAATGGCTGATATTAAGAGGGGTTTACAGAAGGATTAATAAAAATTTCTTTTAATATCAATATGCAAGAACTGTTTTACGCAGAGCAATAGTAATTGGTTTATAATTAACACGAAACATGCAATGAAGATAGAAATACAGTACAAAGAAACAGCATTTATTAATATGAATGGGACCTCTACATTTCCCAGTATTCTGCTAAATAAAAACCAGCCCAGTAAAGGATGCCCAAGACAACTCAATGCTTTTCTTACTGGATAAGTATCAAAATATACTTTGATTTTTTGGACCACGGATCTAGGCTGTACTGGCATCTGTAGCAGGCTCTGGTACAACTCTTTGGGCTCATACCATTTTTCTCTGTACAATCCATGGCAATAAATCATTCAGATCCTTAGCGCATCTCATATACAACGCTTGCAAGAGTTAGAGGGAAGCAGCAGCCGAGTTCAGTCCTGTCTTACCACGGTCTCTTGTAAGTCTGAAGCATGAGCTCATGTTTCTGGAATATGATTTAGTATCAGGGTACAAGCATTTTTCTAACAGTAGTCCAAATTATACTCTTTACTGGGTAGAATGGTATACTGTTTATAAATATTTTAAAACAGCTAGAACTGGGGGATTAACTGGCATGTAGGAGCCCTGTGAGAGCGTACTGTCACCCGGCTGCCTTAGGACACATCGAGATAGCCAGGCAGAAAACCAGGACCTTTCTCTCTGAAGTAGGGTAACCCTTTCAAGAGTTTTATGCGCAGCAGACGACACATGCATGGCTGATCCCCTCCGAGCACTCCAGCAGAGATCATGCTGGCTGCAGGCTGCCCACAAGATGGAGATCTGGCTTCAGGATCTCCATCTGCGAGGGTCTGGCACCCCCCTGCAGCCCCTGACACCCGGGGGCTCCTGCGCCTCCACCTGCGCCTCCTCCCTTCTCTGCACAACCCCCTTTCTGCAGGTGGTCCCTCTGCCATTGTACACAGCAACACCGTGCTGCCTTTTTCTGCCCATGCCGTCTTCCTAGGGCTCATCTGATAATTTTGTCATCAAACTTCATGCTCAGAGACTCATCTACATAATGAATTGCTGGCCAATTTATAACTGGATGATGGAGACAGAAGAACTAAACTGGAACGGTATCAGAAGAACTTGGAGCAGAAAATTACTGTCAAACAAACATGGAAAACCTGAAAAAAAAAAAAAAAAAGCCTCAGCCTTAGACAAAGACTCCCATTGTACACAAGGGAGGAAATTCAAAACACCTTTATATTCATGTCAGCTTCAGACCCTGGACAACCAGCTATCTGGACAGGAAAGGCAAACACATAGAAAACACTTTTTCCACAATGCTCCCTTGGTTTGCTAGATCAGGAGATGATGCCAAAAATAGCATGAGTAATCTATGATGCATTTAATCGACCTGTCCTGAGTCTGCAGAACACCTCCTGGACAGACGGACCCACTGCCCCATGCAGGACTGCTCGGCGTCCACCAGCCAGCTCCCTCATCGCCGCCCACATGAGCCAGGCCAGCGGCTGACGAATACGACACATGTGATGAACGAAAAGGAGGAAAATGTGGGAACTGCTTCTTGGGGCCAAACACCAGGTTGAATCTTTCCTCTCCCCTTGTAACTGCTTTACAGCCAAATTTTAGAGAAAAATACAGGACAAGTCTCTGCTGTGGGATTTCAGGAATGTGAGGAGAGGGAAGAATGCGCTTTAATTCAGAACACATGCAGCATATGCATAAATACTGTTTGCCGTCCATATGAATTGAACTCCTGCTTTCACAAACTGCACCCTAGATAACAATTTTCCTTCACAGTCCGTATGCTCGGTTGGCACCTGAACCACTACCGTTAGCCTATCCTAAAGAACAAGCAGAGATCTGAGAAATTCATTGTCTCTGCAGCATAGCTTCTTTATCTTCTACCTGTTTCCAAGGTGTCTCTTACAGGAACTATACTACTCAGAAATGGAAATTTCCTCTCCCCATTGAGCCTATACAGAAAAACAGGATGGGGGGCTGGTGGTGGTGGTATAAAATATCATGCCTCGTTTTATGCAAAGAGCATTTAATTATTCTTATTAATTGTGCTTCCACTATCTCCAGTGGGAGACCGTGCACAGATCACTTGCCCACCTGAATTAAATGTAATCATCAGTAATAAAGAGTCAAATTCTTGCCTAGTTATATTGGTTAGCACAGAAGTTAACAGCCCAGCTTTTCACATAGCTTGTTGTTGCTCCATTCTTGCCCACTCTGTGCTCGCGTTAGGAACAGCAGCTACAACTGAGATCCTCTCTTCAGAGGGCATCCCCCACCTTTCATAAGTGTGCATCATAACAGACAATATTCCCATCTTTATCAGCTATAACTCTTAAGCCTTATTTAATAGCAAGAACTAGCCATGAGTGGAGAAAAGTGCTCTAGACAAGTACCAACCAATCTGTCAATGCCCAAATACAGCACAAGGAAAGCACAACCAGCCTCTTGTGTTTAAGGCTGACAGGCACAGACGCAATTACAGCATCTTCTAGAATTCCTCCCCAAGTCAACAGGGACAAAGTTTTGCCCAATTTCTGGCTAAACAAGTTGGTTTAGAAATTGCAGAAGAAAAGATAAGCCACCTTTCACCCTGCTCAGAAGTAACACCAATCTTGGTAAGGTATTATTGGAGGTTTAATAGATACAGAATTACACAAAACTTAAAATAAATGGATTAGATGACACCTGTAGGCTGCTTTTCAGTGAAGTTTGGGGCGCTGGCAGGACTGTTTTTAACACCATATTACCTAGTGCTTTGTTTAGTTTCGGCACTGTACCATGATTTAAATTGTATTAACATTTGATATTTAACTGCCAGTGTACATCTGCACACAATTCTCCCAATTCTAACATGCTGAAAGTGTTGAGAACCTTTGCAGAGCTCAAGAATATACAAACATATGCTACTATTTGTTCTTATACCCTTAAAAGCAAAGACAAATGAAAAGGCAGTACAAAGGGAAAAGAGGGAATAATAAAAATCATGTCCTAAACTGGAAGACATCCACCACGAGAACTCTCTTTGCTATTCAGCTTGAGTGTTCCAGCACAGAGTTTCATTGTCTCACTTCGAATTACTCATCTGAGTAGCAGCTCAAATGACTGCCCCCCCTCTTCAGCATTTCTCTGTTTTGCACGCCGGCAGGCTGTGCAAGTTTAGGTGGATCACACTGAAAACCCACAATAAAATCCAGAAATGAGACATTAAAGCATCTGGTCAGCCCACAGTCATGAGGCTTGGCACTCACAACAAATCCAGTGGGGGATATCTCAAAGATCCATGTTAGCTAATGCAGCACTCACGGACTGGACAGACAGTCCCGACATAGGCGATCTGGATTCACAGTTAAGACAATAGGTCTTTCCCCAGCTGTGCAACTGCTGATGAAAGTAACATTGTGCAATGATTTAATTGCCATCTTGCAGTGAGACTACTGAAGATGACCAAAATCCTGACATCTGGACATAAGAATAAATAATACTATGGTTGTTGTCGTCAGCATTACTCTCTTCTTTCTAGGCCAGCAACTCCAGCAGACAACATTAACGGCACATCTGCACGGATGTGCAGCCGAGGTGCAGCACACAGTTACTATCCAGCTCTCCGGCCAAGGGAACACTCAGCTCCTGCAGCACACAAACCACAGGACACCACACCTGAGTGGCACTGTCACGGAAAAATACTGGCAAGCATCTGACAGCAAAGCCTCCTTTCAATGTCACAGTATGCAGATGGCAGACACCCTGCAGGTGAGCATTTCCTACACAGTGGTACCTAAATTACCAGAAGAGAGGCAAATTTTTTACAATTCCTGTCACTCGAGGCAGTGCTCAGGCTGCCTAGGTAGAAGCCATCAACAGACTGTCTTATCCAAAAACACAGCCAACTGCTTTGCCACTGGCCTCCTTCCACATCCCTACTCCCCAGCAGGACGTGTCCAGCTACCCCCAGCTCCTCTTTTGCATGGCAGGTGGGTCCTGGCAGTTCAGTCTCTCAAAACTACCTCCACACTTCTGGTTTTCTCCAAATCCAGGTGGTGGTACTCCGCCTGGAAGACTGGACCCTCTTGGCTTCACTGTCTGTAAAAACCCTCCGTGCCTTCACTTCTCTGTTATCCGCGGCACGTTGGCCTGTTTTCAGTTGCTGTTTAATTGCTGCCATTCTGAAAACCATTTAGGGTTGTTTGGAAATGTATGCACTCGCCCTCACTGAAGTAAACTGAGATAAAATGGGATTCGTCAAAATCAAGACAGCTGGAAGGCAGAGATGGTGACTTGCATACCAGCAATTTACAGAGGCACTTAACCAAGTTGAGCACTGAATCTTGCCAGATTTCAGATGGCTAAAATCTGGTAATTACGAAGGGAAAGTGCTGAAGTCATTGCAAAGACTAGCTAGTCTGGCAAGATTCAGCCATGCTAAAAAGACTAGCAACTTTGTTCTTAGCTATAAGGAAAATCTTAGAGAGAGAGAAGCTCCATTTACAGTGAAATTTCTTTCTATTTCCTTTTCAGCATTACAGCAGAGTTAACTAAAGTTCCTTTAAGAACCATGGCTGCTCACCTGGACTGGTTTTAATAGCAAATACTTCTGACAAAGAAAACAAACACACACATGTTTAATGCAATCCCTCCCTAGAAATCTTACGCTGGCCATAAAGCTGATGCTGTGGATAGTCTTTCACTCCATTTAATGACAATTAAAAGCTACAGGCAGGTAAGACAGTTGCTTGATTTTTTTTTTTTTTTTTTTAAATGTTTCTAGCAGACCTCTGGCTTTTCTCTGAATCTCGAACTTAGTATCTGAGGATTCTTGTTTCTCTTGCTGAGTCACTCTGATATGAGATATTTGAACTCTGAATGAAGATGCATGACAGTTATTAGTGAATTTGGGTGGCAGTCCAACTGGTTAGCTCCAGCTAGGGCACACAAAAGTTCAATCTCTTCGGAAGAAAGAGAAGAGAGTGGGAGATACAGATTCTGCAGGAAATGCCCAGGAACAGCCCAGTCTCAGCATAGTATGTTTTACTTATATTTCAGTTATCATTAATGATGAAGATCAGAAGAGAATAAGCACAATTTTAAGACAATGCCTATTTGCCTTAACTCAGGAAGAATAAGATCTGATTCTGCCCTTGCCTGTTTTAATGTCTGCAGTCAGATCTAAACTATTTAGCACGTGAAAATTAGGAGAAACAAGTGCTAGAAACAGTCTCAAGACACAGTAGAGATGAAGTTCCCTGGGAATACACCTTTCAAAGAAAGATCAGTCAAGTGTCCCTTACCTTCTTTCTTACATGCTCCACCATCTAGATTCAAGCCCAACCACAAAGTCATTTCAGGTATTTTGATTTCAATTCAAAGAAAGAACAAGCCACTTTTGCCCAGAGGAAGCAACACAACCAGACTGTCCAAAGCGAACGAGCAGCGCTGCAGAAAGGACCCAGGAGTCTGGATGCAGCAATGAGCAGCTCTTAAAAGGCTCTGTGCCAGACTAGAAACTTTGGCTCCAAAAACCCCTTCATTTTATCGAGTCCATCAAGCGCTATTGAAAATAATCACTTCTGAGTGACAAGACTCAACTAACAAAACCTGCTCAAGAACACAACCAGGGTAAGTGTGTACCTGGATCCACGCAACAGTCATGATTTGTTTCCTAGTCAACAGTGGAAGCTACTGTTATCCACCGAACATGTACGGTGCTGAATCAGCTAAGCTGATGAGCGCATGGAAACAGCACGGTTACATGCTCAGGAGGTAGGAAGGCTGCGGAGGGGAGCGACAGCCCACACACAGCTTCAGCTCTGCCAGGTCTCTCCGGAGCACTCAAAAGGACTTCTCCTAAGGAGGTCATTTCTGCACTGAGCTTCTATCTCCAGGCATCTCTTCCAGCAACAGAGTTGTTCAAGATCACGAGGTTTTGTTTCCACCTAAGTGATGAAATCAGTATAACTTTGTGAAAGTACCTTTAGAGTACAAGAGCAGACTTTCCAGAAGTACTATAGCACCATGTACGGCAAAGGTCAGGCACTGAGACAGATGCAAACAATAGGAAGTAGATTAAAAACGTTGGTAAGACACTTTGATACCAAAGTGTTACAAAACAGAAGACTGACTAGATGGGCTGTGGAAAAGTTGCATAACAGATCTCCACAGTTCAGTAGCTTTCCTTTGCCTATGGCAAAAGGATAAGGCTCAAAATTAGTTCAGGATACGTAACCACCCACACAAACTAACACAGCAGCAGCTCAGCCTTCCTTCCTTTCAACTGCATGACTGAGTCCGGCCACATCACCTAGCAAATGGCTATCTGTCAACCATCTTACAAACTTAACTCAGACACCTAAAAGATTATCTGTTCAAAGTTGGCTAATAAGCAAATTAAGATTACTAATTCCATATGCTGCCATCATCTTATGGTTTCAACACCACAACTTTGTGGCTTGAATGAACACTGGGAAATCAAATGTCATCTTCCTGAAGCATCCCATCTGGAAATCTGAATCAGACACGAAGGAGAGGTGACAACTCAGCATTTCTGTGAAGTACGCGTTCACTGACGTCCCCGACGCGTGTTATGCAGACTTCTTCTGACCTCCTGCCAAGTTACAGTCTCCAAGCAATCACTGCAGCAGCACGGGGGACTTCTGGGGTCATCCAGCAAGTTCACTCCTCATTTTCACCTGGAAGTATTTGCTTCAGGATTGTTAAGAGAGAGGTATGGATATTAGGTGTAGCAGTCAACGGTAGAGCGAAAAGATCCAGCAGAAATCATCTGAGATTTCATTAAAGTTGCCACAGTTCTAAGTTTGTATAAAAGGGGGCGGGGGGGGGGGGGTTTAGAGAATCAGGTCTCTTACCTTACCAATGTATTTTATTCCAATGACTCTAAACCTCCATAACTGCTGAAAGTCAGATAAACTTTGATCATCATCAAATGTGAACAGCAATTTGAATGTCAAAAGAACTACTGCATTATAGTATTTTAAACAGGCATTTCAGGATTTTAACACAGACGGTCTTCCCAACATATGAGACCCATTCCACTGAAGCAACAGCTCTGCATACAACCAAATATTCGTAGAGGTGCAAGCGTGCTGGAACGCACCCTGAGCGCCTCCAGAATTATGCTGGGCTTTGTTGTGAACAACCCCTGAAGCCACTTCCCTAGCATACATCTCCATGGGTCCATTCTAAAGACTGCCCTGATCTTGAGCTACATCCCTATCTCGGAACAGAAATAATAATAAGAAAAAAAAATCAGAACAGTACAATCTCCAAGAACAATCAAAATAGAAGAAAAAAGTAAGATGAAATACATAGTAGCAAAGGTGCAGGATAACGGTGACTTGTAATGTATTCACACCCAGGTGGCTGCAGTGTACCCTGCAGGATGGAGCTGGTCCATACCCCTTAGAGAAGTACCTCATGCTCAGGAGGGCTGTGACAGAGAAGCCCAGCACACATCTACTGCAGACACGGGCTCCTGCCTCTTGGCTCACAGTCCCCCGTCCCATCCCACCCCCCCATCTGCGCTCAGTCAGCGCCGCCTGCCAAGAAGGACAAAGCTGATGATGAGAGAAAGGGGAAAAATCAAATTTGCAAAAGTACTAAATATATAAATCTTTTTGGGCAAGGTGAACGTGGGAAAAATTCTTCAGGAGGGGTGTTACATTTAGCAAGTTTTGCCAGATTATTACTCTTGTAATGCAAACGGGAGAAACAGCAAGACCATGTTTCCTTATAATGACTCGCCTCCTTTATCACGGATCTCTGAAGCACCAAGTAATTTAGTAGTTGCTATGGAAACTGCTAGTTTTATTGAACAGCCCTCAAAGGGTCAAGAGGTACCATCAAACTGGCCAATTGTAAATCATTTCCCTGCTAAACATCTGCTTCATTTTAGTTGCCCTATCAATTCGCTGTTTTGTTGTTAGAACAGTATTTGGACTGACTCCAGAATAGGTGTCATTCTTCAGTGGGGCTGCAGCAGGTAAGTCCAAAAATAGCAATTTTCACGTTCTAGTACACTGTAAAGTCATTCATACAGAGGAGCCACACAGAGTGGCTAAGGGACTGTGGACTATTCCTTCTCCCACACATCAGCACTGACCTGAGACAGTGGGAACTAGCATGAAGAGTTAGTTTTCACTGTGATCCCCAGAGGTTTCACACTGCTGCTTACACAAGCCATGAAATGAATAACCTACCAGACTGATCCACTTGTGCCTTCAGAGAAGGGATGAAATAGAGAGTAGGAGTGCCCATCCCAGTGCTCAGCTTCTTAACCCTGAGATGGCACCGTCTCCCTTGCTAGCATGGGTCTGTGCTCTAGGAACACAAAACATCACCTTGCCTGCACTGGACTACCAGAAAACAACGTAATCTACCTTCCTTTAGTCATGACACAGAAATTAACACCTGAAATTACAAACACCAGGTAGCAGCATCTTTTTCTACAGGCAAGGAGAACAGCAAGAGTACTAGCTGCATTTCCAACTTCACTACTGAACTCACTAGATTTGTTTCAGTCTCACAAAAGCGCCTTGCTTCCCAAATTCCTTATTAGCCCCATTTCTTGAATGGGTGTCTATTGTAAACCCGAAAGCATCAGCAAAAAGTTACAAGAGTGTAGGAGCAAGGTTTCTTCTGTGGAGGACGCAAACAGCTTTTCAGTGCAGAGGCACTCCCTGCTTCTTTTCCATGGACAGAAAACTGCCCTAGGCACCATCACCTGGAAATCCTTATTCCAACATCTTGTACCTTCAAGCTACAACTGTACTTAATTCAAATAACTGGGGTGGGCAGGAGAGAACATTTTATTACAGAACATACCTGAATTTAAGAGGCTGCACGCTCTTTAATGACAACCATACCCAAGCTCTTTGCCCAGGGCAAGCCAGTAAAGAGCAAGCTCCGTTCCTTCCCCACACGTTCTCTCCATTCTTCATTTGGCTGAAAATATCCAAGTGATGACGAAGAAAGCAAAAGCTACGTCTGTGTAGACAAGTTCTGGTCTTTCTCACATATCCTGTGAACTCCATTACTTCTGTAAAGTCCTGGCTAGGAAGAAAATATTCTAAACTCTGAGGCATTTGGCATGCCTTGGTATGGAGAATCCAGCCCTTATTCAGACTTTCCATCCCAAGGAACCCCAGGAGAAATGAAGACATTTCTCTGTACATCCACAGGAAAAATTTCCCCTTCGTCAGGTGGTGAGTTCATAATATTAATGTTCATTCTCTTTTCTAAAATTATCCATGCACTAAAACTTCCACACACCGCAACACAGCACATCCTGAGCACTGCTCTGTTGGGACACGCTCAGAGAAAGAAGACCTGGAATGAGCTCTTTGTAATGGCTGATGCCGCAGCCTTGAGCGGGGCTGGTGAGGACTAGTGCCTCTCACAACACTGGGGCTTTCCTGCTTGCAGGGCCTAAGTTTGGACTCCTGAGAAAATTATCAGTGGATGAGTCTGTTCAGATCAGGCCTCTATCGCTAAGTGTGCACACTCAAATTCTTGTGTTATCATACTCTTATTTAAGACTTGCAACCACAGTCTGGAGTCTCTTCGGAAAGCAGATCCCCTGGTGACTTGTCTGACATTCTTGAAAAAAACCTCTCTACCCAATAAAGAGTAACAATTTTAACTAACAGGAGTCTCACAACTGTTCTGTCCCTTGAAGACAGTAAGTTGCCTGCACAGCTCAAGGGCATGACACGTGCCCTACGCACATCTTTTCTCTTCTGTGACTGGCACCACGTCACTCCCAGTCTGCAACAAACATCATCAGCTAACCCCTGGAACATGCAACAGCGCAAGGGACGGGCTCGAGTACAGAGTGCACGGCTGGAAGTTTCTTAGCAAGAAGGGACAAAGTACATGCTTGGTTCTTTCTATTAACAAATGGCCTCTTCCCAGAACAAGGGGCCTCATGGCAGGTGGAGGAGGGAGCAAAACTTAGGTCAAGTGAGAGAAGTCCAAAAGGTGCAGAGGGTGAAGGAAGGGGCTGTCTTCTCAGAGTTGCTCATAATGCTAGGACTGTACAGAAACTGCAAATCATGCAAATACAGCTACAAACACACTAAAACCAGAGGAACATTCATGTGTCGTAATCACCTACAGCTAACAGGAATTCATTACATCTGGACTCTGATGCGGGCAGGTGCCAGGTGGTAGAAAAGCTTCCCAACATACAAATATGGTGGGACATGGCTGGCAAAGAGAGGTCACGTACCTCCAGAGGCACGGACTGGGGAACACTGAAGGAGAAAGCTAAGCGCCACATTCCTGAGGGCCAAAGCCACGCCAGAGGACAGTAAGTCCCAGTTCACTGAAGCTGCTCAACAGCAGAATGACCTCAAGTGTTAATTCTCTCCCAACTAACAGACACAGCAACTGCCCCTACAAAACCAACGGCATGAGGTTTTCTGTACCGAGGATCCATTTGGCATTCAGCAACTAAACACCTCGCGGTAACGACCAGTGCAGAACCAGCTCTTGCTTCAACAGGGAGTCCCTCAGGACAGGCACAAACCAAGCAGGCCCTCAAGTGCAAGGCACACACCACCTGCGGAGACCTTGTCAGCAGTGCTCCTGAGGATAAACACTTCATTAACTACTTCTTGCAACTTCCTCTTCCACTGCCCTCTACTTTGGCATTTCCACAGGAGATTTCCTGAAAAACAGTATATTGCTGTTTCACTGCGGCATTCTTGCAGGATAAATGCAGCCATGGTGAAAACTAAAATGTACCTCTAGGGAAGGAGAAAGTTAATAATAATTACAGTTTGCTGAGGAAATCTCCAGACAATAGGGATGGCTGTGGCTTCTTCACTTTATGTGAATTATAAGAATTCGAATAACCTTGGGCAAGAGGTTTAAGACAATAAGCAACAGGAAAATTTCCTCCACAAGGTACCAAGAAAAAGCCACAAGAACAAACTGCAGAAAGCACCGTCTGCTGCTTGCCACCAGCCTGCAGCTCCATCAGGGTGCCAGGAGGTGAACAACCAGGCTTAGTGAATAATTGAAGACATAATAATGAAACTTAAGAATGTCAGAGACATAATATAGTTTTGTAGGTTTCATCACAAAGCCTTTGAATTCCCAAACAAGACACACTGAATAATTTATCCCTCTGTCAATACTAGGTCAGCAGCTGTTCACTCATAGCTAACGATGGTCCAACATGCTTCAAGACACTTGAACGGGTCTGACAGATTAATGAGCAGGGTCCAGAGGGAAGAGGTGATGCAAACTCAACCCATTCACCCTTCCAAACACTAAGCTCAGGCCCCACAGGTTCTGAACCTGCTCTAATGCCACCCAACACCACCTCGTCCCGGTGCTGCTCCTCAGCAGCAAGAGAGAAGGAAGCTAACCTAGGCTGGGCTGGCTCCAGGCTGGCATTTACCACCCCATCACCCAGCCCCCTGCTCATCCAATTTGAACCCAGAGGCTCACCCTAGTTTACAGCACCCTACCAGTTGCATCAGCCACTGCATGGGGCGGGGGAGGCAGGGAACCAAGCCAAAGGAGTCAGCCCCTAACAGAGACACTCATCCCAGGAACCTGACTTAAATAGGAAGGTAAGTATATTTGGGGAAAAATAAACCTGACTGACAGTAGGAACTACAAATCTGCTTCTTTTAATTTGGAATACTCCCTGTGGGCTCCTGGCTTCACAGAGCAGTGTCTGCTGTCCCGTAGCTGAGCCCATCCTTCAGCTGCATGCTGACACGAGCTGCCTCTGCAGAACTGCTCCATGAGGCAACAGAACAAACCTTTCGCAGACCCACTGTGTTCACACGCCAAGTGCTGCCAAACAGAAACACTGCATACGGTGTTGCGGCCTGATGGACAAAAAATTGTGAGAACAAACGCATGCACGCAGTTTTATTAGAATTCCACATCAGTTTCCCAGTTCTGCTGCAACTGCCTGAAGTACAACGTTTGCAGCTCTCGCAAAGAGGCCCACTTTATTTAATTACACACGTTCTTCCCAGCATCCAAAATGAACAACAGCAGAAAAACCGTTACTGTCTGTGGTATCTAGAAGTCCCCAGTCATAGCTCTATGACATTAAATACTACACACTCAGCAGAACTGGCAGTGTCCAGCACAGCAGAACTCGGTACGTAATTGTATGTGAAAAAACGGGTAGTATACCAAGTCAAGAATACAGTGTGAATGAGGACAGAGACCCCATTGAAATATTAATTCTAGTACGACGAACACTGCACAGCCTTTGTCTAGCCATCACCTGGAACTTGCCAGGTATTTACGTGCACTCAGATTTTAACAGCTGATTTTATTGGTTTAGTTCTAATTTTTTCAGGTTTTTAGCATTCACTGATGGGCAGTCACACATGCAGCAAACCATAGCTGGTCTGTTTAACCAATAACTGTATGGCAGCAGGTACAAATCCCTGTATTTCCACGGGAAAGCCCACAATTACCATACCAAACCACCCATGATAGGATCAAAGGGCACAGCTCAATCTGTCCTGGAAATCTGCTTTCGATAATATGAATACACAGGCACCTAACACACACAACAAAGCTTGCAGGATTTAAGTCAATTCTCAACCGCCAAGGACTTATCCGCATATAACAGTCCTGAAGCAGCGCCCATCAATACCAACTGACCTGGTGGCATAAGTAATTACCTCCTAGTTCATCCTTTAAATGACAGAAGAATTCTTCTCAGCTGAGCTATTCCCCTGAGCATCTCTCTGGGAGGAAAGAGCAGCGTATCAGAAGCAGAGCTGTGTGCTTATAGCTTTCCCTACAAAAAAGGCAAGCATTCACTAATGAATTCCCCTTTTCACCTACGCTTGCTTACATTAGTTTTGTAAAGTATCAGATTATTTGAGGGAAAAAAGTAAAATGTAATAGAACTACACTGTGCACAAGTTATTTTGTCTTTGATGATAATAAATGCTTTCTATTGTTTCTCTTAAAAATCTCGATCATTTACATGAAAAAAATCTAGAGATTTGCAGTAACTTTCGTAAGGTGGTAGTTATGTCCATTCGTTTGTAAGTTAACAACAAATTCTTCCATATGACACCTCTTGATCTGCTGTGCTAACTGATAATCACTGATTCTGCACCATCTTTTAGCAGAAGCTCCTTTTCTTTCTCAAAACTTGACACATTCAGAATGCTTTCACAGACCTCGCACGCAGCCCAGCTCTGCTATCTGCTGCTAAACAAAAAGCAACTGAACACGGCCACACCGCAGAACACAGTCATGCTGCAAAGGATTCTAATTCATATCTAGGAGTAATTCTTGGTAGCTTCACTTCAATAAGGTGAGTTACACACCAAGTTCTGTACTTATCACTGCTTTAAGATCTGGCTCCCAGTTACCGTATGAGGTCTGTAAGCTGCATGCACGATCTGACCAACAACACTCAACAATCACATTATTTATGATCATCAAAATAGTTACAGTAATGCTGAGGAAAGCATCAAGTGCCCAAACACCTACAGCTGGAGAGTAACCAGAATTCACTGTTTGTGAAGAGAAGCCAAAACCCTTGCTGTACATGGGGAACGTCCACATGCACTCTGAACAGTCCTGGAGCGATCGGCACTCAGTTCAAAGGTTCCTAGATGCCATCACTGATAGACTGGGACTGTGCCCCGGTAATCTTCAGTAACTCAATACAGAGAAGACTGAAACAATGCCTGGGTGCTAAAAAGGGAGATGAAACGTTTTTAAAAGAAATGTAAAGTGAGAATTAAGAGTCTGGAAAGATTTGGTCACTTAAATGACAACGTGTCAGACAAAGGCAAAAGACAACGAATGAAGAAATCAAATTTGCTTAAGTGTGCACGTGTGTGTGCTCATGCATATGTAACAGAAAAAGACAGCGAGCCACAGATCAAACATGCTAACATTCTATCAACATCAGAAAAACTCAGCTTTGTGTTAGTGGGCGTACACCAGTATAGAAACAGAGATGTAAGGAAAGGTGTAATTGCCACAATTGCACCAGGGTCCCTATACTGTCCTGCAGCAGCTTTTTCTGCAGATCAGTTCAGCAGTCTTTCATTTAATTCTTGCATAATGAAGTGAAAAACAAGAATATAATCCTTTAGACCTTTGTTAAATACTTCAGTAAGTAATTCCAAGATTTCACTCTTCATATGGCAATCTTTCAAGGCATCCACTCTTTCTCATCACACATCTTCAAATGTACTTCTCATGGCACCCTGTGCCAACAAGGAATTCACTAAGCAAGATCACAACCACCATACTGGGTCTGACAAAAGGTCCATCCAGACCTGTATGTGCTTCTGGCAGCAGCCAGCAGTGGATACCATGGGAGGAACAGGGCAAGCATGCAGTGACTGTCCTCAAAGCACTTCCCCACACTCCTCCCGTTTGTGACTCAGTACAACCTGGAAATGAGAACATGCACTATATTATTTCTTTCCGGTATTTTTATCTCTTTTTGAAGTTTTACTGCTGTATGTTTCTTCTGTGGCACAGCTGTCCACACCTGTATGCTACAACAGCTTCTGGACATTAAGGGTGTACCGATGATGCCCAGGAACTCGAGGGAGATTGAAAGCCAACAGTTTCTCCGAGATGAGCGTTACTTTAAACACAGGCATAGCAAGACCCTACCTCAGTAATTGGAGACATCTCTCTGTCACATTAGGCAACCAGATTTCACAATCAGGGACTCAGACAACCAAGCAAGTGTTAAGCACAGGAAAAACCATGTGATTTGCTTGCTAGACGGTAGTGTTGGATCTCACAGACTACTGGCTTGATGTGATCTTGGCAAAGTCACTTCCTTCTGTATTGCAGCTGAGCAGATCTGCAGAGAAGAATACCTACCATTCTTTGCAAATAATGCAAGACCCATGTGTAAGGAAATGCTTTAAGTGCTGTTAAGCGGGAGACAGGAGTCTCATCATGGCTCGGGGCATTAGGTAGGAGAGTTCCGCAGAGGTACATTCTTCATTTAACCAGACAATAAATATGTGAAAGCTAAAAACTCTTCTCTTAATTGAAAAATGAAACAATTAGGAAGTGCCTTTTTCTGGGAGCATGCTGCTTCCACTGCAGCATGACAGCGGTTATTTTGAACTTATTACTTTGACTGGATTCAGCTGTAAGTAATTAAATTTAGTATAAAAGCCTGATCTATAAATGGAACCTACAAAAGCAATTACCATAGCTTCCATTAGATCAGTAAGCAATGGCAGCTCTGTTTGATGTAAACCGAAAGGAACACTATTTATACTGCATGAGAAATCACAGTAACTCACTCCCCTTGCAGAGATTTGCTTTGAAAATTACAGTCTTCAGTGAAGAGAGTCACAGGTTATAAATTTCAGCCATGCTCTGCTCCTTCCAGTTTAACAGCCTCATGGACAAAAAAGACAATCGTATCATACGATTCAAAGGGACTATTTTGGCTCCTGGTCTGCACTCAGAAACCAGACGAAGGAAAAGCTAAATTAAACATGCAAGAGATGGGGTGACTAAGCATCAAGTTTTTTTTTTTAATATATTTTTACACATGCTTTTGCTCCTGTTGGAATCTAGACTATGCAGAAGCTGATGGACCTGTGAACCAGTTGGTACCTCTCAGCCCAGACTCAGAGAATACACGTTTTCTCTTCTCAAACCACCACTGTAGAAGTCGACTTGAAGCAGCAATTTTGGAATGGAAAAGAAATGAAACAAAACCACCAAAGAAACCAAACTACTAGCAAGGATACTGGGAAGCACAGCCTTCTGGTTCCACCTAAGGATACCAGGAAGAACATGCAAGTAAAAATTAGTAATCTGACAAAAACACCTACCCCAAACACACCAGCAAGTTGCAAATGCAAAATTATGTGCGGTAGCCAGAGCAGACAGCATATCCTAGAGTTAAGACTACATTTTCCATTACATAATCCCCATTTTCTGCCACTTACAAAATTTTGCCAAACTGACACAGTTGAAATTTCCCGTACTGGTTATCCACATGAGACTAATTACCTAAAAAAGTGCTAAATGGTACAGCCATTCCTCTGAGCAGGATTGTGGGGAATTTTTTTTCGAGTTTAAAAAAAAATCTTAAACCTCCAGCTATTTATTTTGCCTCTGTCTCCTCCAAAATTTGGAACCAGAATCTAAAATAAGCAAGGATGTCAAAAATAAATTTGGCCAACCTGCAGATCTTATACTCAGGAGAGTCTTGGTACAGTTCAGCAGTTACCTAACCATCCAAGTCCCTTATAGGTATTTTTTCACCTCAATGCTGCAAGATGTACAACTTCCCCTACACTGACTCCTTCCGCACAGAGGCACTGAGACACTCAGTGCAAGCAGAATAACCAAGGAGGATCCGTACTGCTCCACTATCAGCCAAGAGCCACAGAACGTCCTCCCAAGATGCCTGCCTTTGTCCCTCCCGCTGCCAACCCACAGAACATGATAAAATAAAAGCTGCAGCCAACAACTACTCCTTCAGCCCATGTGGCACAATCCCCGCTACGGACCTCGTAATTGCTAATATTTCTGAAAAACCATGCTTTCACATAATGAGGTTGGCGTGGGGGGGAGCAGGGGGCGGATGTTGTTTCATTTTGCCTTTTTTATTTTTTTTTTTTAAAAACATCTTTTGAGTTACACTAACAAAATAAATTGAAACAATACTAAAGTACTAATTATTGGTTAAATCAAATTCGAAGTGTAAAAAGTGGCAAAAATGAAGGTGTGCAGGCAATCAGAATTCAGGCCTTCTGTGTATACGTTTTCTCTTTCCCTAGTAATATAAACACATCCCCTTCCCCCAGCCAACTGTAAAAAAAACCAACAAAAAACACACCATCCAAAACATCCCAACAAACAACTATAAATAAACTCTGGCATTTCCTATTATGTGAAGGGCTGTTTGACCTTCAGGTTTTACATGCTCCTCAGTTTGTTTTCAACTCCCTTCTATCAAACCTGCTAGTCTTTCTTTTACTCTTGAGTCAGATTTTAGGCACATCACGCTTCATATCTTATCCAGCATAGACTACGTAATCCAAGTTGAACAAGTAACAAAACAGGATGTTCCTTTAGCATAATAAATACAAACTTTTGCTCGTCGCCTCCTCCCTCACGGGAAATTCCAGGCTTTAGTGTCCATTACACATACAACACACAGATGAACAAAAAAACAGAGGCAGAGAAACTGTAGCAATTTCCCACTCTCAGGAAGATGTCAGGACCCTATCTTTGTGCACCCACCCACCCATGAGCTGTGTACTCACAGGTGTGTTTATATTGCATGCTGCAGGTAGCAAGCGCTTGTTCTTTCTGGTCTGTAAGCTGGAAAAAACCTAAACAACCACAACTGCAAAGCACCAAGACCAAACTAACAGAGTCCGTATTTCTGCTAGGCTTATTTCCATCAGAGACCGCAGGCAGGATGAGCCCGTCCCTGCCTGCAGGACCTACCAGGGCACTGGTGCCACCAGAGAGCACGGTGAACCGTGCTTATATACCCTGCACGCTGCAGCACAAAGAGCCAGTTCTAGACACTGCAGTCTGCCTGTGACGTCTCCTTTTCCCCTCCATCTTCCACCTTTCTGCACAGGCAAATACTGGAAGTGCAGCACTGCCTCATGCAGGAGAAACAGCTTAAACGTGCTCCCTCTTGTCAAGAAGATGAAGAGCCCGTGTGTTGCTGGAAGTCAGATCTGCCACGTGCTTATCAAATTTGAATCCCCAGCTGGAATTGCAAGCCAAGGACCCAGGTAGCAGAAGGTCATTGCAGTAAACTCCTCTGTGCTCAGATACTGGCATCGCCATCAATATTACAATGATCACCTTCATGATACTGGCAAGGATAACAACCTACTCTTCTTTATTGCACTTCCTTTTACTTCACAGAAGAAAGTGGAAACAATAGTTTGTTAGCAAGTACAATGTGATTAACAGAGTAATAAAGATGAGAACCATTGCACGTTGTAAAATCTTTGCTTGGTTTTAAAGGAGTTCTTTGACTAGTAATGACATTGCGCAATGAGGTCTGCAGCAGCATGGCAGCATTAGAAATGCTTCACTGCCACAAGATACTTCTCAACCGTTATATTCAGGAATGCACAATTCTGCAAGCTTTTCCTGATCAACCTCTGTGCATAAAAATACGGGGAAGACACAGGATCTGTGAGGAATGAACACAGAACCCCACAGACTGAAAATAATATAGAGTTGCTATAAATATCTTATAGGACATTCATTATCAGATGTTCTAATTTTATATGTAACACAAAAATTATAACTATCATTTGATAAGAAAAGTGCTAGAGTCATTCCTCACTGGGACTGAATACACAGATTCTGCACGTTTATGCTACTGTGGAAAAATTGCAAACACATAGCCAATCTCTGAAAAGTGGGCCATATGACAGTTTTCACACAGAGAGTCTGCAATCAGAAAGTAAGTCAAACGTACATTAGTAGATCAGGAAATCCTCTAACAGTTTTTTCAGGACAACTACTTTGAACATGGAGCCTCTTAAGCCTGATTAGGACANAACAAACAAACAAACAAACCCCAAACACCAACCACCAAACAAACCGAAAAAACCCCAAAAACCACCCACCAAAAGCCACCCAAAACTTTCAACAGAAAACCTGAAAAATGTACTGTCTGGAAAAACCTGCTCACGATGAGAAGACTCCTTCTTGCTAGCCAAACATCAACTGCTGTCCTACATTAATATCAGCAAATACCAATTCAGTTACTGGGCAGACTTCTCACACAACAGATCTTCCTTTGGGGAGATGGAAAGCTTAGAAAAGAGTCGTATCAAAGAACGATGTTGACATGTAATTTTCTGACTGTGCATTTCATAAACAACTGGGAGATTTGGTATAGTAATCCAGTGGAAAAGCAGCCAACAGCCACTGCATCCTCAACAAGAACATCTGCTCTATACACAGCAGACACAGTAGTCTCCCAACAGCAGACATTTTCATGCCATACACAGCATTTTAACCCTGCAGCCTCTTATGACTAATCTATCCTAGATGGGGATGCAGTAGTTAGAGATTTGAGTAGCTCTAAATGTTTGTTCCTTCAGTAATACAGTCTCATTTAAAAAAATGAAAAAGTAATTCAGCAGGGTCTGAAGGTTTAAATTTTAATCATCTCCCCTTTGCCCTTTCACACAACTGTTCCCAAAGGAAATTCTGCTTCAAAGCATCGCTATTTCAGGCCCCTGAATCAATAAGCCTCTGCTCTGAAATACACAATAGCAAGGCAATACACTATCCCCATTGCTTTTAGATACACATGTCCCTATCCTACACGTATACGTTGATCCCCTTTTACACACACAAGCACTCCTTACATAGCCTGCTATGTGCTCCCTTCACATCAGATGCATGCCCGACTTGCCTCTTCATTCCCGAGGCTCCTCCTGGCTACTGCTGGACCACGTACGAGCTGAGCGCAGGCTGCTTGAGGGCAGGTGATGGAGCAGACCTAACTGTGGCTGCCTGTCAGCCTGCAAAAGCCACAGGATATCTGGGCTGTGCAGGTGAGGATGACCACTGGGAAGATTTAGGCATTGGCTGGGTGAGGAGAAGTTAGGAGGCCCAGAGGTGAAAGCGACCTGCACTACTCATTGGCCAGAAGACAAAGGATTATACAACACAAGGACAAGGACTGGACAAGTTCATGGAGGAGCAACACCGTGGGCATGCCAACAGCAAGCCTGGGGCCCTCTCCGCACAGGCGGGCAGCAGGCGAACTTCTAAAGCAACTCTGGGATTTCAGAACTTGAAGTAACACCAAAGGGGAGTCATTTGTAAGCCAAGTTTTCTGGCTTTATTTGCTACGCCCTGCCTTGCAGGGCTGGTGGTGTGGTTTAACCCCAGAGGGCAGCTCAGCCCACCCAGCTGCTCGCCTACTTCTGCAAATAGAAGTAAGCATTATGAGAAGGCCCTGACACCTCACGCTGGTCTGAACACATGCATACATGGGCTCACGCGCCTGGAACTGCAGTTTGGTAATAATCAGCTCACTGTTTCACTGAACTCCTCATAGGTTTAATCCTGTCTTACCAGTCACATGAAACATACTTGTCCGGAGCAGTTATAATCTCCTCAAACTGGAGATTTATTATTCCCAGCTAGACAGGAAAAAAATCAGAGTGCTACGACAGTTTATACTGGCAAAGATATGCTAGAATAATGTAAAAGATTTGCTTTAAATGAACAATGGGGTAGAAAATGCAGAGTTACCGATGGCACACAACCCTGCTCCCAGGCTTTGGTACTATAACCAGCTGGGAAAGAAAACTTTCAAACCAGCCCAAAAGACCCCATACAGCCACCACTTCAGTTAAAATAGGTCTTAGCTTGAAGGCAAAGATTCAGCTGGAATTTAAGTCTGGAATTTCCAAAATGTGTTTT
This sequence comes from Fregata magnificens, assembly GCA_013389945.1. Lineage (NCBI taxonomy): Eukaryota > Metazoa > Chordata > Aves > Suliformes > Fregatidae > Fregata > Fregata magnificens. Next base: position 42,481 of record WAAD01041898.1, on the reverse strand, counting down.
GATTTATTAAGATATTATTAACATCAGTAGAAAAGATAACCAATCAGCTCATACAGAAGCCCAGACTCATTTAAAGGTTGTTAACAAAGTGATTCAGCAGGAGAGGTATGAATGTAACTGCCATGAGATGCAAAAGCACGGGATGCTTAGCAAAACGCATACTTTTAAAGCAGTGTCCTGGAAACATCATCTAAAATATCACTAATTCCTTCAATTGCTAATTCTGAAAGTAAAGTCCTAGATCCCACTTTAATATCTAGGCTATAGTCCAAACTTGTGAATCAAAGCAACACAACTGCTGACCCTGTGCAGTACTTATCTTTTGAAATCCCAGATGACTGCAGAAGGATGAATGGTACAGACAGGTGACCTCCATCAGCCTGATTATATTAATCCTGATGAAAAGGCCAGGAAAGACCTGCTTCTCACAGTGTCCTACCTGCTGCTCTGTTCAGCAAGTTCCACCTAAATCAGATGCTAGACCTTGTAGACACGGCCACCAAGGCCAAAGATTCGTACAACCATAGAGTCATTTTTGCACCAATCTTGGCTTTATACTTCTACCTCTATCTGGAACCGTTTACGGGTGTTCATCAGTAAATTAAAAGGCAGTAACTTAAGTCATTGGATTTATAGCAAGACAATTAAAATACCCTAACTTATCTTACTGTTGGGAAATTTCCCTATTCTAATGGCTGTTTCCCCCTTGCTAATGTAATCCCACTCCCCCCACCATCCCACCCTGAATAATCTCTCCCCGACCCTTCCCTGTTTATACATGTTCAGTAATCACAGACTTTCATGTTCCCCGTTCACTGTCAGTTATCCAAACGATACAAATTTAGCCCCTTTGATCTTTCCTCACACATCAGTCCCTCCAGGCCCCTAATCACTTTTTTCACTCTTCTCTGAACTCCCTCCAGTAATGATGTGATTCTAATCCTCTGAAAGGAGAGGCTTTTGGCTTCAGTTCTTCGCACAGATGCGAACAAACTAATTGAGAGAGACTTCACAAGCTCTGTACATAGTACTGTCACCAGCCGCCAAGCATTAAACCATGACACTGAAACAAAGATGGAATTGTCTCATGAACACTAGAGATGCCAGAAGCCGAAAGAAAACACAATGAAAATTAAAACGATGAGCTGATCAGCACTTTATACAGCCATCAGGACTTTGTGTGAGTAAAAACCACATTTAGGAGACAGGCACAGTTGTCTGCTGGATGCTTTGAAGAAGCAAGGGTGACAGTCCCAGGATCTTACAAAACTGCAGTTCACGTAGCAGCTTCATGAAAAATACACCAGGTAAACGGTGTACAGAGTAAGCACTGGGGTTTTGCCCACAGAGCCTGAGAGTTGTTTAAAAATTACCACATGCCATCTTGCAGCGGCTGCATTTCAGTGGCAAGTGATACGAACCCTGCTTGTACCGATAAAGTGCTTGGCAGCCCAGCAAAGGAGGGGATACTATTAATGCTTCCACCAAAGACCTCAGCACAAGGGCGTCCAGAGGCTAGGCATGATCTATCAGTGCCATAATTCAAGTCCAGTTTTGAAGAGTTTCCAAATTTACAGATTTCTTGTTAATTGAGCCACACTCAAAAAGAACACACATATATATATTTACAATAGGGTAGCTGACAAAAACCATGTATTAGCATATACTAGCTGGTACAGCTGAGCAAGAAGGATGCCTACTGCTTCCTTTCTAAAGACACCTCTTGTATATTGACCTAGATAGAACACAAACACAAGGCACAAGTAGCAAGTATAACATAACCATGAAGAAAAGAAACTAGAGATGCTATACACACATCTTGGTAAAGTCAGTTCAATAAAATCTAAAAGACAGTTAAGTAACAAGCTCTAACTTCACCCGTTACAGTTTGGAANACAGAATTAAATAAATCTTTCCCCAAAACCCAGCAACCTAATTTTTAAAATTTATTTCCCTGATACCTATTTCTGACTTTCGTGTTTTAAAAGCTTTTTTCGTAAAACTTCAAATATTATTAAAATATTGCTTTAATTAGTAGTTCACTGGCTGATTGCAGTCAGTAGCACATCTTCATGTTGTAAGAAGATCTTTAGGTTTTTTGCAGTTTTCCTCCTTTTATGATGAGTTTCTTCCTCTACCATGTACAAGACAAATGGAGGGGATCTGGAGACAACTTCCTTGTACAAATTAAGAACAAATTTATGTTCCATATGCTACTTTCACACGCTTTCACTACAACCACACTGCAGCAATGGTAACACAGCTCCAGCTCCTGCCTTTCCCCTCAACCTGAGGCAGACAAAAGCAGGGACACAAGCTTCCCAGCCGCCCCAGCCAATCTTGTGTTTTGTTACAGTCCCCCCTCAGCTTTAGCAGGTAGCTGCAAAGGAGGTGGAGGAATAACATCAAACACGCTGCACAGGCAAATGTGGGATGTGGAGTAAAAGCAGTGAAATGCATTAAACACCAGAACCAGCTGAAGCCGTGGCTCCTTTTGTCTCTCTTCAGCACAACTCATCTCAAGACCAGAACAAAGCAGCAGGATATAAGCACTGATCGTTTCAGAGAGGTGATTATACTAGCTCCAGTACCCACGAGACCTAAGGCTACTAATCAGAAGTTAATCCTGATGCAGGGAATCTCATGGTAAGGAAAGACCCTGTATAGAAACCAGCAGGTATATTAGGGACACCACATAGTTTAGTCAGGCTACAAAGACATTTAAGCCCACCTGAAGGGCAGAAGGGCATGAAGCTTGCCTCATTTCAGTACCGGGCTGCCTAGCTGAGGTTAATACTCACAGCAGAGACAGGAATAATTTCCCATAGCCAAATTCAAATGTACAAATGACTAACGAATTGAGAGGCATTACAGCACATGTCCAGGTAACACAAGGCACACTTTAATGTCATGAAGAGTTCAACAGCAAGGTATTCCTGCTCTCCTGCCTCATGGGGAACTGATCCCAGTCACACAAACACAAATACACACAAGCACATGCACAAAATCTGTGTCTGGGTCACTGACTTCATCAACAGTACAGCTCCACAAATGTGTGCTGGCCCTTCTGGCATGGAAACCATCCTGGAGAAATGAATACCCTACAAGAGCGCTAGCAGAATATACCTGCTTATTCTGAAACTATAGTCTGCAAGGAAGCCTGCATTTTCAGAGCACGCTTCGTGGCTTTATTTAAGTACTGACTAGGGCAGACTATTCCAAACATGATGCGCATCATGACAGGTATCTGACCACTGAACAGGTCTCCATATTGCACAAGAGCACCAAAGTCTGTTTGCTACGTGCCAGTACAAAACACAAGACAACTCTAAGCCATCAAACGAAGGACTCTTAACTTTCCTCAGTATTTCTGCTTTGACTTAAGGATTCTTCCAACTATTGTACATTAATCTCTCCCTGATTAGAAATTCACCAGCACTGGTCCCACATCCGTTTGAACTACAGCAAAATCTACATTCTCCCTATTCTTATCACCACCAGATAATTCGCCACTAAACCATTCTAAACCTCTCAGTATATCTCACGTCTACGTGGAAGTGTGTTCAGTTGGTGTCCAAGCATTTCAGTGTCCCCAAATATCAGATCTGCAAATTAGTTCAATTGTCTCATCACAGTCATGCTAAATATAGCTTACCTGCAGCTTTCAGAAATTCCTCAGAATCAGCACCTGCAGAGGCAATACTGGAGACTGCGGACTGGCTACCCAAAGGCATTGCAGGTAAAATAGCATATGGCATTGCTACCAAGATTTCAGAACTAGACAGTGATAGCTTTAAGACTCCATCTGCTTCATCAGAAAGGACACAATGAACCATCCATGCTTCACGCAGCCCAGCCAATACCCAGCTCGCGGTTAGGTAACCCATGGCTGGTTAACTAATACAGCCTAATCACAGGCCCTGTACGCTCTAAGTCTGACCAAAAGAAAGTAAACTAAGTCCTGAGACAGTATGGTCACTGTAGAACAAAACCAACTTAATAAAACCTTATGAACTTCCAACAGAACAGCCTCTCTTAGGGATATTTTCCATGTTTATAGTTCACTATTCATGAAGCTCAGAAGATCACAACGCTCTCCTAGCTTCTCCAGGAGTCAAACTGTTTATACAACCCCTCTGCCGCTCCCTCTAATTCCTTGTATACTCTTTGCTACACAGCAGCAGACCTTGATATTTTAGACTATTTCCCTTAGTGCATTTTCTAGTGAGCACGTAAATAAACTATGACAAATTGACTCGAATTTGACAACCAGTAAGTAAATACCCTTTAAATTCTCTCCACAAATGTGCTGCCTGATTAGCTTATTCTTCACTACAGTTAAGAGAATAAATTTCTGACAAAGGAAGGTACCTTTATCAGAATCCTGCCTGTTGCAGAAAACTTCCCATTTTATGCACAGGAATTACATGTACTCCAATCTGATCGGTTACCCTCTCACAGCTACATCCCGTGTGCACACCACCTCTTCTCCTCTGGGTAGGATGCAGATCCCCTGCCTTCTCACACATCATGTAAAAGCGAGCAGAAGGCTCATGCAAAAAACAGATGGCAGAAACAGCTCAAAATGCTGCATTTCAGTGATTAAAAGGTATCAAAGTAAGAGAGAGTCAGCTTCTGTTGGGCCACAAAGCATTACATCCAACAGCTACATGCCTGGAAGGGCACAAGGTACTGCGCTATGAGCACGGAGGAGATGGTATTCATCAAAGCAGGATTCAAACCAGAAAAATGCTGACAGAAGCACAACGATAGGAATCGCAGCAGCAGGAGCCGCCATCTCAGCGCCAGTTTAATGGCCACTGGTGACACGTCTCCATGGCAGCAAAGGCTGCAGTGAAACTGCTGCCGGAGAAAGGATGGGTCTGATCATGGGAGGACTGGGAGACTAAACAACAAACGCTCCAGCTGCAGCAGCCTGGCTCTCTCCCTTCTGCATTTCTAAATGAGAGACTTGAGATAAATAGAAATGAAAACCCTTCTGGAATTCAGTCCATAACAAAGCCAGTTCGTGAGCCTCAGCACCTCAGACCTTTCCCTTCAGATGGGGGCGCTATAGAGAAAAACTAGGTGCAGGGCTGCAGTGTAAAAACCCTAGGTTAAGAATGCCTTAAACGGGTTCAGGTGATTCAGGGACAAGCTATTTTAATGCAGCTTTAAGCAATCTTTTGCACAAGTCAAGAGCTTCAGTGCTGCCTGCATCCAAACTGCCTAGCAAGTCTGGGCTGAACACCTCAAAGGATTCAATGCTGTTCAAATGAGAACATCGTTTTCCAATGAAAGTAAGTATCAGGCAAGGAAATGCTTGGGTTCCACTGGAACCTCCATTGTCAAATGGATTCAATTGGACATGGTGAGTCAAACAGCAGCAAATACAGAGGTGAGTGGGGACACCTCCTTGTATACCTTCACTGATTACCAAAGACCCAGACAGACCTGGGATACAGCTTGACATGAAGATAATTATCATTTTGACACTTGGTACAAATGGCACTAGACATATTCTGGCTCCAAAGGGATGAACTAGTACATCTGTGTACACAGCATAGATTATCTTGGGGTGGGGTCCACGTTTTCTAGGATTTACTACAGAAGCCCCAGATTTTGCAGAAAAGTGGATAGGTCAACCACCAGCAGGACAGTAAAGATTATTAGAATCTTGCTAATAATGTCTCGGAGATACCTGCAAGATCTGGGGTCACTTATGCTGCAGTGAAACACAAGTCTACAAAGAGGGTACAGGTTAACGAAGCTAACATGAACATCTATAATGGGGTGAATCCTAGTTTTAGCTGCTTATTGGAACAAAAACATTAATCAGTCAATGCTGAGATGATTAACGGGATAAGATGAAAGTTAAAACTAGAAAATCTATTAACCTATTTAAGAAATAAATGTTGTACCTGGCAGGTCATCAGTCTTTTAAGCCTCAAGGGTTTAGATGCTCTAAGGAAACAGAAGACTGACTCATGCAGCCAAAGGCTCTGCGCGAAGACTAATTGAACTGTAGTTGTCTTGCCACATCAGAAGCCATATACCTTCTCACTAAACTAAGCAGGGTGTGCCACAGAACATCACTTTAGCTTCAGCTGCAACAGACACGACGTACCACAGCCACTGTGTGGGGTGGGACTTGGGAGGAAAGTCTGAGCTAGTAAGAGGTTGCTACATACAACAGGAAGCAGGAAAAAAACAAATCAGCATCTGGAATGGCGGATTCAACTTCATGTCTATATCATAACAACAATGAATTCGGCTCATAACAAAGAAGTTTCAGGCAGAAAACTAAATTCACCCAGCCTGCCTGTTCTAGTCTGTGTATATGCTTGTCATTCAACTGTCACACTTATCCATTCGCTGTCTCTTGTGAGAATAATTGAAAAGAATTTTAATTACGCCTCAGAAGACATACCTTCTCAAGAAGACAGAGACACATGGTCTGCCTGCATCTTTCAGTCTAATTTCCCTTAGGAAAATTTCCCTCTAATGCATTATTTCACAACAGACAACCTACTACGCAAAGCAACTCTCCAGACTGCACTAATTGTTAAAGTTTGGTGTTTATCACTTCCCGCGTTTTAAAGCCATGTAGACAGCCAGTCAGGATTGTGAGAGCCCAAAAAAGGCCTATTCAGAGGGATGCTGAACCACAGAAATGAGAAAAGAAATGCTCAAGATGCCAGGGGTCCAGTACTTTCAAAACGCAGATTTAGGAGTATGAGGATCATTGTCACCTTGACAAAGAACGCAGCTCAATGCAGAAACCATACATGAAATTCCATAATAATTCATACCCTGGCACTGATGAGAATGCTCAGTTATGAGATTATAATGTAAAAATATGGTTGGATAACTGGAATCAAATATTTTCACAAGTAACTAGAGATTGTTACGCCTGCCAGATTTTGAGGTGTGGGGGGAAAAAAAAAGAGAGTCCAAAAGGCTCGGCTTTAAGTATTTACTTTGAGACTTATCACAGATGGTTTTCCTCAACAGCAGAACTAGACTATGAAGAAATAACAGGACAGTAAGCTAAAGAGCTGTCAGTCCTGACAAGGTAGCCCCTGCAACTTATTCTGCACCTACTTTTCAGTAGGACTGGCAAGCATCTTATAGACAGCGCCATCCAGAAGACACAACAGTTGCCAATTATTTTGTGGTTTGAAGTCTGGAAAAACAGAGAATAAAATGACAGTGATTCAACCTGTATCCAGATATCTCAAACCTAAGCATGATTATAACTAGCCAGTTACAATCACAATGGTATCAAGACCTTTCCTCAGGTGAAACTGAACATACGTAGCTTTGCTGCCAAGACCCTTGTTCTGTAACAGTGGGAACCAAAAAGCATTCCAACTCTCCCAAGACTTCTCCTGTGCGTTGAAGAAAACTAGGGAAAAGCTAAAGTAATTTCTGGGGAAATTAGTAGTAGGAAGAGCATTGGACTGCTCTTTAGGAGAATTGTAAAGAATTTACCCTGCCTTCCTTCTTTACTTAAGTATCACATAATAGATTCTCTTCTTATAAAAACTGCTTATTAGTCACCAGACTAATGAAGCACATAGCTGTCCTCAGTAACGTGCTTCCCCACACCAGCTGGCTCCTCTACCCATGTCAGCTTGATGCCACTGCCATCATTAACTTCCCAGGGAGAGCTCTTCCACTTTGCTGGAGACCAGATGACAGTCTGGTTCACATTCATTCCCTGAGTGCCAATCACAGTAACATTTGTCAGCCTTTCAGACTGCCCTGAAAGGTTGACACCAAAGCTCCAGTGAATTTCAGCTGCTGAGCCAGAAGGGCTGGTTACGGCATCTAGCCCGATCCCCATGCAAGGGGGGCCAGAACCACCTGCCAAAGCACCGTGACATTTTGCTCAACTCCCACGCTCTTTCTAGAAACATACTCTTGATGCAAAGCCACCAAGTGCAGAAGAACAAGCCACATCCCTACAGAACTTGTTCAAATACTTGTTTATGGCTAAAAGCGTACATTTTTCTATTTGAAATGAAGCTTTCAGTCATGAGCCCTTGTTCTGGCTTATCTCAGGAAAACACCGTTAGGTGGCAAGTGACTTCACAACACAAATTCTTCAGCAACAGAGCATATGGCAGGACTTTTCGCATCTGGAGCCTTTTTTTGTGGAGTCAGCAGAAGTGCCAAACACCTAGATGGGAGTTGTAAGTGCAAATATGGCGCTGCCTTCAGCCCAAAACAGCTTCTGCTCACAAGGTCACTCCATATAATCCCATCAGCGCTGCCCAACTGTGGGTCAAGAATCATGCATGATGCTATAGTCTGACATGGCAACCAGAACACCCTAGTAGGCAAGACCCCTGCTAGTGAATAACTGCTCCAACAAGGATCACGCCTTGGAATCCAAACTGTCAATTCTCGCTTGTTTGATCATTTCATGGCAGGACCAAACGTGAATGGAAAGAAGGGAGTAAATCCCTGCTTATGACAAGCTGCATTACACTGGGCACCCAAGGAACCTGCAAAGACTACGCACTACCCGTGTTCCCTGAGAAACCACTGACAACCTGTAGTGGGTTGACCCTGGTCAGCAGCTAAGTATAACACCTTGCCCTACGAGTGGGACAGGAGAAAGAAGAGCAAAGGCAAGAAGACTCATAGGTCAAGATAAAAATAGTTTAATAAGCAAAGGAAAGGAAAAAAAAACCCAAAACATTTCCCCCCCCCCCCCCCCAAAAAAAACCCCACCCCAAACCCCCAACAAGTGATGCAAAAGCAATCACTCACCACCTCTCACAAGCAGACCGATGCCCAGCCAGTCTCTGAGCAATGGCTACCTTCCCAAATAAAGCCCTCCCGTCAGTTTCCATTGCCGAGCATGACGTCATATGGCATGGAACATCCCTTCAGTCAATTTGGGTCAGCTGTGTCCCCTCCCAGCCCCCAGTCTACCCCAGGGGCAAAGTGAAAAACAGAGAAGGCCTTGATGCTGCACAAGCACTGTTCAGCAATAGCCAAAACATTGGTGTGTTATCAACACTGTTCTGATCACAAATCCAATTCCATACGAGCCAAACCCAACATGCCAAACCAACACAACCACACTATCCTGCTCAGCACGTAGCTCACCTATCAACCACAGCATGAATGCTGTGTTTTTCATGACATACACCAAAAAACAAAAACCCCAGACACCCAGTTAGTCTACTTGTGCCAACTATGAATGACTCTGATATGATGCCTTGAATCTCTGTAAATCATTTAGCATGTGAATGGCTTTACCGTCAGCCTTACTACTTGGTATTATTTGCACAGCTAAGTACAGTCAAACATGGGCAGTGAACTTACATGCTACTTAGCACATCAGAGCACAAAGTGTAAGCTTCAAAGGCTGCCCCTGTAGGATAAAACAAAAGTCCGGGAACACCTGTGGCTTTGGGGAACTTTACGTCTCTCTCACTGACTGCCTGGGCAAAATATAAAGTCTTTCCCTACATTTCTTTGCCTGCCGAAACATAGGTCTATTCATTCTAACCACTGCACACATCCACGTCCAAAACCACAGACCTCCAAACTTTGGGGAGAGAGGACTTTATGGGAAAAAGGCTGCAGAAGACAGTAACTGGGCCACTGGAGCACCTCCTTACTAATTATCCCAGAGTGCCCATTTGCTATGTAACCAAGGAAGAAAGCATGGCAGACTTCAGCAAAGCTGTCTTCAGCAGCTTATAGAATGCTTCTCTAAGCCATGATGCAATTAACTGCCAAGAAAGTGCTGAGGCAGGCAGAATTAGGAAGCTATAACAAATCAAGTATATAATCCTACACCATTCACATTTAAAACAGCTGAACTGCTTATAACTCAAAGTGCTGTAGCATGTTTACAATTTTATTTCGTAAGATCTAGATGTCTTATTCCCCGAGCAGGACAAATGAAACAATCCAGCTTCAAAGCCAAAATGGGAAGAGACTCAAGAACAAGGCGCAGCTCTCCAGAGCTTACTGACCTAGGTGGTAATACTTGCTATCCTGAACCCCCAGCACACCCCCAAAATCACTGTCAACATTCCAAACCACTAAAGAATCACGATTACCGCAGAAGTTCTTGATTAGCTCGTAGGAAATTTGAGTAACATACAATATGGAGATCACCAGGTTCAGAAAACACTTTCGCATAAAAACAAGGGTGCAAGAGCTTCAACGTTCTTAATGCAATATCCAGTCAACTGGCAGAGAGAGAAAAGCAACTGTTGTTAAATTGTAAAAAAAGGCTTGACATCTTGTCTATATCCTCAGCATTGAAACAGATATCTAACAGTACACATCAAAACAGTAACTATCCTTGAAATTAATTTACAGTATAAACAGTCTATCCCTTCTTGCCTTAACTCTCTAAATTACATTTGTCAGAATGTTATCTTCCTCAAGTTCGTGTATTATCCTGTAACAGAACATCAGGTGAGCTCTTTTGAATCACTAAACTGTACAAAATCTCCATTACCCTAGAAGTCTCACAAGACACTAGCTTTTTAAAAAGCAATGGGGGGTGGGAGGGCGGGGGGACAGGGTGAGGGAAAACAGACATTTCTATAGACTCTGAAGACATCTATAGGAGTCTATTTAAAACAAACAAACAAACAATCAATCACAAAAAAACCTGCTTCTTTCCTAAAGGACAGTAAAGGCAAGGTATGACAAGGTCCTAAGCTTAAGCTACAGTGTCAGAAAAAGTACATACACTATTCAACACTAATGTCTTCAGCAGTCCTGGCATAAAAATGGTAGGGCAGACCCAGATCCAACAACTATTGAAGATGACAGGAACTTCTCCACTAACTCGGATGAGTTTTAGATTGGACTGCTGGGCTGAAATTGTTGCTACTAATTGCTCAAAAGATAATGCCAGTTAGCAAGGAAAGCAACACACAGACCCCACAAAATGCTTTTAATTTCTGCCAGCTACACAAAGTACAGAATAAATGTTCAAGAAAAACATATACAAGTGACACCTGTATGCAAAAAACTCATCGTCATACAACCAGTTCCATTAAGATTTGTGACACACTGTGACCTAACACTGAAAGATTTTGCTAACTCTAATAGCTGGCCTTACCAACCTTCACTATGACAGAAAAACGCACGACACAAAGGAGTGCCGGACTTCCTCCCCGACGCTGCAGAACAGGTCACACTGTTTTTAACAGTGGGAACGCTGCAGATTTCAAAGTATCAGGTACACGTTCAGAGTCATCAGAGCTGAAGCACAGCTGGGGCTTATGGCAAATTCCTTATATGGCAAATTCCTCTCTTTAATGTAACTTTGATACTGAGATGTGTTAAATCTTTGATTTTATTGGCAGATGCTGACTCTATTTGCCTAACCTCTGAAGCCTGCTGATTGACCATGTTAATGCACTTTTTAATGAATGAAAAGGGAAATGACAGCTTTTGGCTCACTTTCAAGCACATTTCTTCACTGCAAAATACCCTATAGCTCAATCTGCTTCTGATACAACCTAAGAAATCCATTCTTTATTGTGTTGCTAATAACTGGTGGCATACCGAAGAAAACAGGAGCTGGACAGGAATACTTACTGAGGGAGCTACTTTACTTCCTGAAAGGAAATGTTTTCTTCCTTTCTTTAATTTGAGCTGCATCGATCTGACCTCAGAAAATCCCAGACAGAAGTTAAAAATTGCTTCAAAATAATTTCTCAGCTCTTTCTACACCAAACAAAGTTTAGCTCCAGACTTTTCAAGAAGAGCAGCCACGTTAATAAGAAGGTAGCGGTCCAAGCGTCAGAGGTAATTTGCATGGATTGCTGTCCAAAATAGTACCTCCGAGGGCAGACGGACTGCATTCTTACACATGAAGAAAACTGTTCTTTGTTTAAATGCAACAGCAACAAAAACCTGCAGCTGATGAGCCTCACCCTCACGATGGAGATTCAGCTGAAAGGAGAATGACTGTGACTTCTCAAGATACAACTCCTGCTGCACACCCTTCAGCTGCTTTGTGCCCCACTAGTTTATTAATAGTGCAACACTGCATAAGGCCCAAGAAAAAACAGGGCCCTGTTACTCCTGGCACTGAACATACACACAAAGCAGTAGTAGACATACATCACTTGTGGCTTAAGGAGAGAAAACATGCAGGACACGGGGAAGAACAGAATATAGAAGCAGAACAGTGTTGTAGTCAAGAACTGCATCCCAGTAAGACTTTCTTCAGCAGCAGGAAGTGAACTGGCATTAGATAAAAGCATATCAGTTAAAAGAGATTAAAAGTAGAGAGGAAAAGACTGTGCAACCTCTAAGGACAAAGCTCTGCTTTGCTCACCCCTTTCCCAGGTGGGCTAGAGGTTGTGTGACCCCATCTACCAAGCTTCTGTGAGATTAGGCTGCCAGGTAGGGTCCACAGAACATACAAGGCCAACTGGACAAAGTTGGGCAACACGGCAAGAGACCACAGCACAAATCTGCATTACACAGTCTACTACAATCGAAGTATAAAGCAGGGACTACACGTGGTGCACCCTGCCCAGCACAGCTTTCAGAACTAGGCCTGCACAACACAGGTGTAGATACTGCAACCTGCCTGCATGTCCCAGCCACATACCTCCTCTGGAAATTTCCAAGTCACTTTCTCCATCTGTGTCTTTCTATTTTATAAAACTGTAGAACAACTCAGGTTGGAAGAGACCTAACGAGATCATATAATTCACTTCCCCTTTGTCTGTTTGTTAGCCTCAAGCTACTTCTTTCTTCATCTATGTACTCGGGTCCAGCTGAGACATATCCATGGTAAAATGCTGTAGTGATTGGGGGGGAGGGCAGGAGAAAAGGCATAAGAGCAAAGTAACCACTTGAAAACGCACAAAGTTCTGAAAACAACCTAGGAGCCTACCTTCGCTGTATATGCAACTGTCTCTGCTACAAGCAATTGGATTATCACATCAGCAATTACAGAAAATACCAAGATGCAGTATATATCCAGATTATTCAAGCTACCCTCAATTTCCAGTGGATATAAATCTATACACGAACAAACCTGTTCAAAAATCCAGCCAGATTTTTTTTTTAGTACCCAAGCAAACTGGGACAGAACAATCTTAAAGCCTCCCTAGGACAGTAAGGAATTTCTCTGACAATATAATTTGTTATGGTCATCCACAGTAAACTGGGACATGTCTCTTTTTGGAGACAGCAAGGAATTTCCTATAATACATTTAAGTGATTCTGTTGAAGAAATAAGATAAACTTTAACAGAATCTCATAAAATGAGAAGTCTGGTACAAAAGATTCTCCCTCCTTTTCTACTGGCTGACATGCGAAGCTCTGTCAGCCCCACGTGGGCTGAGTTTTGTTGCTAGCCTCTGCTCTGGTCACACAGCACGCTGTCATTATCAAGGACTCTCCAGGTGGGGAAGGCGGCACTGAACCTTCTTGTTAACATGCCTGGAAGCCTACCAGTTGTCCTTTACCCATCCTTAAGTCTACAAAAAGCTATTTGCTCTTTTGTGTCCCTGAACTAGTCCTGGGGTCTGAGCCTAATTAGGAATCTCATTTTACTCTACGAATGTCAACCATGATGGCAACTATTGTCTACAGCATCCATTTTATAGCAAGAGCCTGACACCTTATGCAGGCCTAGAAGCCCGTGACAGGGCAAAGAGGACCATTAGCAGAAAAAGAGCCTAATCTAATTCAACAATAGCTGGCTGTAACAGTGGCCATTTATTTTGCAAAACTTCCTATCTAGAAGACAATAGCAAGAACAGAGGCAGAGTTTTAAAAGAAAACTGTTTTTTTAAACACAGAACTGATTCGGTTATGAGAGGTCTGACTGGCTGTCCACAGGACTCTGACCAACCAAAGCTCACCAGCATGATAAGATCGTAATGATGGAAGCTGTGTTCCAAAGCCTGTTGCTTTTCAAAGTCCTGTAACTGTAGTGTCTTCTATGGTAACAGGACTTGTGGCTAAGAAAGTCCCCACTATGACAAAACTCACGGCTTTACGGCCCCTTGGTACTTCACAGGTGTAATTAGGACACCAGAACTCCCACTGCCAGGAAGGCACCAGGGACATGCCAAGAATCTAGCAAGTCTGGAGAGAGAAGACACTGCGGTATGCGTTTCATGTTGCGTCAGAGTGGCAACAGGGTTTCTCTGCCCAGATATGTCGGGTATGGGTCTGCATCTGAGCAAGAGCTAAGATTCAGAACCCAGAAATTCACAAAAGGGCTCTCCAACCGTAACAGATTAGCATTTCTATGGAAAATGGGATGGTGCCAAGTCGTAACAGTCTCTGTGAAGTCCTAGTTAACACGAATAACACAGCCGGATATTTTATGTATCAGCCTTCTAAGTCCCTCCTTCCTGCCACTTAAGAGTAAAAATAGTAGAATGGTTTATGGAGGTTAATTCATGGCTGCTTGGGTGTGATTCCACTTTAAGAGAAGGCAGAATTGCTAGCCCCTTGCAGTCATCCATATGGGAGGCATCTAAGGATATGGGAGGACTATCTAAGGATAGCATGCCTTAGTGGTGTTTGCTGAAGGAAGTTACGAAACAGCAGGTTTGTCAGGGAAATGTGAATACTTGGCAGAATATCAGTGGAATTACTTTTCCTTCCATTCCAGACTCAGGTTTCAAGGTAGATGCTGGTATCATCACCTGGCAGGTTACAAGATAATCATAACAGAAAAGAAAATAACGATGACAAGATAAAAAGAAAACCACAAAACATTCTGAAAGAAAAACAGCATAGTTTGCCATGAGATCAGACAGCTGTTTTATCACTCTGATGGCAGTTTAGTTCAGAATGTACTTTGGCATGCTTCTTTACAAATACATAACATCTGAATTAATTTGAGGAGGTGGCAGCTCCCAGAACCGCACAATTTTATTTGGGTCCCGTACCAGCAGAGCTGACCGAGAGAAGGGCCTCAACCGACGAGCCCCACACAGCTAGGTTACCCCCCTGGGCTGCGCAGCCACTTTTACACCATAGAATCCAGGCTGAAGGGCCTGCCTCCTCCACGCTAGATGTGTACCCAGAGGTGCGGCAGATACGGACCTCTACCCGAGCAAGACCCAAGGCAGACTGGCATTCAGCCACGAGTATCTCGGCGCTTGAGCCTCCCTACAGCGGCGCAGTGAAGACTCTTCCTCTGCCTGCTGGGAGCCAGCCTGTCTGCACTGCCTAGTACCGAGCCAAACACAAGCTGGTTTGTGTCTGGGTGTCTCTGCATTAACATCTTTGGCTTACAGAGGAGATGTAAGCAGCCAGTTTGGGCACAACACTGCAACCCGAGGTACGCAGCCTCCCCAGACCACAGTGGGAGACACCCACCTAGTTCTTCAGGCATCAGCTCCAGTTCAGCCAGACTCACTAGTGTAATACCCAACTGCTCCATCGTATCATTGGCAGGCCAAACAACAGTTTGTGTCCAGGAAAGATTCAACCGATTTGTACACTAACTGCAAGAAGTGCTTTTAAGAAACTACTTTCCATTAAAAGGACAGAAATTATTTGCAACTAAAGCCACAAAACTTAATTCTGATTCCAGAGCTTCAGGCTAGCCTATCCCATAAACATTCCCATCTAAGCTGTATAATTCTGTTCCAACATAGTGTACATCAGACAAGAAACTAAACAAGCCTAGATGTGGGTTATTAAAAGAGCTGAAGTCACTGAATTGTTCATGCTCCCAGGCAAGGCATGTAAACATAGTTTGCAATAAGATGTTACACTTAGGTTCATCTCACAGTCCTCATTTACTCCATTAGATGTGGCAAGCTAGTAAATAATAAAAATAAGAATAAAAGAAACAATAAGCAACTTTGATAGGAAGAGTTGCATTTCCATATAATGGAAAAGAAACTTTTTTGAAAACATGACTTACTACTCATTGGGAGGAAAAAAAAAAAAAAAAAAAAAATCACAACAGTAACAGCAAGGCTTGGGCCTCCAAGCGGCACGGCACCACCAGAGCCGGCAGCGGCTTCTCCTGCGGGCTGGGCCGGGACAGCACCACCCTACTCTCCCCTGGGAGCATGGTGAGCTGCTGAGGGAGCCGAGCCCTCTGAAACCAAACCCACTCTCCATGGGTTCGCTCCCAGGCAGCTCAGCTGCCGGATCAGCACGGCGGCGTGAGCACCAGTGCCAGCCCCGGGGCCAGAGGTGCTGCGCAGCCCGGGGTGGGGCAGGACGATGGCAGCGTTCATCTACATCAGCTCAAGCCACGCAGCCTTGCCTTTGGGGGAATGAATCTGAGCTACACTGATGGCACAATCCGTACAGCTGTAATAAATATACCAGGACAAACACTGCCACAATTTTTAACTGTGGCTAATCAAAGAGTAATGGTCTTGGAGATGATTCCAATTAAACTGATGACACAGTCAGGTATTTTATTATTTATAAAGTCCTGGTTTTCTCAGCACAGGAGAAAGCAATCAGAGAACATTTCCCTATTCATCACCCTTTCAAGCCAGCATCCCAGTAAAAGAACTCCGCCATCCTAGGCTTCTGCTGTTATCCCACACTAAGCATTTCTCTAGCCTAGTTTTGGACCACCTTGTTCACCTCACTAAAGGAATCCTTTCCCACTCCTCCACACACATGCTCTCCTTCCCAAATACTCTATGGCTGAACCAGTCCATCCAACCTGTATCAATAACCTGTACAATTTCACTTTGCCTGCATTTTGTCAGATTTGTATGCTTAGCTGTTCCTGTCAAACCAATATTCCAAGTTTCTAGTTAAATATACTTAGCAATACAAGCTGCTGCTGTTCTTACAACTTGACCCAGGAATCCCTATTATGAGGGTCCATTAACCAGAGCAGGGGATAAACTTCTGCTTAAATAAAGTAGCACAGAGAAGAATATTACAAATATGCTAAAAAACACTAATTCCATTTAGCATCTGAGGACTCAATTTTTTCCACGTAACATTAAGAAGTGACATTCAAACTTGTTAGAAAGACTCCAAATCATAGAATTTTTTCCAGCGTTCAATTCAAATACAGAAATCTGATAAACGTATACAGATACATTGAGATAATAAACCATGCAGAGCAGTATCTAGAAAGCCCATTTGACACAAGTTTGGCGCTCTGCAAAAGAGGACAGAGACATTGGCCTTTACGTAAATGGAAGCCCTGCAACGCAGTGCCAAGCAAGGATGTAAGCCATGCTGAGAGGCAGGTGGCACGTTTTTGAGCATGGCACCATGCCGATTACATCTGATGATGAAGATGTAATGGAAGAACAATGCTGATTTTGCATGCAGGCAGAGCGGGTTCAACGTCCTCTCCAAGTAGGGGAAGAACATGTTGCACTGACCTAGAAAAGACCGTCTAGCCATATCCATTTCTTGCCCAATTCATTTACTTTGTTAGGATCTTCTCCAGTTTGCCCTGCACTGAAAAGGCTTCTTACCCACACAGCACACAAACCACACTTGAAGTTTCGCTTTGACCTGGCATCCATGATTACCAGAACACACATGTACAACGTGCACGTCTCGCACCTTTGCTATAAGGAATAAGTTCTCACCTTTGCTGAGTATCACATCCTCTTCTTTCACCTTCACCCACATCTAACTTTCCCCTTGTGCTTCTGTATGCTCATTTTAACCCCTTTTGTCAGCTCTCGAAATAACAGACCCAATTTAAGAGAAGCTTTGTGCATGTTATTGATTTTTCTTCTGAACCAAACTAAGTTTTAGTAGAAATTCAAATGGATGAGCAGGATGAAAAGGGTGATTCTAGATATACCAAAAGGTTACAAAGCTGATTCACAGTAATGAAGGAAGACCGCATTAATCTCTGAAAAGGATTCAAACGCTGCAACTAGAGCAATTCCATTTCTTAACAGGAACAAATTAAGACAATTTCCCTTGCAGAAATTTCCATAATTACAAGTAATTATCTTCTACTCTGAAATTCTCCAGTACAGCACTTACTGCAAAAAGTATTCCTATCAAATGCTCTATTTAGGAAATATAGGAGGAATTGTTTCTTGGTGAATTGTATGTTGTCATAACATAGATTAACCCACAGTTCTGCTCTGCCAGAATATGCATCTATCTTTGATAATAACAACACGAATCACCAATCCCTAAAGACCCTATCATTAGGTTATTATGAAAGCCTAAAAGATACAGACTTCTAAAAGTGCATGCAGAAAAGAGCAAGAATAAACCATATCCAGAGATTAAATCAAAGGAAGATTAAATCAAAGTTATAATATTGCATTGTCCAATGAAGTTCTTTTCTGCTGAGTAAATCGAAGGCTCCAAGACAGCATTTTGATGCGCATTCTTTTCGGGCAACAAGGACAAGTATGGCAACAGCTGCTGCAGTATTTGTAAAAACTGTATAAACCCAAACAAAATACCAGAGGTTACAAGGAACTAAGCTTTGCATTTTTTCTTCTTGTGCATAAGGAAAACGGACGTCAGGAAAATGTAATGTCAGTTATTCACTATTTTTCATAAGCAGACATGTACAATCGCACATATCTTGCCACCAACCATAGGAACAGAGTCTGCTGGACTGCTGCTGCCTCTGCACTTCTCTGTTGCCATATAATATCCCCCTTTATACTTTACTCCTAATCCTATGCTGCTAGGGCACAGACTGGGGTTCCAGCAGTACAGCAAAACGAAGCCTGCTCTAAGCCCATGACAAGAGGTAGCACAGCGTTCACTGAACTTCTGCAGTACCTGAAAAATCAGTGATGGCTTGAGCTTGCTCCTAGCACAGCATCTTAGAACGTTTTAGAACATCGGTTTTCAAATGAAGCTTATTAGAGCTCATGCTCTACCCAACAGTTAAATAGTATTGCCAAAGGGCCAATCTTTACCACGTTGCAAGACCCTAAATATTCAGAGAGGTGGAAGTCAGTAATCCACACAGCAGAAGACCCTGAAACACAAGTACTAAAGATGACAAAAGGTAACAGCAATCTGATTGCAAAGGACAAAATGATAATGTTTTTGGGGGCTGTCCCTTCAAAAATAGCTGCATCTTTACTGTGTTCACAGTACGGAAAGAGAGTTTGCAAAGCCAAGCGGGTGTCACATCATTTTATTACAGCTACGAGACAGAAAGTCAAGAGGTAGAAACTCTATCATATATTAAAAACTTTGGATAACGCACCGTAGTTACAAATTGCACATTACTTCCCATCAGAATGTGTGGGGTACAGGGCAAGACTGATCAGGACTTTGCAGGTTTTTCTGTTGGGTCTGGAAATACACAAATCAGCAGAGACACCGCACTAAGCCCTATTCCCGCCTAGCCAGCTTTCATCTTGAGGAGGTACCCTCATACACTCCCCTTCTGTGGAAAACTGAGATTACCGATACCTTTCATGGCTCATCCACGTACCGCACCACAAAAGAACACCACTTACATGAATCAAGAACAAAACCACAAAATCAATTGCTGAATATTAATTTTTTGTTTTGAAATTCTGTGCTCTTTCAAAAGTCTCATTTACTACCGCACAAAACACTTCACAAACAGAATACAGTACTGGCAAACTCTCTCCCTCTCACACATTCTCCACTGAAGCATCCAGGACCCACAGCAATTTTAATCACTGGTGAACAAAGGGTATATTCAGGCAACACAGGCTACTAAATGGTATAAATGGAAAAAAAAAAAAAAAAAAAAATTGTAAACTTAAGCAGCCATAACTTTGCTAGTAATGCATTGAAGTTAGATATAAGCTTGTTCCAATATTTGACAACGTTCATGGTAGAACATTGTGTCCTTGTACATAGTCAGAATTTCCTATATTCAGAGTTGTATCCATTGCCTCTCATCTGCCCCATGCGCCTCTGAGGACAGTCTCTCAATTTCCTCTACACCCTCTCACTAGGTGCCGCCTCTGCTCATACAGCGGCAAGATCTCCTCTTAGCCTCTTCTTCTTAAGGCTTTCTCCTTCAAAACTACAAACAAACAAAACACCAAACCAGCAAACAAACCCCACCACAAGGCCACAACCTTCAGAAATCTTTAGCAAGCAGGCCTCTTGCAGTCACAGCTTGTAAAGGTTTGGAGATAACGTTTACCCTGAGAAGTCCAAAAAGCAAAGCCCTGTGATTGGCAGCTAGTTCGGCCGCAGAGCCTACATCTCCTTAGACCTGAGAGCTTTGGAAGAAGCTTCTTCATTCTAGGTCGCTGTTAGAGGAAAGCAGGACAGAGCTCTATCCCTCTGCAGAAAGATGGATTACCAGCTCAGATTACTATAATTTCAGGCATAACATCATTCCAGAGCCAAGTACTGTATGGCCTTAAATGGAAAAGATCTACAATATTTAACAGGTCAGGAATACTATCCACTTTTGTTGATTTAAGCATGTAAGAGGGTAGGTTTAGATTTTAAAAGTCTCTTAAGAAATATGGGATAGGAAAGCTTACTGTGAATGCTTTAAGTTTAAGTGCTCTCTGACAACTGCCAGTTATAAAACTGGGGGGAAGAAGCAGGGGTGGGGAGGGAGGGGGAAAAAAAAAAGAAAGAAAAAAACCCAATAACAACAACAAAAAAAGCAATCTGCTTATTTTCACCTGGTATGAGCAGAATTCTGCAAATCAGGTTTGATTTTCCAGCCTGGAAAATCAGAGCACTTGCCACATCGGTAAATCCTGATGCAACCGATCCCACTATTGCCTGTGACCTACTAATCTGCAGAGGAAGGAACCTAAGGGTCAACTAAGCTCATGCTCCTTTGCAGAAATTATCATTGCCTTGCAAGTATTTCGTAGTCCTTCTTTCCTGTTCTGTAGCACAACTCATTTCACCACGCAATACAGAGGGAAAAGGTTACTTTTACACAAGCAGCCTGCCCGGGAATCAGCCCACTTCGTTCCCTATGGAAAAGAACTCTACAACCTGAAACATCTTACAAGCGATACAATACAGATTACATTCAACCGTGTCTTCCCAACAGTGCTTCTGCATAATAGGCCACGCAAGCACCATTACTGACAAGAATAAGGTCACGAAAAGTTATTCCATTGTTTCTAATTAAATTAATAGAGACTGTCTCATGAACCCAAACACCTTCTATTCAGACTCCACTTCAACTCTCAATTGCACAGGGAGTAAACAGTTCCTCTCCATCCATGCAGAAGTGGACATGTATGTCCAGACTAAGTAGCACCATGGATAGATGAAGCCATGAATTGTGGCACACAGTTACACGCTAAAAGGAAACCTAAAAAAAAAAAAAAAGGTGTGAGCTTTTGGATCCTACTGTTACACTTTTTAAAAACGACAGTGACCAAGATGAAATGCACTGTTACATTCTTGAGCACGTATTTAAAATCTTAATGGAGCACTCTAGACATATCGCAACGCTACAGATTCAGGCTTCAAAAAAACCAATACAGAGTTCAAAGAGAATAAGTTATGGCAGAAATATAATGAGATTTGCATGACTTTACTAAGAGCATATTTTTTTCTGTACTGCAGGAAAATTGAAAAAGCTATTTGCTCATAGAGGAGTTAGTATATATGAATGAATACTTACTGAAATGCTCTTGGTAAATATACGTAACTTTTGCATGTCAGTAACAAAGGGATATTGCAGTTCATCACTGCATCGTTATTAATGATTTACTGAATCCTTCATGAAATCTGCATCTGACAGTCAGTGATTTCAGGTTCTGTCCAGCATTTAGTCATCAGAACTGAGCAGCAAATGACTCCTATACACAATTTTTTTTTAGTATCTAAACCAGTTTCTGTTATTAGGCTTCTTAACGCATGCAAAATTTACCACGTTGCTCCTCCAGAACAAAAAAGTTACATTCAATAAACTTGAAGCATCACTTTTTTCAACTTGGTGGCTTTAATAATTTTGAAAGGCGTGCTCTCTCACCCGAACCCCAGCATCCTGTTATGCAATCACAAGTATAATGGCTTTTTTTATTATTATTATTATTCAGATAAAAGAATCTGCATTAGCAAACAAGAACACACCGCCATCCAAGCCATTCTCTTCTTCCCTCAGCCGAGGGGCTGCAGCAAATCCTAGTCAACGATGGGTCGGAGCAGCCCGAGGCGAGTCCAGGGTGATGAGATCCAGCAGAAAGCACCACAGTGCAGACCATTTCATTTGCCAGGGAGCCGACTGAGCTGGCATCCCTACAACAGTACACATGGCACGCTCATCCTTCCAGCAAACCATACCCTGAAGCCAAAGGAAGCCTCAAAAAGAAGTTGCGATAAGGGACAGACTGGAAAAAAAAGACGTAATCCCTGCAGCCTGAGCCACTCAACATATTAACATGGCTAATTTTATGCTTTTCAAAGAATATAATCAATATAACGCATCAGCCATATCTGTATCCAGATCACGTCTAATTTAATTACTAGCCTCCTGAGAGTTTGTCAGTGCAGTTGTGCTCACCCTAATGTCACTGGACACCTTACACCTGAATTTTAGCCTGGCTTCCCAAGGACACAGGCTTACACAACGCACTGGCAGTCCACCTGTCCGCCCACCCTGACGGCTTTTGGGCCCACTGACTGTTTGCCAGAGAAACATATTCCAGTGGCAGCGGCTGCCCAGGCCACCAACACGAACGTTGCTCTGAATCAACCACCTGCTAGACAGAGATGCAGGGGGGAACCTGAAGGGAAATGGAGTCAGAGGCAAGTTGCAGAAGTCCACAGGAAGAGAGCCTTTATTAGTTCTGGTGCTTGTGGAAAAATTCAGTAATTTTCTAAACTTAGAAAAATATACGTGGTTTATGACAGAAAAAAAAAATATTTCAGTCATATGCAAACTCTTTTTTCATTAGCTGAAAGCAAGATAATGCCTTATGCACTACAGGCGATAGTTGTATCTTAGCATCACCAAACAAGGGAGCTTACTCCAGGTTCACACACCGGGCTAATGAACTGCATGCAATGCTACGCTGCACAGTTTAACAGTTGTAAAAGCAAAAATCCCTCAATGAACAAAACACCTTAAACACTTAATAAAAAAAAGTAGGTAAAGCGAAAGAACATGAGTACAAATCTAATAAATCAAACAAGACTCCTAATTCAGTACAGCAGCACACAGGTTCAGCTTTTGTACTGACAGCTCTCGTGTTTGGACATTTTAACAGGGAAGAGGCTGGCAAATCACTTCTCGGAAGTCACTTTCAGAAATGACCAATGGCTATAAATGACCAAGGGCTACAGGAACGCTAGCTACTCTACTGTCTTTCTCATTCTGTGTCCTATTAAGAAATGGAGCAGCAGTGTCTTCTCGAGCGGTTTGCATGAGTCATTTTCTTGAAACTGCTGTGTAAAGCACATGACTGCAACACTACAAAGGCTCTCAGGCCAGGCCAGCAGAAATCCTGGCTACACTCACGTGAGTATGCTGGCAACACTGACAAAATAACCTCTGCTGAGATTTTACTGGTACTACAGTTGAAAACAGAACCTATTCCAACACGAACATAGTTTCCATCACATCATAGCAGGAGTAGGAATTATTTTTTGCTCAGACTAGTAAAATGCTTGACAGTTCAAACGAATTCAGCTATCTTCTGTACCCTCTACACAATCAAATTTGGTTGCCTAAAATCAACTCAATTTGGACACAGACGATAACGCAGAGAAAAAAAATAACCATCTGACATCGTGATTTAAGCGTAAGCGGGTGAGCCAATACTGCAGAGTGAATCCTGACACTCGAAACGGAATCTTCCAGAGCTGAGGAGTCCAGCCAGCAGCCAAGAATAATATTTCAGTGGCTCAGTCGATACTGCTGTAACCATGGCCTGGAGGGGTTTCCATAGCCATAACCACAGAAGTGACTGCACATTCAGTTGAAAATAGTAAAAACAGACATTTAAAAATCTATAGCTTGTAGACATCTTAAAATCAGTTTGAAAGGAGGCACAGAGGGGCTTGAAGAATGCACAGACGCTCCCATTGAGCTTCCCCTTCATCTATTTATCCTGCTGAAGACACAAAGATTTGAAATAAGAACTCCGCTCACTAGAAGCAATTGCCTGCTTGAAAAAAATTAAAGGAACAGCTTCAGAGCTGAACAGAGATGAGGTATCAGTGACACAAAGCCTGACGGATTACCCAGAGATGCAGTGGCAATACACACTCCAATCAGGACATTCTGAAGCACGATTTATTTCAACGTCTAGCACTCAAAGCGAGAGACGCTCTCATGCATTTCACATATGATTTCTATTTCTTCCCTGATGTAAAACACAGTATCACACATCATGCTACAAAGAAAGAAGGAGCCCTGCTGGTTCAAGCAGGTNAGAGAGAAAATAAAAAGTATAATAGTCCACAGCTGCCAGGAGCAAGGGGTCACTGCTGAGGAGGGGCGGCACAGCACATTCAGTTTGCTAGATTTTCCCTTAAAAGAATGTCAATAAAAAGCACTGCCAAGCGCGCTGGAAGAAGAACGTCCTGCCAGGCGTCGAACCACTGGAGTCACTGCACGGACATCGCGCCCCAGACCAGCCTGCAGCAAGCGCCCCGCCGCACGGACCAGCCGGGGATGCCGCCGGGCGCAAGCGAGGCGGCGTCCGACAAAGGG